>CM041522.1:6898786-7461286 GCA_023091065.1 Dianthus caryophyllus
GGTGCCCGCCTCCCATGACGTAGTTGCGCTGATCCAAATTCCCGAAGAATGACGCCTCCATTTTGGGATGGATCACGACTAGATACTTGCTCCGGCAGAATTTCCCGAAAATAGAATCTGGGTTTTGACCCAGGGCGTCTAAAGGGTCCATTTCTCTCAGAGCAAGGTACTGGTGAAAGAAACTCTCCGTGTTCACTGAAATATCTTCGATTTTTTCTGTGAAAGATTCTTGTTGAAAGCCCAAAAATATCTTCTGGCATATGTAGGATTCAAACGCGTATTTCTTGTGAGCCCTCTTGGCGTAGACAACAGTAGGTTCGATTGACTGAGCTGCAGCATCGAGGTCCCAGTTAGCCGCCTTCATCATGTTAATTAATGGCTTTGAGAAATCATGGATAGCTTTATATGCCGCTTCAACTCCTGAGATGAACAGATCAGGGGTCAAATCCACGGGGAAGAATCCGTTTTGTTGTCCGGAAACCTCTGATTCTCGAGTAGACAAGCCTCGAAGCTTTAGATTCTTCTCAAGCTTCTCTCGCTTTTGAAGTGCCTCGTCGACGAGCTGCTCCAACTGATGTATCTCGGAATCTTTGTTCTGAATTTCCGACTGAAATTTCTTCACCATGACTTCATATGTTTTCAATAAGCTTTGCTGTTCCTGGATCTCAGCAGCTAACCTCGAGTCCTGGGGCGAAACACAAGCGGGTTTTGGATTGCTCTCGCGGTAAAAGTGCTTTAGTTCCGACAGATGCTTTAACTCCGAGATGACTTGCTTATCAGCTGCTTGAATTTTATCAGGATCGTAGGGAGTATGAGCAGCTTGAAGCTGAATATAAGCGGTTTTCAGCGACGAAATGTTTGTAAATATTCTCGAGATCAGACCGTCTATAGCTTCAACATTCTGATTCTTGGCCTCATCCATAGGTTGAGGGTGAACTTTCTGACTGTTGCTCTCACGAAGTTGACTTTCTCGAACTTCAGTAGGTAGCATAGCTTACTTCTAAACAAAAAGGTGGTCAGACGGTTACCACTCCCGCAAGAAATTACCGAATTAAACCTGTAGAAAACAATAACTTACGAGTTACGATCTTGGGTGACGTGTCGTAACATTTGCACAGAGAAGTACTCCCGTCTCAAATACAACACTACATACAACAATGATAACACGATCCATTCGCATGCATAATTGGTGTTTAATTGCGGACTTTGTATCAAAATTATTAAAAACCAATCTCCAATCTACACACTTTGCAAGGCTCGAGAAGCCAAAAAATACAATGTTTGACGGTGCTACCATAATCAGTAAACTATCAAAATAATATGTTGACGAAACCTAGATCGAGGTCACATATACATGAATAGTATAAGATAACTGCAGTGAATCCCTACACGTTATTTAGAGTCAACAGATGGTCCAATAAAGCAAAAACCATAGCCACATGCGAAAAACCCATTGATGACGTGAGACATTTTGAATAAGCTAGACATTCCAAAAACAGGGCATATGCCAAACTTACGACTCGTAAAATAGTGTGTAACTAGCACTTATACGTCACATTGTAACAGACGGTACCAATACACTCATACTCTACTCAACCTACCTATCCATATGTCCGTTCTTTGAATAGATTAGTTGGACTATGCAGAGAGAAAAGAGACGGAAGCCGAATGATTCATTCTCAAATTCCTTTCAAATTCCAACATATGAAAGATTCGGAAGAAAAATATAAGCAAGACATCCTGAAAAAGAGACATACGCCAAATCCAGCAGCGCTTAAAATGATGTCTATTCAGCACTTAATACCTTGAATTATTTAAAAGACGGTATCGATAGTATGATGCACTCATACACTCGTACTCAACTCAACCTAGTACTCAATTTCTCTACATAAGTCGGGCAAATCAACGTAACGTAGCTCTCTTAATATGAACGAGACCGAAATAGAGGGATTCACTTTTCGTCCCCACAAGGCAAATCAAAACCCTCCCAAATCCTAACATACGAAAGATTCAGAAGGAAAACGCGAGCAAGCCATTTTGAAAACACGACTACGCCAACTAAGAAGCTCATAAAATGGTGTTACTTGTATTTTAAATCGTTAAAAAGACGTAAATATACTCTCATACTAAAATCAACCAAACTCTCTAATTTCTATATGAGGCGGTCTAGACAGAAATGGAGACCTCAAATGATTAAAAGACGGTAACAATACACTAACATTCAGCTCAACCTAGCTTTCTCTATGTGAAAAAAATTTGAGGGATTCATTTTCCATCCCACAAATCGAAATCCTCCTGAAACCCAACAACCTCCCCGTCTCTCCGAAGACGGTATTCGCTCAAAGAATAAGATCAAAATAATCTCCCACTAAAATCATTAAAAACAAATTACCCACCAACAAAAATCCACAAAAAACCCAGATCCATTTCAATCAAATTTCAAAAATTGAAACATACCCATATAAATTACAACTAAGAATTTCTGATTGAATCACTCAGATCAAAGTTTGCCCAAAATATTTCTCAAAATCACATGTTTCACAAGTATATAAATCACAGACAAAGTAGCTGAAAAGCTAAACACTTTACGTAATTAAGAGTACAGAAATAGAGTAAATTAAATCTCGAGCACAGTGTTAAAAGGGGAAGAACAGAGATTGAGAGAGATTTATCGAGTAACACACCTGAGTAAAGTAAGTGAGTAAAGGAGTGAGTGAGTGAAAAAAGTTCACCGAGGAACTGCAGGAAAACTGGGAGTGTCTTGGTGAGGACGACTTGGGATTTATTTTAAATATAAAACCGTCTCACGTTAAATTAATTTAATGGATTTCGAAATGTTTTTTCACTGGAACATAAATTGATGGAATTTTTTTAAAAATTGGTTATCAAAACGTAAGTATTTTGGATAAAAATTATAAAAGGTAAAGTTTTGAAAAAATGCGTTGTAAAATGTGGTAATCATGAAAAATTCCTACGGAGTATATCAAATCAAATTAAAATTAAATTAAATTACGGTTATAATGTGATTTATGAAAATCGACGGGACAGAGGTTGAATTGTGCTAATTACTTACGGAGTATGTTATTGGATTTGTAACATGTACGGAGTACTCCGTATTAAAAATGGATTATTCAAGGCATTTATAACATTTTCTAAAATTGGATTTCACATGGAAATACATATTAAATGAATGGACAAGAAGTCAAGAAGTGCTTGTAATTTTCTTTTTCTTAAAAAGAGAAAAAACATAAGTTCGTATTTACAAGTTGAAACTAAAATTTTAAAACTTATTTTCAGTACAAATGATTCAAACATATTTGAGTATCCTATTCGGGGTACTAAATGGAGTAAATTAATGGTGAAATCGCTACAACAAACAAAAATCGAAGTACTGCATTTCGGATTTCTCCAAAAAAAAAAAAAACAAAATCAATGCTTTCAAATTGATCAAGGTATAATTAAGAAGCGCCATAGCGCCAAGAGACTAATTGTAGAAGAGTGACCGACAAATACAAGAGACTACTACGAAAATTAAATATTTCGGCTGCCAAATTAACTCTGGTAGTACAAACAGAATGCTTTCGCAAAACTTATGCCGCTTCACAGTGTAGACCGAAAATTCAGAGATCAAAGCCTTAACGAACTGTCAAGCTCTGCACACCCTGTGCAGCATCGTCGGTTACCTTGTTAGCCTGAATTGTACTCACTACATTTGCTATGTTCTCCTGGAAAAATTAACAGACCGGGTTAAAAGGCAGTAATAATCGGACCCGAAAAAAGATAAACGCGGATAGAGTATATCAAAATAGAAAAAAATCAACGAAAGAAATTTTTCCAAAGTCCAGTACATGTCCAATAGCGCAGTAAATTGTCGAGCTTTTTGGTGTTTGCCCAGTTCTAGCTAAAAAAAACTGTGCATTTGGTGCTAGGCGAAACAAGTTTGTGACGAAAAAGAAAACCAACATTACTCGGTTTCAGAGGCATAAACCAATATTGTGACATAACTGATCAAACAGATGCGGATATAAACATGACGGTTAATAATAAAGAGACAGGAAATTCTCGTAAACCTACCCTCCACGTCGAAAGTTTTGACTGAAGATCTACCCACTGTTGATTTCCAAACAAGCGTTCAGTACAGCGGCTGGAAAACAGGCAGTAAATTGTCACAACCACGAAGTCATAAAATATTGTGCCGTTGCAAATTGCAACAATAACAACGAATTTTAAAAAAAAAAAAAAAAAAAACAACAGAAATCGATAAATAGCGGAAAGACTTACCTAACAATGACGACCTGGTTCATTTGGTCCATCTTGCAGTCAAGCAGCTTGGCACTAATTGCTTTGACAACCCAATGCTCAACCTCATTGTCGTCGACCTACAATGATATTAAATAAATTTCGGAAAACAAAGACCAACAAGAGGAAAGAGATGATTAAAGAGACGAAGAAACTCAACTCTAAGAGTATCCTTTATGAGAGCATATGGAATCTGTCCCGATTTGGATGCAAGATCGACTAACGACAAAAGCCTCATTTTCGCAACGCAATCTTCATGTACAAGACCTACATAACGACTACAACATGTCAGAATTTACACTCTGAATGTTCACGAAGTCATTTTCTTCAGTTAATCATAATAGTTACGGAGTACAATATACTCGGTAACACCTAATAAAAATAGACGAAGTCAAACATAGTGACCGACTAACCGTAGCTCTTCAACAAGTCAGAATTCGCAGTCTGAAACTCCAAGTAAGCATCCAGTCTTTGAGTTAAGAAAATTATAAGGAGCTGATATATCAGTGAGTATTTGCTATCATTCTCTAGTTGTGCAACAGCAGGCATATCCAGCAAATCACACTGCGAACAAAAACATTATAAAGTCAACAACATTCACAGGCCACCGTACAAAGATATGAGCGAAAAACTTAGTTTAGAAGCACAATAACATTGATAGATAAACCCACCACAAGAAATGAAGACCAATACAAATACTCCCTCAGATTGAATCATTTGTTTATCTTTCTATTTTGAAAAGAGGTACAAATTGACGGTTTTTATTCATATAAAATTATTTTTCAATACCTCAAATTTATTTTGTTTGAATATTTGATCAAAAATTATGTAAGTTAAACAAAAACGTCAATATTTGCTGATTTACTGTGTCCCAAACTCAAAAAGTAAACAAATGACTGAATCAGAGAGAGTACTAGTCTACCACATTTCGAAATGAAGATTTCTTACGGAAGAAGACATAACGCAATATAAAAGTCAAACAAATTGGTCGCGGTAATAAACAATAGCATCTAAAAAAATTCAGACATTATTATGGAATACCTGAAACATATCAGGTGCCTTAACAAACTCTATTATAGCATTGACCGCCTCGTCTTTCACCTCACTCAAAAGATTTCCGTCATCCTGGGAGAAAGTTGCCAAATATTTGGTGACGAAGTTAAAGGAGTCCTTTCCAGAGCTGAAGATGCACATAGGTAGCACAAATCAGACCACGCTAAAAGAACGACAGGAGACTGTTTAATATTCTGAAGTGTAGAAGGAATGATCAATGCAATACCTTTTGCTTTCCTTTAAAATATTGAAGATTGTGAGGAATAACTCTCTTTGATCTTCAACACCAATATTCCATTCTTTCAAAAAGGTGTCAACTTTCTTAAAGGAAGGAATGACATGCTCAACGACTTTGCCACTAGCAGATAACTGAACAGCTTTCAGGTAGGTATAAAAGCGGCAATATGAATCTTCCAATAGATTATAGAGATTAAACAAGCTGGCACAATTACAACGCAAATCAGAAAACAGCTGCAAATTAGCAAAAGTAAAGAACAAAAGTAAAGAACAAGCAAAAATCAATAAACGTACATTTTCAATCGCACAGCAGGCTTCTCATTGGGTTGCTGGGTGATTTTAGCTGTTATGAGTTTCACGATCTCCAAAACCTCTTCGGGATTTTCAGATTTCGTCACAACATTGCAAATAATCGTGTAGATGGTCTCGTCATCTGAGATACACAATAAGCCCACGACAAATGAGACTACGAGGACCATACCTCAATGAACATGGTCGTTAAATTATTATCTAAGTTGATACCAATACCATGATTAACAGGCATTTTTTTGAATTGTGAAAGAACTGTGGTTTCGGTGACATACATTTGTTGGTAAATTTTTTGGACAACAGAACTATAAATAGATGAAGCAGAAATCATACACTCATCCCTGAAGATGTTACTAATAAAATATTCTAAAAGTCATAGCTCAAAACGGCGAAAGAGTATATATATACCAGCAACTAAGCAGCTAACTCAACACCTTGTTAGATCACACTTCAAAAAACGGAAACAGTAAAGTCCACTAGGCAGCTGCAATAATTAAATTCAACATAATAGAATAACGACAATGTACGCAGAATTTACTAGACAGCTATCTCTTCCACAACACAACATTCACAGGAACCACCGAAATAGCAGAAAATACGTAGTACCCTTAACTAATTTAAATTCATTAAACCCAACATTCTGCAAGTGAAACGATAGATGCAATATTCACTCCATCTAATTGCACCCTCGAGTGCAACAGAACTTCATCATGCAGAACGCCAGCGTCTCGTCCAATATTTAATTTTCGAAGCCATTCCAATAAATAGCCCAGGAAATTACTATTTCCCGGCGATACTTTGCTTTCAACGTCAACACAACGACAAATGAGGAAAAATTCACTGATCACGACACGAGTTCACACTCTATAAAGCATCACACACCACACCACACCACAAATTACAAACCGATACTTAGCAAACTTTAACAGTTCGATAAAACTCCAAAACTCAGAATCTCTATAAAAATAAACAGAAAAAAACACTAAAACAAACAAATTATCGCAAAAGGCATGAATCAAAACCCTAAAAATAATCAATAAAATCATCAAACCTTTCTCAGAAACTTTGGAGAAGACCAAATCAGCAGAAGTCAAAATCAACGAAGTCAAATCAAGCCACTTCTCTGTCACAATACACTCCTGAGCTTCCTGACACAACCTCGCAACTTGCGGCTCAGCAACCTTCAACACAAAATTTTCCCCCAATTTTCAAACAATTAATCACAAAATCACAAAACATAAACCCTAATTCACTCAATCAAAATCAATAAAACCAAAAACAAATCGAAAAACGTCAATCGAATCACCTCGGCGCCGGCGTCGGCCCAAGCGAGCTCGGAGACGAAACGAACGACGGAGAGCAAAGGATCTTCGTCGGTCGAAGGAATAATCGTCGCCATTTTCGGTGATTTCCGAGGTTAAATTCGCCGGAGAAAAATCGAAGATAAGAGAGAGTGTGTAAGTGATTGAAGGCTACGGCAATGGAGGAGAGAGAAAAACCCTAGAAATCGTATAAATTCAACCCTTTTTTTTCGAGATTTTTTTTTTTATTTAGGAATATTTTTGGCTTTTTTTTTTATTATATATATAAAATAAACTGGATATTTTTGTTTTTGCAATTCTAGTTTTGGGTAATAGAATGAAGAGTCCATTGGACTTAGGGATATATTTTTATTGGGCCTAAATTTAGTAAGTTCGTATATACGATACGGTTTGGTTTGATGATTTACTTATTTACTTATATAGGATTAATCGTCAAACACTCAAACACAACCTTTAAAAAACGAGTTTGTCAAATAAAAAAAAATTGTCGAGTACGACCTTTTAGAATGAGTTGACCTAAACCCGACGTTGACTTAACGGTATTCATGTTTTTTTTTTTCATCTTCATCTTCTTACCTCCCTCAAATTTGAATGTTCATTCTTCAAATCTCAAAATACACCTTCTCAAATCAAGTATTTCAACAGTAAAACCTAAAATTCATCCTTCCAACTTAAAAAAATGTGCTCTGGTGACCAAAATGACGTAATTTAGTTGACTTAAGTCAAACTCAGGTCAAAAGATCGTGTTTAACCAAAAAAATTAAAGGTGCTATATTAATAAAATGTATTTTTTAAAAGTTGTATCTGGCAATTAAATGGGTTAGGGCTTTAGCGGTGGGTACTTGGGAGCGGATATACTCTAGTTTGGTCAATGAATTTGGTATTGAGATCCTCTAGAGTAACTCGATCTATCGTAGAGTTATTCAATTTTTGCCACATTAATTGCATATGACAAAAATTTTCTTTTCATCAATCACCCAAACGGGTTCACCAATTTTATTTAGGGTATCTTTTGGTTCGGTTCCGCGGCACCGTAAAATTGTACCCTAAACCCTTTTCCGGGAAAAAAAAAATCGATGAGGAACGCATATGAGGGTATTTGTATAAGAGAATATCAAATTAAATAAATTTATTATGATAATTTAGGTTTAAAACCAAAACTTACGGTAGAGTTACTTTAGAGAATCCTGACACATGAATTTGTAGAATTAAGGTTGATGGATTTTGATGCGTCTCAATTTAATCTTGAAAAATTGTTCAAAAGAATTTAGATAACATGTTTGGGTCACGTCTAGACCTAGGGTTCCGTTTTGATTAAGTCTGAGTTCCTATTTTTATTTGGTCTTTTCTCTAAGTTTGAATTTTGGGGAGATTTGATAGTCTGATACTGTTGTTCGTTGTTTTTTATAGTCTAAAACTAATTCTTGCCATTAATTTGAATTTAGTTGATAATTTATCTTATAAGACTCCCTTAAATTACAACTGGGAAATACCAAATTTCATTTATGTTCGAAATAAAACGTGTTCTTTTATATATTCTAATGCATATTATGTTAATTTATGAGATTACGAACATGGATGGTGTAATGGTATGGGTGCTAGCTACGGTCGTGGGAGGGTTGTTGACGTTGATAGTAATAGTGATTATTTTTTTTCATTTTAATTTTTTTTTTTTTTAAGACAAATTCTAATTTAAAATCCTGGTATGCAAATGCATGATGGATCTCACTTTTATACGATCTTAGATTGAATATTTGAATTATTATAAAACCATCTTATTAATAGTCATTTGTACAGGTGAAAGTTTATATTTAGTGGATTTTTTTGAAGGTCTTAAACTCTTCACATATTTAATTAAAATCTACTTTTGATAATTCTATTTCTCCCATCATTATCTAAGACTTTAATTAAATAATTAAATAATGAGTAGTTAATTTAGTTGACCACTTACATAGTTACATATATAATACGTTACCTAATTAAAATTAAAATTATATTTAAAAAAAAAAAAAAAAAACAAAGATGTACACGCAAAATGCATAGTTTTATTCATATCCTACGTGAAATTTTGTCTGAATATTATTCTGGTCAAACTAGACAACAATACGTAGTATATTAGGCAACATTACGTATTAATTTTATTATTCCATCTATTTTTGTTCACTAGTTTTGTGTATTCCATCTATTTTGCCGCACTATAGCGCACTTTGACCTACGAAATTAAATTGGTAATAAGTAGTTGTCGTTTAACTAACTAATAACTTCATTTATGAGTTTATGACTTTTATATATGAGTTACGTGATTACGATTACAACATGCATGCATGCATGCATGCATAAAAGGAATAACGATAATGTGTGAATATTATTGTACCAAGTTTTATTTTGTAATTCAAATCATGTAAAAAAATAATATACTTTACGGACAATTTAGTTTTAGAATTGCGGGCTTACATTTGTTTTGTATAGTACGGAGTAAATATTTTGTAAGATAGTTCCTAAACAATTTACGTGTTAAAATGCATTCTTTTTAAAAACAACGAACGTTCTCTTATTGTATGCAAGTATCTTCTTTTTGTTGTTTGTTATGTTATACGGAGTAGAGGATAGTAGATTGTCACAAGTCAAATAAAAAGTTTAAACTATATAATGTTTGGAAACCTCATAACGAGTTAGGAGATTGGTAAGTTCAAACATACTCCAGTTTAGAATGGACGGATGGTAAGATACAATTATCTATGACCTTTACACTTTAAGGTCATGTTCTTTTCAGCTTTTTGGAGCTAAACTTATATATAGGAAATGAACTGAACTTATAAGAGCTGAAAAGAACTGAAGTCAATGTTAATTAAAGCTTAGTGGAGCTTATAGGAGCTGAACTTATTAAAGTTGAACTTAATTATAAGAGCTGAGCTAAACTTGTAAGAGTTGGGCTGAATTTTAAGAACTGAAATTAAGCTGAAAAAAACATGACCTAATACCCAGGTCAGAACTTAATTCAACCTAATGTTCGAAGGCCCGATAGGCCGATTGAGAATCAATATATAACAATCAGTGTTAACCAGACATGCATATACAAATTTAAAATCTGAAGTGTACGCGTATATAGATCAAATCAAACTGTGATTAGTTTAAGTTGTAATAGCTCCTCAGAGACATAGATGATATCGATCGAATACAAATTAAACTTGTTATATGAGTTCTCATTATATTCTAAGTTTTTATTAATTTGTAAGTCTTAAAAATGAATACAAAATCAAAAATAATTTGTTTTCTTTTGTAGTTGCCGATTTGAGACTTTACTTAAGAGCTAGGTATATATGGTATATATCGTGATATATACATGATGCGTTTGAGGGATAGGATTTTATTTTCGTCAAAAGAAAAGATAAAGGTAGTTGAGGAGTTATAATCGTTATTGTACATCAAATTGAAATTAAAGTACGTACATACAAGTCTACGAAAAAATAAACGCCTACAGTTTTACATATATGACATATTTGTAATTATTGGTAAATGATTCCACATTTGCGTCATAATATAGCGTGGAAGCAATCTAATTAATTAAGTTTGACAACAATTAAGTCTTGATGAAAATTATGTGCTAATTTCTTAAGCTCCGCAAAAAAGAAAATATGAGTATATACATTACATTCTTCTAGAGCAAGTCGACGTGAAAGTTTTACTAGTAACACGATTTATCAATTTGAGTGGACTCGTACTTTTCACATTTCCAAGTCAGTATATAAAAGAAATAATAAAGAGAAGTCTTTACATGCTTATATTATATTATCAGAGTGACCTCGCGTCGGTCTGTTTTGTGTCAGTTTTTAATATTCATCAGATTAATATTTCCATAATTATATACTCGATTGTTATTTCAGGTTATTCAAAAACTTTTCAGTATTAAATAGAAAATATATAACAAGGTATATTTTTTAAAAAATAATTCCTTAATTAGTATCTTAACTTGTGTCATATAATGACACACGTTAGAAAAACTCATATTATAAAACCAGTCTAATTTAAGGGACAAAAAATTCAAGCGTAAATTACACATACAACTTCATCTCCAATAAAAAGACTATTTTTACATTAAAAACGAAACACGCAAGTTAAAGAAAGACTCAAAAGGTCGGGGAATAATCAAGGGTAGAAAAAAAGCTACTCGATACGTAGTAGTATTGATTTTCAAGTGTTTTCAAGAAAGACAACGAGAAAACGATATTAGTATCTTGTCAATTGTCAAAAACAACGTACTTAATTAGCATCATGCAACATGCATGCATGGATGCTACTCCGTATCAACTTTTTGCTCTACGGTGTCGTTTTAGTAATATATATTTTGCTTACAAACTATAACTAACGATCATTTTTTCATGTTATTATCGTGTACTAATCGATCAATTTTTCGTGTTATTATCGACTTATCGTGTAGTAAACGATCCAATCTTCGGGAGTTGATAGGAAGTTAACCTAGCTACGATTAAGATTCACTATTTTACTTTTGAGTTCACTAAAATAAATTTAAAGAACCTCGCCATATATCAATTACATAAAATAAAAAATGAAATCAAACCTCAAAAGTAAATTTGTTTTTTTGAAAAGTAAATATTTGGTTAACCTTGTAACTGTAGTAAATTCAGTAGGTCTCTTTTACTTTTGTGTACACCTTTAACTCTGATTTGTACTGCATCAGTCTAACAATAATTGTAACTAAATTTTTGGATAACCTTGTTAATAAGTAAATTCACTAGATCTCTTTTATTTTGTGTACCCCTTTAACTGTAATTTATACTTTCAGTCTCACAATAATTTAACGTGAAACCATCTCACAATTATAATTTATACGGAGTAATTTATAATTAAAACCTAATCACATAAACGTCATATCACGCTGATTTTATACGATAATTGTTTAATTAGGGTCAAGCTTAGCCACTTGGTTGCTTCTACCAATTCAAGCCTAATCATATACGTAGCACAATTGATAGTTTTTTTTTCCCTAATATAATGAATATCGATCATATTTTTGTTGTAATGTACTAATATTGTATAGTATTCATATACTCCTATACTTTTCTACGGAATAATATTTTGTTGTAATAAGGCAAATTATGAGTAGATCTATTACGGAGTACTTATGAGTTATGACCCTTTGTGCCAATTAATTTTTATCACTTACTTTTATTACACCGTACTTGTTTGTCAATGTATAAATTTTTTTGTTAATTTGCTAGTTATATAATGGTAAAAAAAAAAAAAAAAAACATAAAAGAGCATAGTATCTCAATTATGAATAGTGCTGTAAAATATAAAGGGAAAATCATAACAATTGATCGGAATGTAGGAGGTAATTACATAGGATATAATCGGTAATAAACATTTAAAAAAAGGTAGTCATCATACGATAGATATGATCTAAACAATATAAAAAAAACTGTAAGTTTTTGTACATTTCTATGTGATTGTCTTTTTTTTTTAAATCGAAATTAGACCATCTAATTTAACATCCAAGGTTTAGACCATTTATTTAACTCATATCCCATTAGGGTGTATTAAAATTAAACAAAAAAGGTAAACTATAAGTCTGTTAAATACGGAATACGTGGTTTGGTAACAAGTTACAAGTGTATTAACCAGAATAATTGATTTTTCGTGACAACGTACTAAATAGTTTCCTCTCTTAAACTGGTGATACACTATTGATGACAAATATTTTAATTTTTTTAAATTTTTTTTTCGGTCAAATTAATACAATATATATGTATACGGAGTATAATAGTTTAGAGAGTATGTATTACACGATGATAGTGACCAATCCTCAATCACCACTAGAACATTGTTATTGCTATTTTATGAAAAGGATTTATAAGAAACATGAGGCTAAAATAACAAACATACGTATGAATACTTAATCAAACACGAAATTAGTAATTGAAAGAATACTTTAAGACCACAACTTATACATTTTGAAAGTCTTATGTTATAATACTTCAATTCGTAGATATAATGTTCTTCCATTCTTATCCACAAAGTTACCAAAACTATTTTACATACTATTTCTAAGGAGGTCTAACTCAAACAAAATTCTATATAAACCCCTCCAAAATCCCAAAACATTATATTAATTTCATACAAAAATACATATATTATAATTCATATCTTCATATAAATTATTTTCAAACTTTATTTATTGATTACTTAATTAATTAAGCCATGCAAAACTACTACCTAAACATAATCATGCTTAACATGCATCAAATTATGTGTTTTTTAACCCTAATTTCCCCTTTTCTTGTAATTAAGGCTTATAATGATCTTCCTAATAATAATAATAATAATAATGAATTATCATCATGGTGTAAACAAACACCATATAGTGAACAATGTGAATATTACCTTAACCAAAACAAAAACACTTTCCCTATAAAAGAAAAACAAGATTTCCTCACTATGATGGTTAAAAGTGCCATGCAAAATGCCATGCAAGCTCAACAAAATGGGTACTCCCTAAGCACAAACAATAATAATGGTGATGATCAAATAAACGACATCGAAAAGGCGGTGTGGAAGGATTGTTTGGACATGTATGAGCTAGCTATAGAGCACCTTAACCAAACCCTAGCAAACCCTAATTGCCCTAAACTTGATTCACAAACATGGCTTAGTACTTCCTTAACCCTACACCAAACTTGCCAAAATGGGTTTTATGACCTAAATATCACAAATAGTAAATTTATGCCATTTTTATCACATAATTCCAATATTTCATCCCTAATAAGTAATGCCCTTGCCCTCAATAACTATAATAATGATACAGCGTCAGCTGATGATAACAGTGAATCTAAAGACGGGTTTCCAGGCTGGGTCAGTCCCAGAGACAGGAAACTTCTGCAGTTGGGTTCAGGTCGAGGGGACGTAGTTGTGGCACAAGATGGGACAGGTGATTATAGTAGCATAGGGCAAGCAATTAGTGCTGCCTCAAGTAAAAGTAAAGGGAGTAGTAGGTTTGTGATCTATATTAAGGCAGGAGTTTATAGTGAAAATATTGAAATTGGGTTAAAAAATATCATGTTGTTGGGTGATGGTATGGGTAAAACTGTAATTACTGGCAGTAAAAGTGTTGGTGGTGGTGCTACTACATTTAGATCAGCCACTGTTGGTAAGTTTTACTTCGTATCATTTTTATGATTATTTTTAGTTACTCCGTACATACTTACATATATATGGTATTATATATTATTTATCATTGTATGGAATATTTCATTTCTATACTTTGACATTGCATTTTAATTTTTGATATTTTATATAAGAAAATGATTTAACTGTCGTTGTATATAAGAGAAAGTTTGAATAACTTACGATGGAAAATGACATATATATACAAAATTATAAAACGAAAGAACTGAAATATAAAGGTTACTACTAAGCATTGGCCGATGCACATAGAGCCATATGGGGTCACAGGACACCGTATCGTAAATTATTTCGGTTTATTTTGTCCAATTTTAATTTTTAAAAAATTTATTTAGTATATTTATACAACAAAAATATGGGAAAAATTTTTTAGGACCCCATAATAAAATATTTTTGGGTCCGTCACTGCGACTAAGTATTGGTTATAACTAAAAAAAAATTAAAAAAATTATATACTCCATGTCATCATAACCTTCATCTATACTCCCTAAATATATTTTTGAATTTTACATCATATAGTCGGGGTGATATACTGTCAATCTACCGTTAATATAAAAATTTAGAAATTTAGTTAACTGTGAAACTTTTTCATGTATCGAACTAGAAAATACTTCCTAATACTCCAAATTAATTAACTTTCCTGTCACACACACACAAAAAAATAATTAATAATAATAATAATAATAATAATAATAATAATAATAATAATAATAATAGTAGTAGTAGTAGTAGTAGTACGTACAATGTACAAACTCAATAGGTTTGAAATAATTTACAGCAAATTTAGCTTTCATGATGTATTCACCTATGCGTTAACGTACTTAAACGTATGTTATTTGCTCAAGTGGCTAAAAATTTATTTGTATACTGGACGACAAAAATGTTTCTATTTAATGAAATTTAGTTATAAACATCAATTTGCATGCATGCATGCATAACATTGAAAGTGACGTGATGAATTGTTGACTTTGGTTTTGACTTTAACTCTTACTCGTTACCCTATATAATAATACAAAGTTACGGAGTATTATTTTATACTTTATAGCTTAGATTAAGTTACGTAATCTTAATTTTGATTATTTGAAAGTAACCACTAATATAGGCATCAATTCATCTTGAAAATGACCATGTAGCGGAAGTTCTTTCAAAGCTGTTTTATTATACAGTACAGAGTATACTGTATATATATAATATTTGAAGATGAAATGACTTCTTATTCAATATACAGTATTATCACCCTATTGCATGTCCTAAATTAAAATGTTATATTTTATCGACGATAATAATATTACTCTGTAATAATCAATGACATACTATGATGTCACTTAATTATAATAAGTACTTAATTGTCAATGTAATTTAAAAAAAAAAAAAAAATACTACACAAAAATATATAGTTATATACAGTGGTGGACCTAGAAATATTTTATTATGGGGTCCTAAAAAAATTTTCCCATATTTTTGTTGTATAAATATACTAAATAAATTTTTTTTAAATTAAAATTGGACAAAATAAATCGAAATAATTTACGATATGATGTCCTGTGATCCCATATGGCTCTATGTGCATCCGCCAATGGTTATATATATTCATATAAATTTATGACATATTTTTACGAGTTTAATTTTTAATAGTCAACGTAATTTCTTGCGTCATCTTCTTTATTATGATCCCATATATAATTATGTTATAGGATTTGAGATTTATGTCATGCTTTTGGTTTTGATGGGTACGTGACAAGTCACTCACAGTACGTGCTTCTTAAGTAGCTAGATAGTCTCGATCAAAAGGAAATTAAATATACTTGTACTTATTAGGTTGCCGATTTCCTACAACTCAATACTTTACATCATCATCAATAATGATATTTGAAAAATAAAATGACGTTATCGATAAGTATCTCCTCTAACGGGTATGATTTAATTCATAAATTTTAATTTTAATTGATTTATAAGATAGTACGAGTATATGCTAAACATGTAAGTATATTGTCTAAAACTCGGTGCTATTCAGTGACTCGTTATTAAAATTGATAACAATACACAGATTATGTATGAGCACTTGTTTGTATGATCGATTTTCTTTTCTACTTTCTTAATGAAGATTGATGATAATCGTTAGTTCATGTTATCGATCTGCTAAAGACACTATCATGTCATAGAATATCAAACTCGTAATTTTCTGAAAAAGAAAAAAAAAATATATAAGTAGGCTCAACCTGTATATATGTGTCGTGTCACGGGTCATACCGATCGACCCAATAAACCGTCCATACGTCGTAACGGACCGTGCTTAGTCGCAACCAAATTGCACCCATAATCTTGTCTTATTGTTATTGGGCCCAAATATATATGGGCTAAAATCTTGCACTATTTTTAATGTTCAACAGCTGCTGCCGGAAGTGGGTTTATGGCCCAAGGAATAACATTCAGGAACACAGCCGGCCCATCAAACCACCAAGCGGTCGCTTTCCGGTCCAATTCGGACCTATCCGTTTTCTACCAATGTGGGTTCGAAGGGTACCAAGACACTCTCTACGTGTTCTCGAATCGACAATTTTACCGTGATTGTAACATCTACGGTACAGTCGATTTCATCTTTGGTAATGCAGCTGTAGTCCTCCAGAACTGTAACATTTTGACCCGCCACCCCCCGGCTGGTACTAACACGCTCACGGCCCAAGGTAGGACCGACCCGAACCAAAACACGGGGATCGTGATCCATAATTGTCGGGTTGGGGCGGCCGAGGGTCAAGGAGGGGCTAAGACCTACTTGGGCCGGCCCTGGCAACAGTACTCTAGGACCGTATTTATGAAGACAAATATGGATAGTATTGTTGATCCACAGGGTTGGTTGGAATGGAGTGGAAATTTTGCACTTAGCACTTTGTACTATGCCGAGTACGCGAATACGGGTCCTGGATCGTCCACGGCAAATCGGGTTAGATGGCCCGGTTATCATGTCATAGGTGCACCCGAGGCAGCAAAATTTACCGTTGGAAGTTTTATTGCGGGTGGATCATGGTTGCCTAATACTAAAGTGCCTTTTACCTCTGGTCTTTAAGGATAAACTCGAATTGTTTCATCATGTATGGATTATAATGTGAAAGTTATGATGTCATGGTAACAATGTATAATTGTAAAATAAAAGCAACAAGTGTATTTTATTTGAGAGCTTGAATATATGTATAAATTTTCTTCTTTGATTATATCCATGTATTATCTTAGTTGTTCATAAATATTGATGATCTTTTGCACTAAAACACTTATAGCTTCTTATCGAACTCAAAAGTAACTTTAAAGTTTTCATCGTTTAAACCCAAAGTTTAAATACGAAAGTATTACTACTATCTCACTCAAAAAAAAAAAAAAAAAGTATTACTACTATCAATCGTATAACAGTTTCCAATTACTCCGTAGAAGATTTCCGACACTATGGTACAAAGGTTTATAATTACTCAAAATGTTTATGTACAATTTTTTTTTTATCTGATTTAGTCGCTGAAACAAAGGTAAAGACAACGATAAATTAAATTTCAATTTGAATCAACCATGTACTAACTACATATACAAAGTACGAACTCATTTTTCGTGCATATATTTACCAAAATAGTTTCATATGACGAACCGATCTCTTAAATAATTAACATTATACATTTATACTCGTTCTTAAATAGCCCCAATTATATTCCACTGTGGGTAAGTTGAGCTTTCACGTGACGGAGTCACAACGAGCTACATGTAACTAACCGATGATCGCTAAAGCATTAAATGGTTACATTTTGATCGTCAATAACCCGTCAAGCATAAAACCCGTCTTATTCTAGATTTTTGTTAATTTCCCTCCCGTTTAATACGAGTATTCCGTAATAAAATTGCGATCACTTCCCAAATCAACCCATCAAAAACACCACAATTTTATTATTATTATTTTTTTCCCCCTTAAAATCTTAAATCTCCAAATTCATACTTTCAAAGTTTTCACACACGAAATTCGGGTCGTTTTTGAGTCGGGTTAAATGTCGGATCTAAGCATGGAGTTGCAGGAATCGGGTTGGGAAGAACTTCGAAAAGATGCCCGCAAAATCGAAGGAGATCTCGATGTTAAACTCTCTTCTTATGCTAAACTTGGTGCTCGTTTCACTCAAGGTATAATAATATTAATTGCATTAATTATTTAGTTTTTTATTTGAATTGATTTGATTGTTTTTAGAATTTGAGGTGTTTATTCTAGTGATCATTTTGTTTGTGAGTGGTTGTGCTAAAATTGCTGCATTTGGGTGATTAGGGAAGGGTGTTTGGTGAAATGGGTTCGCATTGTATTTGATTTTGGTTTCGGTTTCGGTATGTGGGTCTGAATTTGGATCTTGTGATTTGAGGTTTTGTGTTTTTGTTTAATGTGGTGAAATTGTGACCAGTTTTAGCTTAATTTAGACATGGGTTTGTGGGATGTTTATGGAAGGAAGTTATAATCAGTGAGAAACTTGAATGTTTTCTCATGTGATGAGTGTGATTTGCTGGAATTAGTTGAAATGATGAAGTTGATTTGCTGTATTGGAATTGTCGAGGGTTTGTAGTCTGCGAATGTGTAAGCGAGTTAAGGTTTAGTGGTTAACTTGAGCTGTTGAAGAGCATTTGCTATCGCGTGAGTAGATGTGAATCTGTACCGACGATTTCTGAGCTTGGAGTCTCGGATTTATGTATATTATTTGGTTATAGCCTCATAGCTCAGTTGTGGGTCATATGATTTTGGAAATAGATCTGACTTCGTGGAGGATGTTAGTGATCATAGGCTCATGGCTTTCAGAGGTAGCAAATTGGGAGTGATTGTGCTAAAATGCTGCATTTGGGTAATTAGAGAATGAAATTTGGTAAAACGGGTGTGTATTGTAATATGGTTTTGGGTTTTGTTTTGGTTTGTGGGTCTGAATTTGGATCTTATGGTTTGATGTTTGTGTTTTATTTGAGTTAGATTGTTTGGTTTGTTATAATTGGTAAAATTTGATGTCGAGCTCAATTTGGACGTGATTTATGGGAAGTGCAGGGAACTAGGCAAGGATTAATGAGAAACTTGAATCTTTTCATGTGGTGAGTGCGATTTTGCAAGAATTAGGGTGAGATATTAACATTGGTTTCTACCATGATAATTTTTGAGGATTTGTAGTTCATCTATTTCTGAGTAAATTTAGATTTTGAGGTTTGATAGAGGTATTCAAAGGCATTTGTCAACGATTGAGTAGATGTAAAGTACTCCATACTGCTGGTTTCTCAAATTGGAGTCTCAGTTATATGTATATTGATTGGCTATAGGCATATAGCTTTATGGTTTGTTCCAGTTAGTTGTTTGGTTTGTTTGCTGTATGCGGTGAAATTTCATGTTTGAGGTTTATTGGGTTTTACCATTAGCTTTATTTAGACATGATTTGTGAAAAGTGTATGGAAACAGTTAAGATTAGTGGAAACTAGGGGGGGTGAAATGATGAAGTTGGTTTGTTGTTTTGGAACCATCGAAGGTCTTTAGTTTGTGGCCTTGGAAGTGTCTATGCTGCTGGTATCTGAACTCAAAGTCCCGGGTATCTGTATATTGATTGGTTATCGGAATCTATCTCTTTTGTGCACCATGTGGTTTTAATCTTTTATAGAATTAGAAATTAGAAATATATCTGAGTTCTTAGTGAAGGTTATTGATTGGAGCTTTCAGATCTAGCGTGTGGGAGTGATTGTACTAAAATGCTGCATTTGGGTAATTATAGAAAAATATTTGGTAAAATGTGTCTGCATTGGATTTAGTGTGTTTTTTAAGTTCGGTTTGTGGGTTTGAATTCGGATATAATAATTTGAGGTTTGTGTGTTAAGGTTTAATGAAGTTAGTTTTTGAAACGTGGTGAAATTCGATGTTTGAGTTGTACTAGATTTTACCATTTTAACTTTATCTTGATATGATTTGTGGGAACTGTATGAAAGAAAGTTTTGATTAGTGAGAAACTTGAATGTTTTCAAGTAATGAGTGTGGATTTGCTGGAATTTGGTGAGAAATATTGAAGCTGGTTTGTACTACTGGAACAGTTGAGCCGTTGAGGGTTTGTAGTTTGTAGTCTTGCAGCCTTGTAGGTGTAAGTGTGGATTACGATTTCTAGGTTTGCGTGAGCTACTCAAGAGAATTTGTTTTAAAGCATGAGTGTAGATGTGAAGTACCCCGCATTGATTGTTTCCACAACTTTGAGTCTCGAGGATATTGATCTGTGACAGGAGTATCATCTCTGAGCTAGCATGTAAAATTTGGATGTCACTGATCTTGGTTAGTAGTTAGTACGAACGCCTTGGCTATTTGAGTGTTTGAAAGGAAGACAACAAGTGTATTGTTGCGTTGAGACAAGTGTATATAAGTGTGGGTGAGTATCTTACTACCGAATGCGTCTGTTACTGTGGCCAAAACACAGTACTGCCATATTTGGGTAATTAGAGAAGAAAATTTGACGAATTGAGTCTGCATTGTACTTGATCAGCCTTCAACTTTTACATCTTGGCACAATGGCACCGTTGTCAAAGCGCTGGTGGATGTGGTACCAAAGTTGCTTTGCTAAGTCACGATAAAATATTGTAGGATGCGGATTTTTACCGATGGTATTAAAGTCCACACCACCGACCATACAGCCGTCGGTGTTCGAAAGAGGTTTGATACATTGTATGTGATGATAATAGTGTTTCATTTTCGTCTCTTTCTTGCTGATGATTGTATGATTCTAAAAGAAGAGAATCACCTATTATTAAGTCAGCACGTATTATCAACAAACTTCAGTGTTGTATTCAATTATTCATGTCGTCCACCTCTGTTTCCTGAGCATAGTGTGATGAACTAGGTTACGGTGATACCGGATCACCAACAGTTAGCTCCAGCAGCAGGTCATGGAAGTCTATGGAAATGGAAATTCAGTCGTTACTTGAGAAGCTAGTCGACATTAATGATTCGATGAGCAGATGTGCTGCGTCTGCTGTTCCCACGACATCAGTCACTCAAAAACTGGCAAGACACAGAGACATTCTTCATGACTTTACACAGGTAATATTCACGTCGTTGATGCATGGGTATCATGTTTCGTTGGCCGTCTATGTGGGCGTGGTGACGTTTTATACGCCCATAAAATTGATTTCAGGCTCACCCCACAACCGCTTATGGTAACTTTACATGCTTTTAGGAATTCCGGCGTATAAAGGGGAATATAAATTCGATGAAGGAACATGCTGAGCTTCTTAGTTCAGTAAGAGATGACATCAGCGAATACAAGGTGAAACAACATCTATGACTTATTTTTTTTGTACATTTTAGTTATTATGTTTTTTCATATTAATAGATGCGTATTTCTTTTTACCTTCATGCAGGCTTCTGGAAGTATGTCTCCGAAAATGCAGCTATTGCGAGAAAGAGCTTCTATACATGGAAGCATATCTCACGTAAGTCCTGTAACTTATGAGGTTGAGTCTGCTAGAACGTTTGCCTCTCTTTTATGTAGAAAGAGATTCAAGAGGGCAAAACATGGAACAAAACACGATTTAGTTCTTTTTGTTAGCGTCTTATGGAATATGCTGTGATAACGGGCATTGTAAAAAACCTGTCTATGCTCTTAGTATACACCGAAAACACCTTAATTAGTGATTGTCTTTGAGACATTGGGTTGATGCTGGTGTACAATTCCCGGCATATTCCTGATATTGGTATCAGTGCTCTAGACTCATTAGAAACAACCGTAAAAAAGATGGTGGGATGTAATAGTAAAAATGACCGATCTTAGCTACCATACCAATCATGCAAGCGTCATTCAAATATTTTCGCTGTTTTTTTTTTTTTTTCGTTTTGTTGAAGCACACATAAATATAGATAATCAGAGGTCATTTTGAACGAATTAACACCATCTGATGTTATGACTTGTGTTTTCTCTTGATAATCTGCAGATAGATGAGGTAATCAGTCAAGCTCAGGCAACTAGGTCAGTCTTGGGTTCTCAGAAAGCATTTTTCGGAGACGTTGGCGGAAAAGTGAAGCGTTTAAGTGAGAAATTTCCAGTCATTCGTGGACTACTCGGTATGAGAACAATTCACTTATGCGTGTATTAGTTTATACCACCCTTACACTGTTAACTTGTTTAGAGCCTATTTGTTCATCACCTCGACAATAATTTTCTGGTGCCCATTTACAGGTTCGATAAGGAGGAAACGCTCTAGAGACACTCTCATTCTTGCCGCAGTTATCGCAGCTTGTACATTGTTCCTTATTATCTATTGGCTTTCGAAATGAGAAAATTCCTGACTGAAATTCGGAGAACCACACCTGATGTACCCTTGGAGCAATTTTTGTTTCTGTAATTAACTGGTTATTATTCATGCTGACAATTTCATTCGAATCAGTCTTTTTCCGTAATTGCTCTCGTCAGTTGATCCAACCAGTGAAAACACGATAAGAATTCGAGAAAACGGGGACATTCAAATCAGTTTCAACTCAAAATGGAAGCTTACCTCTAACAAAAAATGAAAAAGATCAATTGCAACGAGTTTTCCTCGAGTCGTTGATAACCATAAAGACGATAGAAACATCATCGGATATATCATATCTGGTTATCAGCCTATGTTTTAGACGCATGTATGTAGAGAATTTGCGCGTGGACAACGCCACACACATTGTGCAAATGTTTTCACTTTGTCGGAAAATCAAATAAGCTAAAAATGTTACACTATAACATTCAAATCAAGTCCTTCAAAAATATCATCCCAACAATGAACTATAATCCAGATAAAAAATGGATCATTCAATTTCGATCAAAACCAAAATGAATCAACGCCGAAATACACTCATTGGTCAAAAGCCTTATTCCTACAGTACAGCGGAATTTGATGCTCCAAGGCTAGACTTGGTGCAAATTTGGGTCACATCGAGGGGAAATAGCTAATGTTACAAGGAGTATGACTGTATGAGCACGAAAAGAATAAATAATGTAACCAAGGCCGTTTCATGTATTTAATTGATCACCCCAAAACGGTATTCTGCTATCAAGACGTCCGACGATATCCCGAGCTCTTGTAGGGAGATCGCCCAGGCTCGCTCGCTTCATGCCTTGAATCAACTACAACACAAAGTCTGAGCATTAGGAATTTAGACGAAAAATGGTAGCAATAGAAACCGAATCATCAAGTTGCAGTAGTATGAAACAGACATCAGAAAAAGGTGTAAGAAAAGATATTTTTATTTTTTTTTCTTTCAAGGAAAAGACAAGTATATGCTTGTTGTA
Organism: Dianthus caryophyllus; assembly: GCA_023091065.1. NCBI lineage: Eukaryota > Viridiplantae > Streptophyta > Magnoliopsida > Caryophyllales > Caryophyllaceae > Dianthus > Dianthus caryophyllus. The sequence goes on from CM041522.1 coordinate 6,922,488, forward strand.
ATGGTTTGCAAAGAGTGTTCTAGTCAAACAGAAAGTCAATGTTCAACCTTAATATGCAAGAAAAGCGTTTCAAAACCAGAAGTCGTAACAGTTTTAGCGATAAGGAAACTGTAGGGCAAAAATTTGTTAAGGACGAACCTTGTATAGCAACTTTAGTCATCCAGGTAATAGTAAGTTCCGGCAGATTTCTGTTCTCTATCCTTGGTGGATTCTAATTTGTTGATCCTCGGGCGATAGTTAGATGGGTCCCTTCTAAACGTGATATCCAGTTGCTGCAATTTCACCAACAAAAAGGCGATAAGTAACAAAGAAATGCAGCAAAACGCCTTTCACCACAGAACAAACAAACAAACAAAAAAAAAAAAACGCAGGGTAACTTACGGAGAGGAAAAGATTCATTCCAGTCAACAATGACTGTGGGGAGTTTGCAGTACAGTCCACCGAAGGCGACCCCTCGTAAACAATTACCCTGTCTGCCAAATACGTCGCCATAATAAAATCATGTTCGACGATAAATGCAGTCTTCTTGGCATGGAGTATAAACCTCTTTATAACCTTGGAAGCAACAATACGTTGCTCTGAATCAAGGTATGCACTTGGTTCATCAATTAGATAGATATCTGCTGGCTGCATCGTCACAAAAAATACACATGTTAACGCAACAGACTTCACGAGGAATTGTTTGCATACCATTTTCAGGAACTTAGGGGGGAGGGAGAAACATGTTATGGAAAACGAATTTCAGAAGATATGAAGATTTACCTTTCCTAAACACAATGCTAACGCAACTCGCTGCAGCTCACCACCAGATAGGTTAACAACTTCTTGATCCATCAATTGCTCAATCTGTAAAGGCTTCATGACGTCTGATACGAACTGAGGATGCATATAAGAGTCCCTTATCTTTGAATGCAGCAAATGTCTAACAGAGTGTTGGAATTTCGGACTGATTTTTTGGGGTTTATATGAAACATTGAATTCGGGAACTTCCACATCAGAATCTCCCACATTATCAGGCTTCAACAGACCAGCCTGAAATTTGATAGTTACGCAGCATGTTATTCACTGTTTCAGACATTCTCAATTTCTTTCCATGGATAGAAAGTTAAGAAAGAGAAATACCAGCATGCGAATAAATGTCGTCTTTCCAGTCCCATTTTCTCCCAACATCACCACAATCTGAGAATCGGTAAATTCACCTTCTTTGACACGTAGCCTAAAGCCACCTTGAGTTTTTGTCATCGCAGGGTATTTGTACCGAGCATATGACTGAATTTCCTCTGCATTCTCTTGAGGTGTCTCTGCAACCTAACAAGTGATAATACGATATGAAAATGCTTCTCCCATTGAAAACAAATGGTAACTAAGAATCTAGGAGTTTGCCCAGAAGGAAAATTTACCTTGAATGTGAGAGACTCATCACGGAACCGCAGATTTTCAGTGGGCACAAACCCCGACAAGAATATATTGATACCTTCTCTAACAGAGAAAGGCAAGGTAACAACTCCATAAGCACCCGGTTTACCATACAAACAGCAAATGAAATCCGAGAGATAGTCCAGAACACTAAGATCATGCTCGACAACAATGACAAAACTGAAACACACAGAAGCGAACAACACAAAACATATTAGAATCAGTAGTTCCGTCGTAGAAGATACATAAAGAGCAATGGAGCATAACGTATATATGATATTATGCATAATAGATATGAGCAGATACCTGTTAGGCCTAAGCAATGAACGCACAACTTGTGCAGCTTTGAGCCTCTGCCTCACATCAAGGTAACTAGAAGGTTCATCAAACATGTATATCTCTGCATTCTGCATAGCCACCACGGCAATAGCAAACCTCTGAAGTTCTCCACCAGAAAGATCCCCAACATTACGATCCAAAACTTTGTTAAGCTCGAGATCAACCAGCATTTCAGCCTTCACATCTCTTTCATCTTTCTGCTCCAAAACTTCTCCAACATTGCCCTGAACAGCCTTTGGAATGTTGTCCACATACTGGGGCTTGATAATTGCCTTAATAAAAATAAAAACTTTTTTCAGTATATAATGCAATGACGGAGGCAGCATATGACAAAACCAAGAAATAATGATTTCACCTTAAATATTAATAGAGTAGAAAGTTTCTAAAGGACATGAAAAAAAAGAAGAGTACAAATGGCAAATAAGCGGGGGGAAAAAAAAAACATTTGGTGAAAGACAGTACCTTTAGATTATCTTCCAATATGCGCGTGAAATAGTTTTGGAGCTCAGACCCACGAAAGTATGTCAAAATTTCTTGCCAATCTGGAGGGTTCTGCCCAAAAAAAAAAAACGAAAAAGAAAAAAGTGAGTAGAAGGACATCATAAACTGACTAAGAAACTCCACAGAAATAAACAATTACATTGAAACGGCCCAAATTAGGCTTCAACTTTCCAGCCAACACTTTGAGAGCAGTTGACTTTCCGATACCATTGGTTCCAACCAGACCAAGAACCTGCCCTGGCCTCGGGACAGGCAACCTGTAGGACAATAATCACAACATTCAAAGCTGAAAGAATTTTTTTTTTTTAAAAAAAAAAAAAAAAAAAAAAAAGCGACATACAACCATACAAGATGACAAATCAATTCATCCAACCTGTGTAACTTGAATGTATTGGGGCCGTATCGATGTGTAGTATCCTTGTCCAAATCTTTAGGCAAGTTGATGATTTGAATTGCTTCAAAGGGGCATTTCTGCATCGAGAAATAACATCATAACTTTCAGTAATCAATTCAAGTGTTAGTCAGAAAAAGAGAAGAGCTGAAGAAAAGAAAACATGTTGACCTTGACACATATACCACACCCAATACACAGCTCCTCTGAAATGAAGGCAATTTTTGCTGCTACAGTGACCTCAATACATAGCTTACCTGAAATTCAGATAGAAACTAGCACATGATACAAGATAATCACTGATCCAACATGCTAACATGTACACTCTGCACAAACGGGGAGTAACGTTGTTCATAAGATACACATTGCTTGTCATAAGTTCGTCATCATTGCTCATAAATGGATAACATGATATCATTTGTGCGACTAGTCGTAAAAAAGACATCATGAACAACTGAACATGTAAGATCACTCATGTAAAAAATTCATCAAGCAACACATGCACAAAACCGTACCAGTCTTAACCACAGGACAACTCTTTTTGCACTCTTGACGGCACTTCTTTGGCTTGCAGCGATCCGAGCTAACAATGGCAATACGCGTCAAACGATCCGACATATTGCTTGTGATTCAAAAAGATATCAAACACTTTAACCTTAAAATCTGGATGAAAAAGAGAACAAAGAAGTGAATTAAAATCCTAGTGAATTAAAATCATAGTGAATTAAAATCATAGTGAATCATTCCGTATCATCTACGATCCACAAAGTCATATTGATTGCACTCTTCTTAGCTACTACTCAACTACACCCATAATATCAACCATATTCAACTAAAGCTAAAATATCGAAAAATACACATAATTGCTGAACAAATTCACTGCACCCATTAAAAATAAAGCTTATTTTTCGTGTCGTTCACATCAATTCCAGAGAAAAATAAAATAAAAAATCAATGAACACATGTATACCAAATCAAAATAGAAAAAGAGAGAAACTTTATACTTATTCAATTGCTCAGACAAAACAAAATCAAAACTCATTTTTTTTTTTTCACCCATGATAACACGAAAATTAATTAGAATACTTCATCGCCAAAAAAAAAAAAAAAAAAAAAAAAAAAAAGCGAGATAAAATTGAAGGAAAAAGAGATGTTACATGAATTGAGAATGATATGCGAGAAGAGGTGGAAGAATTAGGAGGTTGAATCGATCTAGGGTTGTTGTTGCTTTGATTTGGGGATCAAAATTCTAGGGTTTTGTGGATTTTATTCTGCTGTTTTGGGTGGAGTGAGAAAACTGCCAACACATGGAAATATAAATTTTCCCTAATTATTTATTATATAATTCAATTCAATTCAATTCTCTTAGGGGGTGTTTGGTTGGAGGGTTGGAATGGAATGGTATGGAGTTGACACAATTTTGTGTTTGGTTGAGTGATTTAGGAATGGAGTTAGAAACCCAAAGGATTCCAACTCCACCCTAATCCCCTTCAATCTCATTCTCCCCTCACACCCTATGATTCTAACTTCATTCCTATTAACTTTTTTCTTCTTCTTTTTTTTTTTTTTTTTTTTTTTTCTTTTTTATTTACACAACATATTTATCTTTTACATAAATTTACGAGATCAACTATTTTATTTTACTCCGTATTTATTTTCCATTTTTTTCATAATATATTTTTACATTTGTATCCAATTTTAAGTTAGTCGTAATATAAATACGGAGTATTAAGATTTTAAAAACATTATTAGACGAGCATCTGACTATAAACCTTTTGTTGAAAATGATATCTATTTACTATTGTCAATCAAATTCATACAATAATTTAAATTTTTAGCAGTTCTTTTACTTCTTTACATTTTATATCAACATGTATGAAAGAACATTAAAATTCATAAATTTTAATGTTCTTTCAACAAATTTAGAATAATTAATTTTGGTTGTGAAATAATTTGGATGTTTTTCATTTTGTATTGTTCAAAAAATAATTTTGTTTTTCATGAACAAACACTTTATAATAATTATTATAATAATAAAGATTTTAAAAAACAAGAATGTGAATCCATTTCAATTATGAACCAAACAAGTTTAAACATGTATGGGATTTGGAATCCATACCTTCATGGTATGACATTCTAATCCATTCCATTCCAACTCGTCGAACCAAACGACCCCTTAATGTAAACTCCCTACTCCGTATAAGACAATTTTGTAATTAATTAATAAATTAATTAATCAATCGCTCAGTCGCTTTATATATATAAAAGAGAGTTTTTTTGAACGATTTTAGAGCGTCAAATAATTACCTATTAAATTAGGAAATAGATTATTGATGATGATTTTAAATTATTTTAATTTGCTTATTAATTAAAGTAAGCAACAATTATAACTTGAAACCAATTAGTTTTTATCTATTAAAAATAATTATTTGGTAATCTATTAAACTTGAAACCAATTAGTTTTTATAACTTTAAAAGAAAAATTCTACTAGAAAATAAATTCAATTCAAAACAATTAGCTAAAAAATATTAAGATTAATCTTAGGAAACTTTAGTATTTAATATTATTTTTTATTTTTGATAAGACACCCTATATTTTAATATAAATTGGAGAACCCTTGACAATTCAAATCATACAGTGAAATCATACTAATAAACTAGATAACTAGATGATTCGTATGGCATCAATGCATCATCATCGAGCTTGAAGACAATTTTTCAACAACTATTGTATTTATTATTATACATATTGACTTTATTTATTTATTTATTATTTAGTATATATGGGATGTTTTAAGCACTAAATAACACGGATCGATACAAATATAATTCTTATTGACGAAAAGATATTAAAAATTTATTAAAGACTCTCTCACATATATATTTGTATCAACACTTTATATTTGTTTACTTTCAGCATATAATTTAAATATTTTAATCTTATGTATAGGGTGATTTTGAGTGTACGTCAGAAGTTTTAAAATAGGGATATTTCCCAGCGTAACCCTGAGTTTTGATAGTTTTTCCAAGGTACCCTTGATTTGAACTTTCTTCCCAAGGTACCCTTGAACTTTAGTTTAAGTTTCCAACATGCCCTTATTTTTTTTCCCGTCTTAACGACGTTAACTTAGTTAGTTACTCCGTACATCTTTTTAAAATTTGATTTAATAATTGAACGTTGTCCATGGTACGATTGGTACCTCTGAGTTTTGACAGATTTGTCTATGGTACCCTTGAGTTTTGTCAAATTTGCCCTTGGTACTCCCTAACTTTTTACATTTGCCCAATATAACCAATCCAAAAATAACGGCTGTATTTGTAAAGGGTATCGATTTTTCGTATACGAATTTTACTCCCGTTGTATATTTTTTCATTTAATTTTCCTATACTACCCTTTTTACTCTCATTGTATACAAAGTTCTATCTTTTTCTTTTTCTTTTTCTTAAACTGAATTCATCCAATTTTCAATTATTTCAATTATTTGTTTCGATAATCAATTCAATAAAGTAATAATCGAATTCAATTTCAATCTTTTTCAATATGCAAATTTTATTAATTTCGATAAATCTAACTTAAAATTGAATTAGGGTTTGTATGGGGTTGAGATTTGGGAGCCCGTCGGCGGAAGACGGCCTCAGTGCTGACGACGCTGGAGTGGGGGCAGTTTGCTGTGGCCGGAGAACCGAGTGATAATGCATTATTTACGGTCTTTGAGTTGACAAAGCATTATTTACATAAAATCAATTGAGTCATTATCGCCAATTTTAAGGTTGCCATATGCCATATGGTCTTTTCAAAGACAACATTTGCTTGGGAGATAGATAGTGAAGTACGTATTCATCATCAAAAAAATACAAATCATATCAATACTAGGCATAATACTTGATCATTTATCAAACCCTAATTCAATTTAGGTTAAATTTATCAAAATTAATAAAATTTGCAAATTCAATTTAGGTTAAATTTATCAAAATTAATAAAATTCGCATAATTTATAGAATTTTTTTTTTTTTAAAATTGAATCCGATTATTACTTTTTTGAATTGATTATCAAAATTAATAATTGAAATAATTGAAAAATTGGATGAATTCAGTTTACGAAAAGTTTTAAAAAAAAAAAAAAGAGAGAGAGAGAATTTTGTATACAATAAGAGTAAAAATAGTAGGGTGGGAAAAAAAATGAAAAAAAGTATACCATAAGAGTAAAATCCGTATACGGAAAATCAATTACGTTTGTAAAAATAGTCGTTGGGAATGAGTCTAAGTACCGACAGTATTTCAGACACTCATTACTCACATAATACAATTACTACTACAAAAATTTCATACAGACAAAAAAAAAAAATTATGTCTTTTGGGTCTCAAGCAAGCCTAATGGAGTTTTAGTCGAAAATAAACAATGTCTGAGATATAATAGAATGTTAAATATACGGTCTTCCGGACATATCGTGACTAATTATTACTTCCTCCATTCCAATAGATTCTTTACGTTTGCTTTATGCACGTACATCAATACTCGTTTTGTTTCGTTCATATCTTTGGATTCGTATTCTCGAAAATTTTAAAATTTTGATATTAATAATGTCCTAGTTAAGACAATTAAAACAAGATCACACATGACTATTTTTTATTTTGTATTTTAGAAGTTTTATCGAAGGTTCTACACACGTATGAATAGTGTCAAAAAAGTGAAACGTAAAGAATCTAATGGAATGGAGGAAGTACAAGCTATATTATTTTTGGTGCATTATTTTATTATTATTTGTCCACTTGCAGCACCCTTTATATTATTTTATTTATATGTTTTCCACTCTATCAACATTTTACTTTTTTTATTAATATTTTTTCCACTCATAATATTTTATCAATTACTGTATTTAATAATACTTCGTACTCCCTCTATTTCACTCAATTAAATTTCACTTTCCTTTTTGTGATTTCACTCATTTAAATTTCATTACTATTTAGGACAACTTTATACAATCAAAATAACACTTTTACCCCTACTAATATATTTATTTTACCAAAATACCACACACTTTATCTTTTAAAATGGACCCCACTCAACCAAATTACCAATATTACCCTTAATTTTTCATTTTCCTTAAAAACTTTTTCAATGAAATAGAGGGAGTATTTCTTAATTTTTAGTCCAGCATAATATGGGAGAAAAAAGAAAGAACAGTACCTTTTTCCACCCATGTTTTCAAATGGAATCCCATTGGGAGGTACTCCGTAAGTCCGTATAAGAATACTTTACAACTTCAGATGATTTAATTTTTCCGGGAATTCAACTACAAAAAGTAAAAACAAAATCCTCCACCAAAATTCTCAGAAATTTGATGAATTCATGAGAAAAATATTTTGGAATTTGTCGTTAAAAATGCTGGAGTTTCATCTTACCATCAAACTTACATTACTTAGATTCATTTCTGAGTTAATTAAATTCTAATAATTTTTCTGTTTTTAGCCTTCATTTCAATGCTTTCTCACATGAATTTTGATCAATTATCTCCAATTTATATATCTCTTATGAAGATTTACTCTATACATATATTTTACGTAATTTTTTTTTTTTTTCAATGATGGATTATTTGTAGTTAGTTTCAATTTTGAGACGTAGATTTTGACTATATACTATACTATTGTGCGCAGATGTTGAATTAGTGATTGTGTTTGTAATCTATTTTTGCTGATGTTTGTTTGTTAATTGATGATTCTCGTTGTTCGCGTGACAGTTGCTGTGTACTGAATAATGTAGTCGTCGTTTGTATAATTACTATATGATACAGCGTAGTATTTTGTTAATGGATGAATTCTATTGTTCGCGCAGAAGTTGCTGCTCAACGAATTTGGTCTATGTTTATATGTAACTGGAGTAGTTGTTTTGTTAATGGATGAATCTTAGGATTCGTGCAGAAGTTGCTGTTTGACAAATTGTTGTAGTCGATTGTTTTTATGATTCGTGGTAGTTGTTTGTTAATGGATGAATGTCGTCATTCGCGTAGACGGTGTTGCCCTATTGATTCACGTAGTCGATGTTTATAATGAAATGGAGTAGCTGTTCGTTTGTGGATGTATATCATCATATGTGCAGAAGGATTGTTGTAGTCGATGTTTATATGATTCTTTGTAGCTGTTTGTTAATATCTGATCACATGGTTGCTGTTATTCTGTTAATCATCATTCGCTAAGGTTTCTGTCTTACGGATTCAAGTAGCTGACGTTTATTGAGACAGACTTGTGACTAGATTAACGCCATCATATATATTTTCAATACTTGTTTATGGTGTGTCATAGGAGTAAATGTAATTTGGATATCGAGATTGGTTGTACCTTTATACCGTGTGCAGTGTAAGAATGACTACAGTTGTATGGGCGTGACGAAGTATTTTTATTACGAAAAGTATACGAATCAAATATAGAAGAGAACAACCAAAGAATGACTACAGTTGTATGGGTGTTGATATTTTGTTTGTGAACGTCTTTTGTACTTGGTAATATGAGGTCCATCTTTCGGACTATTGACTGCAGTTGTATCGGTGTTGATATATTATTTCCGAAGAATATGAGGAAGGTTTTCAAATCTCTTGAGGACGGGAGATGAATCAATTTCGTTAGGATGAGCGGTGAGTGCTTATAAGACTTATTCTTCATAAAAGAGATGTTTCATTGTGTAACCGATCATGCTAATGTTTGCTGTCACATATTACAGGCTGCAAAATCCCTCTGAACTTCTGAAGACTCTACAAACAAGTCATTCTGAGGTAATTGTGCTTACGACTACGTACTCCAAGCTTTTTCTCCTGATAACTTTCGCTTACTTGAATGTGGGAATTTGAGTGGCCTTTTTCAGCAGTGAGCATCAGCTGTGCAGTGTTTCTTTAATCCTTCTTAGATCGTGTTTATAGATTACGGCATTAGTTAACTCGCTTTTTTTTTTTTTTTTGTTTCCTTTTATCCTGTTGCTTATGGAGTGCATTGATTAACTAGGACATGATGAACGAGAACTCAACATAGAACGTTCTGGTGGTGGCATTTCGATTTATTTCGTGATCCTGGTTGGTCTTATGGGCATCTCGGTTAGGTATTTTCTTAATGAAACATGTCATTATACATTTTTTATCATCGTGATCGCTCTATTGTCTTTACAATCTTCAGATTTGTTAAAAGAAACTTGCTAAAATTTTCAGTGATAGATTTAATTTATTTTGATCTGTTTCCTTTATCACCTCTCATTAATTAGGTTTTTGTTTCTGCGGTTGTCTCTGTATCTTTTGTCATACGATGCTATTTTGTGAAAAAGTTCCATGTTTTTGTTTTTGAACAGAAGTGTCTAAGTGTCGTGTACGAATACAACATGAAACAATTCGAGGGAGCATAAGCTTGCATCAAAATAAATAAACAGATTAGAGAACAGCCAAAGAATGACCTATACGAATACAATCTTTTAATTTTTGATGTAGTTAAAACCTTAAATACCTAAAACTGTTGTCTATCAAACCAATCTACCTCGAACGATAAACTTAGAAAAACTAGAGCGATATAAAAGACTCGAACTTATTGGAGCTCCCTGACGAGCCTTGGCAGCAACCATTGAGACATGCGCTTGTAAGTGTGTTGAGTCATATGGATACCGTCCCAACTTATGTACTTGTTTGGATCTGCACACACTTCGTAACCTTGTGTCCCACAAATCCTCGTCAAATCGAAGTTGAACTCATTGTCAACCGATCCACAGCACGCCTTGAATTTGTTTGGCACATCAAACCCGAGAGCCCCTGCATGCTTAAGGGTCGACCTCAATGCTGAATAGTAGTCCCCATAGATTATAGCCACCTCGGGGTACTCTTGTTTCAGATCTTTTATAGCCTGATATAGATGAACGTTGTGGAATTTAGCAAAGTGGTTCAATCCATCTAAACAACCCAACTTATCTAACGCGTAGACTTTTTCGAACGTGGCTTTGTAGATGGGTAAGCACCCGATTGGGAAATTTCCGGGGATGTAAACTCGAGTAGCACCATAACCAATAACTTGTTCAGCCGCATTCTTGATCGTTTTGACCACTTGGGATACCATGTTACGCACTTGGTCCATAGTCTTCCCTTGTAGCATTGCGTAATTATAATCGTTCCCACCCGTTTCAATCAAGATTAGGGACCTGCTAAGCTTTTCTTGGCAGTCTAAAGCGGTGTCGCAAATTGTCTCGAGATGGGTACGAAACCACTCGAGTAATCGAGTTGGACGTTCAAAGAACTGTTAGTCACCGGGGAAAGAATGCCCATGGAGTGTAGGGTGTCCGTGTCTAAGGCGGTGGACCCCGCCACGGCAAAGTTTACACCGTGGGAGAAGTTAGCTTGTTGGGCAAGGTAGGGGTTGAGGTATGGCTTATGGAAGAAGCTCGCAAATTGATCAATCATCAACAGTCCGTCAGAGCAACGACCAGTGGGCTTATGTAAGGTAATACCGTAAGGAAGGGATGCAAAATTGTGAGCGTGAACGGGGTCTTGGATAACAAGATTACCAGTGTCGCTAATGGAGTCACCAAACTGGAAAATATAATCTATCGGGTGACCGTTTGAAGTAGGAGCCATGTCATATGCTCAGGATAACGTCACCGAGATGAGAAAATAGGACTAACAGAAGAAAGGTAAGAGATGCCATGGTGAGTGATTTAGTGTAGTTTTAGAGAGGAATGAATAATCTTTTGAGAGTGTAAGTAATATGATTAGTAAATAATGAATATGATGATTTGTGAGAGCATTGTGATGTACTGGTGTTGTATTTATAGGTGTTTTCATCCTTTGTCCTAATAACAGAATTAGGAAATAAATTCTCTGAATATAGTTTTCCTTATAGAATATTATTTTTGTTGTTATTTCAATTAGTCTGGAGTACAATAAGTTGATGATTGTGTTTAACGTTTACAATCGATTTCTGTTGGTGCTGGTTTGTTAACTGATGGTTCACGACTTCACGTCATTCATCTGACAGTTGTTGTTTCACTGATTCACGTAGTCTATGCGTATGATGAGATGCAGAGTACTTTTTCGTGAATGCAGGAGGACGTGTTCTTATAATCTTTAAGTCGTCTGAAATTTTCTTAAATTTGTTTAGTGTTTTTTTTTTTTTTTTTTTTTAAAGAAATGAGTCTCCTGAAATTTACGAGATTTTCTGATGTATGTAGTGGCTATTTTGAGGTTCATCTTTGAAGACTCTAGATCTAAATCTTCTGAGTTAAATCTCACGTACTCTAAGCTTTGCCAAATTTGTTTCGTGTGAGCTTGAATATGAAGTGGCCATTTTTGTGCAATTGTTCTTCGATCCTTGTTAAAATCGCGTTATTGGGTTACGGCATTACCAAGTAATAATATACTACTGATTTCCTCTCTTTCAGGCAAATTCCACGATTTCAAAATCTACGAATGAGAAAGCATCCGCCATTGAAAAAAAAATCAGAAACATCGCTGAACTCTTGATTGTCAGATTATGGATGTACTTCTCTCCCTTCGTCGTTTTTTCTTCTGATAGAGTGCATTAACTAACTAGCTTAGGACGTACGTGATGAAGTGAGAACTCAGCAGAAAACGATGTGGTCGTGGCATGTCGATTTATTTTGTGATCCCACTTGGCTTCTGGTCATATCCATCAGGTATATTTCGTCATAAGACAAAGTCGCACTTTGCTTTTTTTTTTGTTTTGTTTGTTTCACCATTTCTAATGTCTTTAAAATCTTCTGATGTGTTGAAAAAAAAAAATATTGGTTGAGTTTTTTTTTTTAAAAGTTAGTTTTCGTTTGGTTTATTGGTCTTGTTTCTTTTATCAGCTACATTTGAAGTAGGTCTTCGGCTCTTCGCTTCTCCGATAGTCCCTCGATGAACATGTGTGCTCATACTTACGTTTTTCGTTTTGTTTTTCTTCTGAAGTGCTTGCTAAAATAATAAAAATAAATAAATTACTATTTCAGGTAAATTGATAACACAATATTGAAATACTTGACCCATATATAACTCAATAAATCATGAAAATATTAAATACATTCAGCATAAAAATAAAGAAAAGTGTGCTGAGTCTGCTGACATATATATAGCCAACATAATTTTACTAAGCATAAGAACTAAACCTTTAAATACTTGAAATCGAATAAAACAAACGAATTTACTTAAAACAACAAACTTCAGAGCAATATGAAAGCCTTAAACATTGACGAGTTCATGAACGAGCCTTGGCAACAACCATTGTGACATGCGTTTGTACGCTTGTTGAGTCATATGAATTCCGTCCCAACTTATGTACTGATTTGGGTCTGCACACACTTCGAACCCATGGGTCCCACAAATGTTTGTCAAATCGAAGTTGTAGTCATTATCTCCCGATCCACAGCATGCCTTGAACTTGTTTGGCACGTCAAACCCGAGAGCCCCTGCATTCTTAAGGGTCGAACTCAATGCTGAATAGTAGTCCCCGTAGATTACAGCCACCTCGGGAAACTCTTGCTGCAGCTCTTCAATAGCCTTCTTAAGATGGTTATTGTGAAATCTAGCAAAGTCGTTCAGTCCATCTAAACAACCCAACTTGTCTAAAGCGTAGACGTTTTCGAACGTGGCTTTGTAGATGGGTAAGCACCCAATTGGGAAATTTCCAGGAATGTAAACCTTTGTTACACCGTAACCGATTACTTGTTTAGCTGCATTCTTGATTGTTTCGACCACTTGGGGCACCATGCCACGAACTTGGTCCATAGTATTACCTTGTAGCATTGCATAGTTATAGTCGTTCCCACCCGTCTCGATCAATACAAGGGACCTGCTAAGCTTCTCTTGACAATCCAAAGCCGTGTCACAAATCGTCTCGAGATGGGTACGAAACCAGTCAAGTTGGACGTTCAAAGAACTGGTAGTGACCGGGGAAAAAACGCCCATGGACTGTAGGGTGTCGGTGTCTAAGGCAGTGGACCCCGCTACAGCGAAGTTGACACCTTGGGAGAAGTTAGCTTGTCGGTCAAGGTAAGGATTAAGGTAGGGTTTATGGAAGAAATTGGCAAACTGGTCGATCATCAAAAGTCCGTCAGAGCAACGACCAGTAGCCTTATGTAAGGTAATACCATAAGGAAAAGAAGCAAAGTTGTGAGCGCGTACGGGGTCTTGGATGACGAGGTTACCAGTGTCGCTAATGGAGTCACCAAACTGGAACAGATAATCAATAGAGAAACCGTCGTCAGAAGTAGGAGCGTAGTCGTGAGATTGGGATAAGGTCATAGAGATGAGAAGTAGGACGAACAGAAGAAAGGTACGAGGTGCCATGGTGAGTGATACGAATTTTATGACAACGGAAGAGTGTTTTTAGTCTGTAATTTGTTTTTGAGAGGAATGAATATTGTTGAGAGTATAATATGATCAAAGAATATGATGAATTGTGAGAGCATTGTGGTGTATTGGTGTTGTATATATAGGTTCTCATAATTTGTCCCAATAATAATAGGAAAAGGATTTAATTAACAGAATTTGGAAATAAACTCGCTGAATTTATTATTTAATTTTTATTAATGCTGTTATTGTCTGACTGTTATTATTACGGAGTATTAATTTTGCTTTTTGACCTTCATTTCAATGTTTTGTTTCTTGGGTTTTCATCAACTATCTCCAGTTTATGTCTTTGTACATTGAAGTACATCATGTATAGTTTTTAACATTTTTTTGAGACATGGATTTTGATTTCACTTTTGTGGGTAGATAATGTGGATTTAGTCGATAATGGTTATAAAATTGTGATATTAGTTTCACTTCAGTTAGATTTACCCGTCGTATGCATAGTGACCGTCTCATAGAAGAATTTATTCAATTCAATAGCTTTTGACTTTCGAGTTACTTTCAAAATTTGAGCTTGTATATATATACATTGGGTGGATGATTGTGTTTATAATTTGTTTTGGTTAATGCTTGTTTGTTAATGAATACGGAGTAATTCTTATCGTTCGTGTATACTGACTCACGTCGTCAACATTTATGTACTTGTATGATATGGAGTCCGATATATATCCTCCACGAAAAAAGTTCTGTTTCATCGTGCAACTGATCAAGCTAATGTTTGTTGCCATAAATTGCAGGAGACAAAATCCCTTTGAAAACTCTAGAGAAATACTTTCCGAGGTAACTGTGAAGCGTTCCCTGATAAGTTTCGTGTGCTTGAATATGGAGTGGCCTTTTTCAACATAGAACATCAGTTGTGCAGTTGTTCTTCCACACTTCTTTTCTTCAGGCCTGTTCCAAGATATTGAAATCGACATCTGAGAAAGCATCTACCTTTCAACAAAATCAGAAGCTTCAGTGAAAAGCTGGTACACTACTTAGCTCGTCATGGTTAGATTACGATTGTACTTCTCTCCGTAGTTGTTTTGTCTCTAACACCGTACATTGATTTACCTAGGACACGATGAAACGGAGTAGTCAGTAGAAAACACGCTGGTACGGTGATGGCATGTTGATGTGTTTCGTGATACTGGTCGGTCTTCTGGGCATATAATTCAGGTATTTACTTTATAAATCATACTAGCTCTTTACCATTTTGGTTTTCATATATCGTCGTTCCAGTGTCTTTATAATCTTCAGATCCATTAAAAGAAAATTTATAGTTTTTGGTCATAGATTTCCTTGATGAACATGTAAACTCAGAGTCACAGTTTAACATAAGTTCTACGTAGGCGCTTGCTAAAAAGGTAGTATATGCTCATATAATATTATTCGGATAGGTAAATTTGGTACGGAGTATTTTTGAAGTAAAAAGTGATAATTTGTCTAAAATAGCGGCTGTCGTCAGTGTTATTAGGCATGGAGCCACTCCAACCGCTCCTCCCTCGTGGAGGTTCGGGGAGTACCCTTTTGTTGGAGGTCGTTCGAGCTTTGGTATTTTTGAAGCGAAAGATGAATATAAGGTTACTTGACTAGTTAGGGGTGTAAATTTGTAATATAAGCTTGTAACCTTATTTAAGTGAACAGTTTAGGTGTACAACAAATTAATGAAATTTTTGATCCATCTGGAATTAACAAATTTAATTAGCTCGAAACTCCTTAAATCATGAAATAAATCTAAAATACTTACGATCAAAATCGAACAAACGAAATTAGTTAGAACAAAAAACTTAAGAAGGATACAAAAGACTTGAGCTTAGTGGAGCTCCCTGTTGAGCCTTGGCAATAACCATTCCGACATGCGCTTGTAAGCTTGTTGAGTCATATGAATACCGTCCCAACTTACGTACTTGTTTGGATCTGCACACACCTCGTAACCTTGGGTGCCACAAATCCTTGTTAAGTCGAAATTGTACTCGTTGTCACTCGACCCGCAGCAAGCCTTGAACTTGTTTGCCACATCAAACCCGAGTGCCCCTACGTTCTTAAGTGTTGAACTCAATGCTGAGTAGTAGTCCCCATAGATAATAGCCACCTGGGGATACTCTAGTTGCAAATCTTTGATACTTTGTTTTAGAAGGAACTTAGCAAAGTCGTTGAGTCCGTCTAAACAACCCTACTTATCTAAAGTGTAGGCGTTTTCGAAAGCGGCTTTGTAGATGGGTAAGCACCCGATTGGGAAATTTCCGGGAATGTACACACTCTGGTAGCACCGTAGCCAATGACCTGTTCAGCCGCGTTCTTGATAGTTTCAACCACTTGGGGAACCATGTCGCGCACTTGGTCCATATTTTTCCCTTGTAGCATTGCGTAGTTATAATCGTTCCCACCCGTTTCGATCAAGATTAGGGACCTGCTGAGCTTTTCTTGGCAGTCTAAAGCGGTGTTACAAATCGACTGGAGATGGGTACGAAACCAGTCAAGTTGGACGTTCAAAGAACTGGTAGTGACCGGGTAAAGAACCCCCAAGCCCCAAGGACTGTAGTGTGTCGGTGTCAAAAGCGGTGGACCCTGCCACAGCGATGTTGACACCCTGGGAGAAGTTAGCCTGTCGGTTAAGATACGGGTTGAGGTAGGGTTTATTGAAGAAACGGGCAAACTGGTCGATCATCAACAGACCGTCAGAATTCCTAATAATTATAGGCAAAGGAATAAATACCAGAATTAGGAAATTATTATGTTTCATGTTTGTTTTTTTTCCTACGCACAAAGTTTTGTGAATGTAAGTAACATCTTACATCAAAGAAAATTACAATAATCATCATTAAAACCCTTTCTTTTTAACTAAAATAATTTGTTTCATTTTTTTTCCATACATTTACTAGGTCTCAAATTATCCACCAAAAGTTTCAGAAATTACAATTTCTGGGGAAAATTTCTTGCAATTTGTATTCATAAATGTTTGAGGACATCTTAACATTCAACTGACATGTTTCAATTTTTATGATTCATCTGTTAGCCGTCATTATAATAATTTGTTACTTGGGTTTTGATCAATTATCTCTAATCTATGTCTTTAATTTGTAAATTTAATACATCATATTTTTTCGGTTCGATATATAAATTTTTTCTAGTGTACATTTTTTTTCTTAATCTACATTTTTTCAGACGTGGGTTTTGATTACACATTTTTTTGGTACATGTCGATTTAGTCGATACTGGTCACAATTATAGTGATATAAGTCTCATTTTAATAACTGTCTTACAAAGGAATTTCTATATTTCAACTGTGTGAATGATGAGTTAATGACTGTCTTTATTATCTGCACCTGTGGGTGTTATTTTGTAATACGTTTCTGTTGATCTATACTTGTTAGTCAATGCATGATTCTCGTCGTTTGCGTGACAGTTGCTGTTTTACTCGATGCTTATATAAAATTGTATGATACGGAGTAGTTGTTTGTTAATGGATGAATGTCATCATTATTCGTGCAGAAGTCGCTTCCTTGTTAATTCATGTAGTCAATGTTTATATGAAATGGACTAGTTGTTTGTTAATGAATAATCTCACCATTCACACAAAATGTTGCTGATTTGCTGATTCATGTAGTCGATGTTCATATGATCCTTGTAGTTGTTTGTTAATGGATGAATGTCGACATTCGCGTAGAAGTTGTCTCCGGAGGAGTTCATGTAGTATTTAGTTTACAGATGAATTCATCATCTGCAAAGATTGTTGTCTTGCGGATTCTAGTAGCTGATGTTTATTTATATCCGATACCTCTTTGTTAGTAGATTAATGTCATATATCAACGGTGAGTGCTTACGAGTCTGATATATATATCCTGCATAAAAGAGTTCTGTTTTATCGTGTAACTAGTCACGCTAATGTTTGTTGCCACAAATTACAGGCTACGAAACCCCTTTGAAGACTCTAAAGTTAAATCTTCTGACGTAATTGTCCTTACTAATTTAACTTGCGCGTGCTTGAATATGGAGTAGCCTTTTTCAGCCGATAACATCCTCTTCTTAGATCACATTATTAGATCCAGACACGATCTAAAGTCGTTAGTAAGTTGACGTTTTACTCACTTGCTCTCTTTCAGGCACATTCCACGGACGAGATTGACGAATAAGAAATAAGAAATTGTGTGCCATTCGACAAAATCAGAAGCATCGCCAAGAACTAGTATACAACATAGCTTATGATTGTTAGATTTACGGATGTACTTTTTGCACTAAATGTTTTTTTTTTCTTCTAATACAGTGCATTGATTGTCTAGGGCATGACGAAACGAGTACTCAGTAGAATACGATCTGGTGGTGGCGTGCCATTTGGTTTCGTGATCTGGTTGATCATCTCGGCAAGTTGGCATTCTCTATCAGGTATTTTTTTTTTAAAATACTTTATGCCCGTGGAACTAACAAATGAAATAAGCTCTGAACTCAGTATTTTTGAAATACTTTATGCATTTAAAATAAAGAAAAGAGGTTACATAGCAAGTTTCTTTACTAAGCATCAAAATTAAATCATAAATACTTGAAATCGTAATCAAACTAACGAAGAATCGAACTTAGTGGAGCTCCCTAACGAGTCTAGGCAACAACCATTGAGACATACGCTTGTAAGCTTGTTGAGTCATATGAATACCGTCCCAACTTATGTACTTGTTTGGATCTGCACACACTTCGTAACCTTGGGTCCCACAAATCCTCGTTAAGTCGAAGTTGAACTCATTATCACCCGATCCACAGCACGCCTTGAATTTGTTTGGCACATCAAACCCGAGAGCCCCTGCATGCTTAAGGGTCGACCTCAATGCTGAATAGTAGTCCCCATAAATTATTGCCACCTCGGGATACTCTCGTTGCAAATCTTTTATAGCCCGATATAGACGAACGTTGTGGAATTTAGCAAAGTGGTTCAATCCATCTAAGCAACCCAACTTATCTGACTTGTAGACGTTTTCGAAGGTGGCTTTGTAGATGGGTAAGCACCCGATTGGGAAATTTCCTGGAATATAAACTCGAGTAGCACCGTAACCAATAACTTGTTTAGCCGCATTTTTGATAGTTTCCACCACTTGGGACACCATGTTACGCACTTGGTCCATAGTCTTCCCTAGTAGCATTGCGTAATTATAATCGTTCCCACCCGTTTCAATCAAGATTAGGGACCTGCTAAGCTTTTCTTGGCAGTCTAAAGCGGTGTCGCAAATTGTCTCGAGATGGGTACGAAACCAGTCGAGTTGGACGTTCAAAGAACTGTTAGTGACCGGGGAAAGAACGCCCATGGAGTGTAGGGTGTCGGTGTCTAAGGCGGTGGACCCCGCCACAGCGAAGTTGACACCCTGAGAGAAGTTTGCTTGTCGGTCAAGGTAGGGGTTGAGGTACGACTTATGGAAGAAACGGGCGAATTGGTCGATCATCAATAGACCGTCAGAGCAACGACCAGTGGGCTTATGAATAGTAATACCGTAAGGCAAAGAAGCAAAGTTGTGAGCATTAACCGGTTGTTGGATGACGAGGTTACCCGTGTCGCTAATGGAGTCACCAAATTGGAACAGAGAGTCTATCGAGAAACCGTCAGTAGCTGGAGCGATAGCTTGAGTCCGGGATATGAACATAGAGACGAGAATTACGACGAGTAGAATAAGTGTACGAGGTGCCATGGTGAGTGAGTGATTAATGTAGTAGTATTAGAAAGGATTGAATGTTGTGATGATTATGGTATGATTATTATTGAAGTATGTTGAATTATGAGAATGTTGAGGTGCATTGTTTGTGTTTATATAGGTTCTCCTAATTTGTCCTAATACTACTAGGTTAAGGTAAGAGGCGCCGATGCAAATAGGTGTAGGATTAAATTAACCTTGTGTATGGGTGGTGAATCATTCGGGCCACTTCGACCCGACTCGGCTTAACTCGTATAGGCGATGAATCGTATGGACCATTTTGATGGCCCAGCCCGGACGCACACATTTTCAAATTTTTTGGGATTTTTTAACTAGCTGTTTAGCCACAGGTTTCAATTTAAGCCAATCTGACTTTCCCGATCTCTATTCCATCTTCAATGGCCCGACCCATGTGGAGCTAATCGGGCTTTACCCACCTCAAGGTTGTCTCGTTCTACCCCAATTAGAGGTGACCAAGGGCCGGGCTGGGCTCCAAAATTGAAGCCCGTGCCCGGCCCTTGGCCGGGGGAGGGTCGAGCTCTGAATTTTAGGCCCTAGCCCAGCCCTTAGGTGGGCCTGAATAAGGGCCCTTTAATTTTTTTTTTTACTTTTTTTGGCGGACCCTTAAGGGCCGGACTCCAAAAATTGGGCCCGGGCCCGGCCCTTAACTTTTGGAGGGCCCAACCGGGCTTTGAAGGGTCGGTAAGGGCTCCACAAAAACGGCCCTCAAGGAGGGCACGGATGACCACCTCTAACCCCAATAATCATTGGAGGCCTCTAACATGCTTTACTCACCATCTCGTGTCACATATTCAGTATACTCTATAATCTAGTCAGGTTTAATTTAGTTTTCAAATTATTTCTTTAAATTTTTTTTAATTTTTAAGGCTCTCATATGCAACATTGACGTGATAAAATGAAAAATCCCAACATTAATACTCCGTACTATGTTTGAATAT
Source organism: Dianthus caryophyllus (assembly GCA_023091065.1). Classification (NCBI taxonomy): domain Eukaryota; kingdom Viridiplantae; phylum Streptophyta; class Magnoliopsida; order Caryophyllales; family Caryophyllaceae; genus Dianthus; species Dianthus caryophyllus. The sequence continues at coordinate 6,943,121 of CM041522.1, forward strand.
ACTCCATAAAGTTAACTTTTGCAAACGAACCCATATATATTGAAAATCAATTACATCCACAAGACCACAACTATACGACGAATAAAACTAGAAACTAAATCATAAACAATTTTACTTATTATCGACATAACCCGCTCCATTGAACGTACTCACCAACATATAATTACATGTATATATACTACGTATTAAACCGTCTCACGATAAATTTGCAATTAATTATGAGTAGTATGAGCATCATTTGAAGTAGCATTGTTGTTGGGCTTTCGATACGTTTCTTCAATGTGTTTGCCTTTTGAGAAATACTCGTCTACACGACCTCTAACATCAGGCACATTGTAATTCTGAGCAATGTATATTCCCCAAACTGCCCCTGTCGCAAATATTAACCCCGCCCTTATAATGCCCATCTTTATTAGGGCGAAACGATGTAATTACGGAAATAAATGTAAGGGTATTTTGGGAATAATAATGTTATATTTTTGGACCTACAGGTTTTAGATGTAAATCAGTACGAGTACAAGCGAAGCATTTATAGTACTTCCTCCATTCCATTTGATTCTATACATATTCCTTTTTCGGAAATTCCAATCAATTCTATACATTTCTATTTTAGTCTCTACTTTATTAAACTAAAAGACCAATATACCCTTCACTAATACCCACTCAACCCACTTGCAAACAATAAAGTAGGGGTATTTAAGTAATTCCATTATCTACCCCACTTGATTTTCTTCTACCTTAATTACCGTGTTTTGGTCAAACGTATAGAATCAAACGGAATGGAGGAAGTAAGAAATTGAGTGACTTGTCCACCAAGAAAACAAAAAGAACGTTGACATTATAAAGGGTATTTTAGTCAATTGAATTAAGTATAATATTCGTAAGTTTGCCCCCTTCACCAAGATTTTCATTTTTTTTTATAAATTAATTGCATTTTCTTTGACACTTGTAGTACGTGATAAGTTTTAAAGGGACGTATTGCATGATAATCCGTAGAATAGAGAAATTATCAACGGTATGTGAAAATCGTCAAATTTCTACGAAAAGCGGGGTCAAAATTTTCACTAAAGGTGGTGAAAAAATTGATGTCCAAGACAAAACAGTAATAAATTTTTGCGAAAATTAATTAAGATTTTAATTCTTCAAAGGTTTAGGGGGTCGACCGCCCCTGACGGCTTTTTCCTCGCTCCACCCCTGAGGTTTAGGGGGTCGACCGCCTCATTTGTACCCAATTATATAGTTTTTGTACTATTTAAGTGATAATTATGATTAATTGTTACTAAATTTGTTTAGTACCTCTGTTAGTGACTTTAGTAGATTTGTTTCATTTTTTTGTACCCCTTTAATTGCAATTTGTACTTTGGTCTCACATTAACTTAGTGTAAGTTCAGCCTTACATGAGAATTACTGTTGAGATACAACGAAACAAAATTTGATGGTTAATAATGTTGCGTTCAGTATTTGGTTTTGAAACTAGCTCGAATGCGAGACTGCATTTTTGTACTTGCCTTATGTATATGATTGTATACAAATATTATTTTGTTCTTCTTTTTGAAAATGTTCACATTTAATTTAGCTTTGCATGGTTTTTAATGTGACCCTTTAATCACGTGTTTTTACTTATTAATACGATGTGTTGTGTAAATTGATCATCTTATGAAAGATATTTCTATAAATATTTTAGGTAGGCTGAATTACAAATTTAGCACAAAAGCTCGTAGGCTCTATGAATTTATATATCACATCACATTACCGATCACCGATAAAATACATCGCATACATAATACGATCGAAGTTAAGTAGGAACACATGTACACTCGTAACGTAACCCCAGCTAAAATGAGCACATACAAGTGACCAGATACACGCCACGGCCACTTAGTCGCTATTCGGCTATTCGCTAAGGATTTGATAAGAATTTACAATATAACTTTTCTCGGTAAAACGATAAGAATACAGAGTAACTTTTAAGAGATCGAAATACATACAATTTACACACTAATTTGCTCGAGTATTTTGTAGTATCACACAGCACAGTACATCAAGTGACTGATATAGTAGTACTATTGTTGGTGTTTTGTACATCTTCCACTTGCAGATTTGTGCTAACATCCTTAACTTCGGCGTTACGAGTCCGCTGTTTCCTCGCATTCAACGGGCACTTGTCATCGCCACGCTGCTTCTTGAAATCGGCAAAATTGCACTTCTTAGCCAGGAACGCCCCACAGACGGCTCCTAACCCGAAACTTATTCCAGTTTTTAGCGCACTCATTTTTTTTTCTTATCAAAATTTATCGTTCCTAAGACGAGTCGACGATGCTGAACTTTTCTTCGAGTTATCTGTATATGAAGTTGTTCTTATGTATGTACACTACGATCATTATTATATAGGCTGGTCATCAGCTTATTGATCTTTTTTTTTAAAAATTGTTTCGTGTCTTCCAAGCATTTTGTGCTTCATAATTCATATTATAACCAATTACTTAATTGTCTTATCTTAATTGCATTTGGAAAGGGTCAAAATTGGCGTTCTTTTATTAGTACAGTCCAAGTTATAAATGTCAAAATTCTAGTGAATTATGGTACTGAGTTACTGACTCATGAATCTGATCTCCTCGGTCCTACTATTAAGGATGAATCTTAAAGGTAGCCATGGCCGAGTCGCTATGGGCCGGGCTTTGTCTTCCAGGCCTAGAATTGGCTTTTTTGGGGTGGCAGGCGGGCCTTGCTTGCCAAATAAAGGCCCGAGTCTTACCGTTACAAATTATTATGGAGTACAAAACAGTGGTTCGGCGGGTCAGGCCTCAAAAATCGTGGTCCACACTTTTGACGGGCTGGGTTATGCCAACCAAATCATAGTCCATTGGCACAGATTAGGTCAGGCCGGCCTGTTAAAATGGTCACCTCTAAGCAGTATAAATAGTAGTCCATACAATTGTACAAAAATAATAACTGAATTTATGAGAATTTGACTTATATAGGAGCTGTGAGCTCATAGAAGTTGAATTTATAAGAATTGAATTGATCCGAGCTGAACTTGGACATCCCAATTTCTATTTTCATGTTACCATATACGGAGTATTATTGTATTTTACTCCGTAATAATTTGTATAATTTATCGTATTTTAATGATTCATGACATCCCAATTTTTATTTTCATGTTACCACATATTAGAAAAATAATTTCATAAATTTCAATTTAATTAAATTAGTATAATCGATCAAAATAAATAAATGAATTTTACGGAGTGATTAGTTGACGTAGCGTGAAAAAAAATAATTCCGGCGGTAGTTGCAAGAAAAATGCCTTAATTTTAATCATCAGTATCACCAAAAACCGTAAAATTAACTTCCATTTTATTCCTCTGTACGACTGTACATAACGGTTAAAATTAAATTAACTAAAAAACAATGAGAAATACAAACCACCGTCAACTACCGTCCACCACCGCAGCAACCACCGCAAAGTGGGAGGCCAAACAAATCGTCGACGTACTTCCTTCTTACATCTCCCTCTACCAAACCACCGCCCGAAAACCCGACCCAAACCTGAACCCGGATCGAACCGCCATACTCAAATGGTTCGCCACGCTCTCTCCTCCGCAGCGCGTGGCACACCTCACCGTCGTAGACCCCACCTTCACGCGCCTACTCCTCCGCATGCTCCGCCACGTCGACGACCACAACCGCAGCTGCGGTCGCTCTCACGTGACCTTCTTCGTCCTCCCTGACGTGCCGAGCACGTCTAACTCACGTGACCGTGTCGGCTCTCCGTCTCTCCTCACGCGCCGCTCGCGTGGGCTACTCGCTCGAGTCGCGGCCGAGTCGACTCGGTCGGTTTCCTCCTCTTTACTCCTCTTCTCCTCACGCGAAGATTGCGGCGGTGATTCGTCGCTCGATACGGTGTCGTTTAGGGAGGGGTTTCTCGCCGAATTAAAGGATTTCATCGGTGCGATGGATACCGTGTCAAATTACGGGTTTTTGAACGGTGGTGCAGCGGAGGAATGGGCGGAGTTAGGGTTAGAGTGGCCGGAGATGCGGTGGTTGAAGGGGAAGGGGTACTACAGCTTGGAGGAGTTTGTGGCGAATCGAGTGGAGGTTGCCTTGCGAATGGCGTGGTTGAGTGCGAATTCGAGTAGCGGTGGAGGAAGGAAAAGAGGGGTGAAATTGAAGGAGAAAGCTAAAAACTTGGTAGGGTTAGGGGTCAATGTGTATTGGAGGAAGAGAGGTTGTGTTGATTGGTGGCAGAGGTTGAATCTAGGGCTCAAAAGGACGGTTTTTCGAACTGTTTTGGGGACGACTGCGAAATCTCTGGTATTATTCTTCATGCTTGTTGTTTGGTTTATTGGTTTTATTTGTATGATTTTGTTTGTATCGGTGACTTCTTCGCGTTTTTGATGGTTAGGGTAGTTGCATGTAGTTCATTTGTTTGTGTCATGATTGAAATGTAGGCAATGTTTGCTTGTTCTTGTCTTGTTTTAGTCTTTGTTAGTGGTAGTGCATTTTCGGGATGAACTTCCTTAAGTGTGCGTTGAACGATTAGCTTTTTATTTCTAAGAACTTGACGATATTTTCAGTGGAAGTGTAGAGAGGTGGAGAGTGAGGGAGAATGTGGGTGGGGAAAGGACTGAAGGAGGGAGGGAGAGATGGAGATTGTTTGGTTACTCGTCAGTCGTTACGGTATGATATAGTTGAATTGTGGTCGAAATGGCGGGCTTTTTGGATACTTGATTGTAAGGCGATATGGCATCTTGATTTTTAAGGATATACATATCTCGCTACAGGCTTTCAAATTGAGTTAGGCTATAGACTTATCTCTTGATTTGTATTTTATATAATACGGTTCTTGTTGAAGGTGCACGAGTTTACCGTCGTTAGTATGTAAAAAGTACTAGGCTTTATCGAAAGTGCTTGAGCTGTCTATACGTTTTCTGATGATGAGAGTGTGCCCAATTCTTAGAGGAAGCAATTAGGTGTAGGTGTTGTTTCATTACCATTTTGTTTTTGGTTTTATCGGTCGCCTTTGTTTTGGTATTCTTTCCATTAGATGGGTTCACCTGGGAACCCTACTCACTCGCACGGGTTTTATAGGTTTCCCAAAACTTGTGTAAGGCGGTTTGACTGTAGTTATGGTTTGACCTACTTCAGATAGTTAGCCGTTTAATCAATCACAGTAACCTTATAGTTTATAGTCTGATAAGAGATTTCTATAGGCATCACTGCATCACCAACATTTTTGTTTAGAATGTTTCTGAAAATAGCCAGAAGATTTTAAACCATGTAGACCCAAGTTCTCTCTCTTTATGACTTCAAATTTAGAGGTGATGTATAAGGACCATCTACCTATGAAACTGTAAGTCTGAAGGTGGATTTCAGGTAAGACACATTTACTGTGAAATTAATAATTCCGAGCAACTCAATTAAGAAAAGCTTGGTGGATGGTATTGTTGTTGCCTTGATGCCAGAACTTGGGCGATCCAGGACTTTTACAAGATTGTTACATTTCAAGCTCAACACCCTTTGAGTTTGAAGTACGTAATGAGTAATGACATTGCTGCTGTAGTTTCCCTGTTTCCCTAGCATGTCTTCTTTGGAGATCGGGTTGTAGACGATTTAACACTTTTTGTAGCAGATCTTTGACTCTTCGTGTTTCAATAGTGAGCTTGTAGCTGTGGACACCAGTAGTTGCTGAGACTAATTTTCGATAACATTATCCCGCAGACTGAGAATTTATTAAAAGATGATGATGAGGTTCTGGGAAACAGTTGGCGTTTTGGAATGGGAGTACATGAATCTTTGGAATACAATTATGAGACTTCATCTAGCACATCTACAAGTGATTCTTTACAAAGACGTGCAGAGTTTGAATTGACCTCGAATTTGGGTGCGCCCTCTTCCAAGCTTCCTTCTTCATTATTGTGTGCCATTAATCGGTTGATTGTGCTTCAGGCTATCATAGCTCTGGCTATAACGGCTCCTCTTGATGATGTTAGTCACCAAGAGAAGATCTTTTTCAGCTCTTGTGATTCTGTCAATTCAGTTTCAGATAGAATTTTAAGAAAAATTAGAGGATTACTCATGGTTGTTTCACTTGATTCTACTAAGTTTGAGCTATTGGAAGAGGATAGTCAAAAGACTAAGCCTAATAAATCTAAAGAAAATTCAACCGCAACTCACCGTAAAAAGAAGGGGAAGAACCGTAATGCCAAAAAACCAAGTACTGGCCTAAAGAATTCTGATGGTGCTTTGTTAGCGGACAAAACTCTTAAGGTGCCTATCTTATTATTAGCTGTTGGTTAGCGATCTCTGATATTGCAAAAACGCAGCTTTAGTACTAAACTGCTTTGTAATTTTCAGGATAGTGATTCCTGTTCGGCATGTGTGAATAATTCAGGTGCTGCGCATGATGGAGTTGGTAGGCCCAGTCCTTCAGAAAATGCGGTAACTACGATGTTCATCGTGATATCCGTGTGATTATTAATCTTCGTTCTATATTTACATTCTCGTTTACCACAATAATATTCAGCCGCTTACATTAAACAGGAAATTGGTGAAAACTTGGGCCTTGAGAGGTTGCAACCTTCAGTTGCAAAGAATAGAAAAAATAGGAAAAAGAAGCTCCGTGGGCGGTCTGACACTTCAAGGGAAGTCAAAAATACCTCAGCCGGAATGCAGACAGTTTTGTCTTCCTGTAGTACTGTAGAATGTGGAAGTGTGCAGAGTGAAATACACTCGTCTGCAGTAGCAAATAAAGCTTCAGTAGATGATTCTATTTGTTATCAGAGTGCGGGAAAGCAGAGTTCATTGCCTCGTGACCTTAAGTTTGTAAATAATCAGAATGATTTAGCCAGCAGTGAAGCAGTGAATTTGGTTGCTTCGTTGAACGATGGGATTAACCTCCAGGCTGACTCTTGCGCCACTTCAAAATTTGAGGAGAATGGCGAAGTTGTTCCTGAAGTGGTGATTGGGAATCATTCAGCTGATGCTATCGTGACTAAAGAGGAGTCTCATGAGACAGATGGTGATGGTTATTCTATTGAAGTGAAAAGAGAGGAGTCCCATAATGCTTACATTCACGAAGATGGTTATAAGGATAGGGTGTTTAGCAAAACAGTTCCAAAATCATTCTTGTATCGGAAAACTGTAGATTTAAAAAATGAACCTGTCACAAGGCATGAACAAGATAATATTTCTAGGTATACTGGCCCGCCAGTAATTCCTTTATGTTATCCCTCATATGAGTGGCCCGCTGTTACTCCTCTTCGTTTGACTAACTTCAACTCACAATATATTCCACCTGCTACTGACAGACTACATTTAGAGGTTGGTCACAACTGGCAAAATCACGTTCAACATTCTTTTATACGACAGATGCATCAAGCGAATTCTTCCATTGACGTGAGTGCTGGCAGGATTATGTCACAACCAGTGCCTGCAAGTCGAGAATGGCCTTCCGTATTACAGAATTGCAGCTATGATTCTACGTATATTACCAGACAACAAGCTGCAGCACAAGGCTTTGCTGCTCGATGTCCTAAAAAAAGTGCAGTGAATAATGAAGAAGATGGAAATATTCCTTTAGATTCCTTCGATGCATCTGAACAATTAAGCACACAAGAAATAGTTGATGACTATGATAGCCACTGGGTTTCGGAAGAAGAATATGAAGTCCATGCCGTCCCCGGTATTGACTATAATCAGTTTTTTGGTGGCGGAGTTATGTATTGGGATCCTTCTGACTATCGAGGAAGTGGTTTCTCGCGACCTCCTTCACTTAGCTCCGATGACAGTTTATGGGCTTGGCGTGAAGCTGACATGACCAGGGCTGTTGATGATATGGTTGCATTTTCGTCATCTTATAGTACAAATGGCTTAAACTCTCCGTCTGCAGCTCCCTTTTGTTCCCCCTTTGACTCCATGGCTCCTGTACACCAAGCAATGGGTTACGTTAGGCCTGGAAATGAAGTGAAAATGGCAAATAGTTCGTCAACTTTAACAGACTTGGAAGCAGACGAAAATGTTGCTGGGTCTTTAGCAAACTTACCTAGTGATAGTGAGGCCAAATCTGGAGATTCACTGCCTTACCCTATTCTGAGACCTATTATAATTCCTAATATGCCCAGGGATAGATCAAGATCCGAGTTCAAGGCAACTCATGATCTAAGAAGTCCTCGTGTTCCTCCTAACAGGCGTGAGCATCCTAGAATTAAACGACCGCCCTCACCAGTAGTTCTCTGTGTTCCACGTGCTCCTCGCCCTCCTCCACCGTCGCCTGTAGGTGACTCAAAAAAGCACAGGGGGTTCCCTACAGTTAGATCTGGTAGCTCTAGCCCAAGACAGTGGGGTGTAAGAGGGTGGTTTCATGATGGACCTAACTTTGAAGAATCTCATGTACGTGTTGACGGTGCTGAGGTGGTATGGCCATCGTGGGGAAAGACAAACTTTTCGTCTCGTCAACTAGCTCAGCCTCTACCTGGAGCTATACTGCAGGATCGCCTGATTGCAATCTCTCAGTTATCTCATGATCAAGAACATGTATGTTATGTGTCTAATTTCTTTATATGCCACCAATTTTCAGTTGCTTACTATATGTGACTGCAGCCAGATGTCACACTTCCTCTGCAACCTCCGGAGTTGTTAAATTGTCCAACAAGGAAGGCATCTCTCCCTTTGATGCAAAACCTTCTGCATGAGGAAATTGACGCCTTTTGTAAGCAGGTACTACACCCGTTGTTGGAACACCCTCTTTTTGGGGGTGTATGCCCATGTGGTCCGGTGTAACTTTTTTGTGTGCTATCATTGTTTCTCTAACAGCTCTCATGTTGTATGATTGTCACAAGGTTGCTGCTGAAAACTTAACTAGGAGGCCTTACATTAATTGGGCTGTTAAGCGAGTGACACGTTCCCTCCAAGTTCTGTGGCCTCGTTCGAGGACAAATATATTCGGTTCTAATGCATCTGGCTTGTCCCTTCCAACAAGTGATGTGGATCTTGTTGTTTGTCTTCCTCCAGTGAGAAACTTGGTGAGCATTACACCATTTATTTGTTTGTGCTCAGCCAAAATGTTGTGCCCAACTTATGGGTTGGCGTAAATTACAATCTGCATTTGCAGGAGCCTATAAAAGAAGCTGGAATCTTGGAAGGCCGTAATAGTATAAAAGAGACTTGTTTACAGGTATACTTAATGCCACAGGATGTGTGGTGCCTGTAATTTTTAGTTTTATTTTTACTGTATTCACGTTCGCCTCTCCTGATTCTCTTCACATTTCCTATCGGTTTCTAATAATTTTCTCGAAATGCCACTTTTAGCATGCTGCTAGGTATCTGGGAAACCAAGAGTGGGTAAAATCTGATTCTTTGAAGACTGTGGAGAATACAGCGGTAACACCCTCTTTCTTTCATTTCCCTCTTATTCTTACTCTTTTTAGTTTGACCTTTTCGATATGGTAAATTGTTTCTCTTTTTTGTATAGATTCCCATCATCATGCTTGTGGTTGATGTCCCACATGATTTAGTAACCGCACCTGTTATGACTCATCGGCACACCTCTCCTAGTGGACAAAATAAACTGGGCAGTGGTCCAGTTGTTCGGCAAAATGTTGTTGTTGATTCAGACAATACTTCCTCGCCAACGGGATCAGAGGTTTCCAACTGCGATAAAGATTCTGTATCAGTTCGCCTTGACATTAGCTTTAAGTCACCATCACATACAGGGCTCCAGACAACAGAACTGGTATGATTCTGTGTTTTCTTTGAGCCGTCTTGTTTTTTAATTTTACGGTAGTATTCTGAAATCTACTCGTTTAATTTGAAAGCTGCCCCCTTAATTTAGAGTTGAATTTTATGATGCAAGAAAAATGCGAGAATTTATGAGCCCACGAATCTATGATGTCTTTTAAATGATTTGCATCATATTTCATGTTTTTTTTGGTCACTATATGCCATGTTTATCAGTTTATGTAATAGAAGCCTTTGCCAGCGTTGCAAAGGTGATATCTGCATTTTTTTTTTTTTAACACTGTAGCAATTCTTGACTTTGTCCTGCAGGTGAAGCAGTTAACTGATCAATTTCCTGCGGCTGCTCCACTGGCTTTAGTTTTAAAGCAGTTCTTAGCAGATCGCAGCCTTGATCAGTCATATTCAGGGGGTTTGAGTTCATACTGTTTGGTAATGTCTCAACTATCTGCATTTTCTAGTACTCTTTTGTTGTCACTGTCATGAAAACTTAGTGCTCTTTTTCTGTTGGTGATACTATTATCCTGTGTACCAGTTACTGGTTTTCTTCTGTCCAAATTCGTTTGATCTCAGATTCTCAGTTGTTTCCAACTTTCTTCTTGCTGCTTACATTAACAGTTTGTGATCAAATCTACTCCGTATTTGTTAGTGTTCAAGGCTTTTTTCACACTTGTTCTTTTTTTTAGTGTGCATCTCTACTCCAACTTATATTTTTTTTTTGTTCCCTCAACTAGAGTAAAAGGTAGCATAGAGTATCTATGTGCTAGCTGTCCCTGTAATTTATGGTCTGTACATGTAATTGTGCTTCCATGTTAATTGAACTGGAAGAATGTTTAAATTCATCAATATGAGCACAGACTTGTTACAATCTAAAACGATAACTTTTTTGGCATTTGTATTTATTTGGAAGGGGCTGTGGTCAATGCTCATTGTACTTTCTCTTCCCTGTATTTCATCACAGGTGCTGCTGATAACACGTTTTCTCCAGCATGAACATCATCTCGGTCGGCCTATCAACCAAGTATTACTTGCGTGAATTTACCTCTGCTTCATATTGATGTCCTTTTTACGTTTGTTTTGGTGGGGTTTGAAGGAGGCAGTAGTTATTGTAGTAGGGTCTTTTGTCTTTTGAACTTTCTATGATGGATTTGGAAAATTACTTCTAAGCAAGTAGTTGATAGATTCTGAGAAAGGATTGCTACATCTATTTATTTGTTACCCCGGCACTTTGTATATCATATACCATATAAAATTAATTTGCTGAGCTGGGTCTATGGCTTAATGCTGGTGGTTTGATTCGTTTTGGGAAAAATGTTATGGAAGTTTTGCTTTTGACCCAGAACCTTTCTAGTAGTAGATCAGTTTGACCATGATCCTATGATATCTCAGAACCTAGTCATGGGAAATCTATTAGTAGATCAGGTTTGAACATGCCCTTTGCGTGTATGCTCTTTGATCGCAAAATTCCTCGAAAACTCAGTTGCATGTGGTAGTATTATAGTCAGCTGTATGTAATATGTACCTTTTGGCAATATGATAACGCTGATGTGGGTTTGTGAGTGGATAAAAAGCACTTGTGAACAAATGGCATTTAAAATGGCTTTGGTATTTGCACGTAGAAACAAAGGATTTTAAAATTTTATCAACTGAGTGTCCAGCATTGATTCTGAGCTGTTGTTTTTTGTTTATTGATTTATTGACTTGGGAATAACGCCTTTGCAGAATCTTGGAAACCTTTTCATGGATTTCCTATACTTTTTTGGGTGAGTTGGCGAATCCTCAGTCCTGTTTATCTTAAGTGCTGGCAAACTACTTGTGTTTACGTCAGTGGTTGAAGGTTTTTCATGCCTGAGTAAAATGCTTACAGGAACGTGTTCGATCCTCGACAAATGCGTATCTCAATACAAGGGAGTGGGCTGTATATAGATAGAGAAAGAGGATATAGGTAACTCTTTGCTGTATTAGAACACATGATTTGCTTTCTGCAAACTGCGTTATTGCTATCTTTGCCAACAATTGCTCGCGTTTTTGATACTGCAGTATTGATCCCATATATATCGATGATCCTCTCTTTCCAACAAATAACGTGGGGAGAAATTGCTTCCGAATTCATCAGTGTATAAAGGTAAGCCTCTACATATTGCAGAATATTAGATGGTTCAATAGTGGATTACCTTATTTTAATCCTCTCTAAACTAATATAGAAAGATTTTATATCATAAAAGTTTGTTGGATCCTTAAGCACCTATTTCGTTTCCTTGGGATCTTTGTATTTTCATGTGTGAAACAGGCAACAGGTATTTTCTGTTGTCCAGATGGATATTTTCTGATAATGATTTTCCGATCATGGTGGTAATGCTGCTTAATAGTTTTCGGTATATCCAGGCATTTGCAGACGCTTATTCTATCTTGGAAAGTGAGCTCTCCTGCCTTGGGGTTCCGATTGATGAGAACACTACACCACACCATCGACTTCTTCCAAAGATCATACCTAGTTTGAGCCTTCCATGAGATGTCCTGGCATCTCTTATATGCTCGCAATTCCATGTTTCTCCTGGTATACTTATCTCTTATATATTCTTTTGAATTGTATAGCAAGTGTAATACGTTTAATTTAAGCACTTTAACTTTGTGCATGTGCTTGTTAATTCTGTGGTTTTGAGTTTGATGAGTTTCGGTAAAATACCAATATATTTTATCTTTCTTAATCCCATTAGCTAATACGGAGTATAATTGATTTTAAAGTTGCATTATCTGGTGATTTAATGTTCATTGCTGAATTTTTCATATTTGGTTATGTTGGGCTTTCAGAACACGGAAGTGTGGATGGACATTACAGATCCTGTATCTCCAATAGGCCGGCGCTCCTGATTCCTGATGGATGGCGATTTGTAAGTCTGTTGTTTATCTGCAATCTGTCTAGCTAATTCAACTGGTGCAGAAGTTGCTTAGAAACATGTCGATTCCCTTTAAATATTATCCCGCCCAACTTATATTCTTAGCATATGTTTACATGAGCCACCTCTCCGTCGACTGTCAGCCGCTTCATTCATTTTTTCCATCCTTTCTCTGTGTGTTTTTTCCCCATCTCCTGATTCCTCAAATGAATCAAAATTTTAAACATTTCTTCAGGATTTCTGTCCTTTTGTAATCTGCTGTATTTTGGTTTTGTATGGACATGACAGATTTTTGATTGTTAATGCCAGGTGGTTATGGTTATCTTTATCGCTGATATCGTCGGCCTAAAATCTCAAATGTGGCGGATTAATGACGATTGACGAACTATCAGATACCGCTCTCTTGGAGTTGCTGTTCTTTGACTATACAGGGTCTTCCACCGCAGGGCTTCACCCATTACAAAGGTGAGAGCATGGGACACCGACTTATAGAAGTTTATATCATTTTTGAAAACTTTACTTTCCTGGTATCACATTCCTCGCTTAAGCATACCGATCTTAAATCTTATCTACTGTGCCTTTTTTCTTTTATGATGATGGATTGTGTATTTGTGTTTATAATATGGGAATCATATAGTGATAGGCTGATAGCTGAGCTCCACATTCAAGCTGCGAGGGTGTGTTCGTAAGTTGACGGGTCTCTGTATTCCTATGCTTTGCTTGTGGCTGGTAATTTCACTACTCAACGAGTCGACATTACATTACATATGTGCTTATAGGATCGTAAATCGTAATGGTTGATATATTCATCTGCAGGAAAGAGGGTGGTTTCTGAAGTAAATATACAATTTCAGTATGCAACTAGCTGCCGCCTTTCAGTGCTCAGTGGTTGAGTGGTGAATAAATTAAAACATAAAGCTCGACCGTATTTATATGTTTTGTCGACCTTGCACCAGGTGAGCCCTTTGAATACCCACTCGTTATTACTGAATTTGATCTTCGTAGTTTAAGTATCCTTCGTATGCCTACATAACTGGAAGCCTGCAACTATTAAGTATGATAGTGTCGTTTCAAAGGGTTTTTTTGGGTTTTGTGCGTGCGTGTGGTTTCCGTGCTTTTGACTGTCGCATCACATTAGTTCACGATTTCTTATAACCTCGTACCATTGTAATATTGTAGGCTTTTTGCAATTAGGTTTTATAGTATGGAGTTATTGTTTACGGAGTAATTTTTTATTGTCTTGATATTTTTGTTCTTTTTTTTTTTTTTTTCAGGCAAGACGTTAACTTCACGATGTATTTGGAGTTTGATGATCTGTTTCGGATCATGGATCCGTAAACAATCTGTCCAAGCCAATAGAGTAAATTTTTACAAGCAGAGTAAATATGAAGTGTAAAATATGTACAGACTGCAGAGTAAATATGAAGTGTAAAATATTACTGCGTACAAGCCGAGTAAATTAAAGTGTAAAATATTGTGCGATTAATTAAAGCATATGTACAGCGTTTTGCTACGGCCAGTAAATTAAAGCGTTGTACTCTGTATTGTGCGATCAATTAAAGTATATGTATAGTGTATTGCTACATTTTTTCAGTGTTCGGCGCAAAATGAGGTTCTACATCTTGAAACCAAAACGAAATGGAAAATTTTGGGAGACAACCACCACTTGCAACATAAAATAGGTCGACCATGGCTTCTGATGTCCAAGGATCATGGCCAATTTAACAGTGAAATTTAGGCCGACTTCAATGGCTCCGACCAGAATCGTACCAGTGTATGCTTGAGTAACCATGCCAATGCCTCTGAATTTTTTTTGCAGCGGCACATCACATGCATTTGATGAGATTAACGGCGGAAAATAGCAATGTCGTGGACAATATTACTCAAAGAAGCTATCCTCGTCGTCGTCTTCTTGTGGAGGGCCATTCCGAATTTTTTCCTGTAATTCTAATTGTTTGGGCCATACAAGTTCAGTTCCTTCCCCAAACGCCGCAAAATATCTTTCCAGCACCATCTGTTGGAAGTAAATACAACAAACGACAAAAAGATGAGTACACCGCTTATTTAAGTGCACGTGGAAAATAAAGCGAAAACAAAATGTATTGGTGGGCGATTTAAGAAACATTATTGAAAATGTTTCGAGAAATCCGAGGGAGCGTATATGAATAATACCACAGCTGCATAGGCATCAATTTGTTCGTGGCGAGCAGACTTGTTAACCCCCCTGATCATCAGAAAACATCCAAGTATCAGTCAACTGTATATATGAATTATATATTAATGCTCGTGATTCACATTAAACCGGATAAAAAATTACTGAGTACAATGTACGAAGATTATGCTCTCATCAGTTCATTATTGTCGTTCATCAAGCATTGTGTCATCGTTTCGAATTTACGTGAGAAGATAGCAAATGACTCACATATTGATCATGCGATGCATTGCGTCAACTGATGTACCGTGCTCATCCTGCAAGTATATCCTCCATCCCCTTTGCACCAAAGATACACAACAGTTATTGAGCATATAATGATTAATCCAAAGATATAAACAAAAATTAATCACAATTTATTCAAGAGTTAATAATGATCAACTGATCGAAGAATTCTTTATGAAGCAACACGAACAAGACTCTACAATTGTCAACGTTTAACGTTTACTCCTCATTATAATTAGAAACCGTCTTAAGAACGTGGAGTAAAACGGGCCAACAACGCAGCATTTTGCATTCAAGAAGAGCTCTTTTGCGCAGGTACTTGATGGTGTCATTGAAAACGAAATGACAATCACCGGTGCACAAAAAAATCGCCGATAATACATCTTACCAAAACTAAATTCTAAATTTATACTCTAAACACAAAGACCAAGGTAAACAATCGTATCAAGTTTCAAAAGCGTCAAACAATCGCAACGATAAATATAAATATAAATATTTAGGTTGAATAAATTGCCAACAAACAATTCCAAGAGCATCATTACGACTATCGTAGAACTGAAATAACAATTGAGCTCATTTAAATCGCTTACAATTATACGATACCTCTCAGCAGCCCTAACAGCTAGCCTCCCAGCGACACTTCGAACTTTGTTGGATTGAGGTGTTTCGTTTCCATCACTCGACTTCGGCAGCCCTATTATAAACTCATCTACTTCCTACAATTTACATCCCCACACAATATGTATCATTACATACACATTAACCATATAAACTACAGACTTCCCGTAACACCAGTGCTCAGTTATGACGCTATATTAGTACGACCTTCTACCCCATTGTTTGTAAGGAGGAATTTAGAGGAAAGGGAAGCCGTGAGGGGTACAATTTCTCGTGTCGACACAAACCATTATTCACCAAAATTTCAACCAGGTCACACGTTGACATGACCCAAAAACACGAACTGATCATTTGGCGGGTTTAAGGACCTGTTCTTTCGGACTTTTTAGAGTGAATCGAATCAATCGAATTGAGTGAATCGAATCGAAATGAAATGAGTGAATGAATCGAATGGAGTGAATCGAATCGAATGAAGTTCAATTTTATAACATAAATGTCACAATCGAATCAAGTGAATGAATCGAATCGAATGGAGCCGAATGAATCGAATCGAAATGAATCGAATCGAAATGTCTTTGAAAATAAATTTGGAAAGAACAGGTCCTAAGTTAAGATGTCACGACCCATTTAGGTAATTGGGTCGACACGACATTAGCATTGGTCAGATTCGGCTTTTAAGTCACTTCTCTACGCAAAAACACGACACGAACCCCAAAATGGCAAAAATTACCTCCTTTGTCAGCAAATACGACACAAATTCGACACGAAAATTTCTTAAACACAAAAACGACACGAAAAGTTACCTCTTTTTCAGCAATATCCATTAAACGAAGCTCCAATTTCTGACCTTTCAAATTCAAAACCTGCACAAAAACACACAAAATAAAAACAACAAAACAAATCAATCAATCAACTACGAGTTAAAAAAAACCAGAGAATTAAAACAAAAGAATGGTGAGTGAAACATACAGTGAAGGGACGAACAGAGAAGCCCTTACTAAGTGCAACACCGGTACGAGAAAGACCCAAATCAAGTCCTAAGCTAAACCCACCTCTAAAAAGAGGGTCTTTTTTGCGACGAAGTGCATTTGGTGGAATTTCAATCTGAATTGTTTGCAACTTTATTGAATCTAATTTGTGTGTGCAACAAAAGATGGTGTTTTTGTAAGTGGGTTTTTGTTGAAATGATAAGCTTGGGAAATGAGTGAGGTTGTTGTTTTGGTAGTTGTTCAAGGTTGTTGTTGTTGTTGTTGTTGATGATGGTTTTGGGAGATTGTTTGGTAGTGATAGAGGTTGTAGTAGTAGTAGTGATGCACTCATTTTGCAATTTGAGAGTTACTCTTCTTACAATTGTTTTTGTTAGGGTTATGTTATTATATTTTACTTATATAGTTTGGGGACAATTTTTATATTTACTCAAGGTTTAAGTCAGAAAAAGGTATATTGGGCACATAAATATCAATTTAGTGTATTATATGAACAAACTTCAGACATGGGGTAACATGTGTAATTTGACAAGTTCGAAGGTAACATTAGAAATATCCTGTTTTAAAATTAATTGTGTAAGAAGGGTGAAAGAGATTGTGTAAAGAGATTGTCCACAATCATGAATCATCCTTTACTTTAGGGTATAGCGGGAAAAGAGGTTATAAATAATCATTTTTGAAGATTTTTATGAGTAAAAATGGATGAACTAAGGTCGTTTTAAGTTCAATTATGTTTTAAGCATGTTCTTATCAAATTATAAAAGTAAAGGTAAATTTAAAATCACTAGTATAAAACTGAACCAGGTTTATCAGGTCAACCATTTATATTTGTTTGTTCTAGTACTAATCATGTCAATTAGAATTGGATTTTCAATTGAAGATATCATGGCCTAGTGGTCTGTACAGAGGTACCATGAGTAGATCTCAAGATCAAATTTTCATCCCCGTTATAATGACCTTGTACTTCGTCTGAGACGAAAAAAAAAAAAAGAAAAAAAAGAATTTGAGTTTTCAAGTTGTGTAGGTTTTGTCAAAGATAAAAATGGATAGGCAACAATAAACCTTGAGTAGGCGCTTACAAAACTATCACCTACTCCGTACGAGTACATGGCTGTACCCCAAAACACAAAAACAAAGGTCTTGAATTTAGACACATCTTAAGTTATCCAAATTCTGCAAGGGATTTTAACACTTCAGCATGCAAAAGCCCCTGCCATTATATTTCCTAACACCCCGCGCTATTAATAGTCTGTGGCAACAACGAACATCGACGAGCGACTTCCAAAATAGTAGAGTCCAAGAGGAAGTTACTCGGCTCCAGCTTTACCGTCTTCTGATGCCCCGTCATTAGGCTTATCACTTGCCCCTTCGCCTGCCAAGTTCTGCTGCTCAGTTGTAATGTCACCATTCTGAGGCACGTTCTGACCTGCTCCTGTCGAAAACTGCAGTGGTTGGTTTTGTGGGTCTGAAGCATCCATATCTAGCCCAGCTACTTGTAGAGGTACTTGGACCTGAGTGAGCAGATATGGGATCAACTGAACCATAAGGGTCTGAGCATCACGAATGCCGTGCTCAGTCAGAAGTTGTGCCAGAGCTGCCTGCGCAGCTTGCGGATCTGGTAGGTTTTGGTTACTCAGCAACATCGACGCGAGTGCTTGAGCATCTTGATTCACTGGCGGAGTAGCTACGGTGGTAGGTGGAATGTTCGGGATGGTTGGATATAAATCTTGAATACCGTCTCCAAATACTTCCTTATGACCTTCATATCGCTTCAAATTCGAGAGATGCTTTTTGCCGGCTAAATGACTTTCGTAAACCACCTGAGACTCGCATTTCACATTGCACAGCTCACATAGTAGAGGTACAACAACTGGCTTAGGCTTTGGAGGCTCGACAATTTTTTTTGACCCGTCATGAGTGCGGACCCTCTTTCCACCACGACCCGCTTTCATCTTTCTCTTAAGACCACCCCTACCAGCGGAAGTGTCCCCTCTAACAGTCTCTTCAGATGGTTGTGCCACAGACGGTACTGTTTTATCGGCCAAATCTGACACTTGAGGTGCTTCAGCTCCTTCGGGTTGGGGATGAGTCACTGTGACATGTTTGCTCAGATTTTGCATCTCCTCGAATACCTTGAGGTTCCGTAGATGTTTCTTTCCGTTCTTGTGTTTTTCGAGTATGTCAGGAGTGTTACAATCAACCCTACAAAGTTCGCACCAGGCCATTTTAGGTGGCGGCTTGCTGGGAGCAGCTGGGCCTTGCGCATATGACTGAGCAACCCCGGCGTCGTTAGTAGCTGCAGAAGCTGAAGACCGTGGGCTGACATGCTTACCACGTCCCCCACCACCTCTTCCTCTTCCACCACGACCGAAAGTGCCACGGCCTCCACCTCTGATTGCTCGACCACCTTGGCTGTTTCCACCACCATACACAGGTTGACCAGGCTGCACGAGCATTTTACAGAAGAAATATCAGAGTAACCGTAAAAAGAAAGATATTCACACAGGTTAACTGCACAAGAGCGTATCCTACACGTCCAACAATTCACTGAAATGAACAAATACAAGGAAAGACAAACATACAAATTTGAAACAATATAGTTTAGACATCCATCACGAGTGACGAGACTGAACCTACCTCTGGACCTCTAACACGGAATAATAGCCGTCGGAGCTGATAATGTTGTAAAGGGCAAAAAACTATCGTGAATAAACCAAAAAACAAACATGCAAAGTTCCACCAATGTCGATAAGAACAGAAGAGTTTATTACCTTAAATCGGCAATAATATAACGTCAGGGTAGGTCAGCATTCTATTAAATGTATGAATAAGGATACTACAATCCGCAGCAGACGTAAACAATCACCTTCGAGTTTGAGCAACTGACCACTGCCAGGAAACATTCTTTTCCAAGGCCAATCTGCCGATGACTAAATTATCTGGTTTAGGACTGTTTAAGACACTGGTCAGCTTCGGGTTACAAAAAGACAAGAAATGCGACAGAAAATAGTACTTTATAGGGCAAGATCCAGATTCAGGTCCAGATTTGAAAAAGCCAAGACGCTGCACCCAGAACCTAACCCATTCTGGCATGTATGTACAGACCTGTCTGGATAAAAGGCTAGATTTTCGGAAAGCGATATTCCCAGGTTAAACGATGCCAATCATCCAAGCTGGTCTGTGAACACGATGACATCACGTCTTCCACACTAACCAGCAACGGTTACGTGCAGAAGCATGAAAAAGAAGCTATGGTATGTGAAACAGCTGCTAGGTTGGGATTCAAGAAGCATCAGCTCAGTGTTTGGAAGTTGACTACCTGGAGTTGCTTTCCAGAGATGTTGACGGCAATTTAAAATCTCCAGATAGTTGTACTCCCAAACGAAAATTCTAGCACTTTCCTAAATCTACAACCTCGCTCAACCGTATAGATGTTTTCACATAACATAATCCTCTAAGCACAATTCTGATTTAACTCTCAAAATTTATACCTTTGACAATTGAAAGATAGAATCGAGGAGCAAGCGTCAAATTAAGGAATCCAAAAGCAGGGCAGAGCTTCTCAGGTCAATCTGAAAATATTATCCACCTGTAAACTATATAATAAACATCTTCGATTATTAAAAGATGTGGTTTTCAAAGTTTTGACATACCCTGTGTTTGAATGGAAGATTTCGAAACAAAATATAGGGGGAAAGAGAGGGTGATAATTTCCCTTGTCTGAATAGTATGTTGTTTTTGGGGAAAAAAAAAGGCGGGAAGAAAATGTTGAAATATGCTTCTGTACCTCCAAGTTAAACTAAAATGAGTTTGAAAGGAAAACATCGTAACTTCACCCCGACTTTCCCCCTCCATCACCTCCAGCATATTATCCAAACAAGCTCTTTGCGATAGCACAGATACATTTACGTGAAATAGAACAAACTAGCAAAATCGCAATCCCTTCAGACAACTTTTCAGCGGACATGAAGTTGGACCAGAACAGGCTAGAACAAAGTAGTTCTTTGCACCCCACTGAAGGGCACCTTATAGTTCAAGTACTCCGATGCAAAGAAGTCAAAGAAAGTTTGTGAGCATGAGTCCCAGCATCTTAAAGAGGGACACATACACAGGACTCGTCTCCAAAGTGTCACACAGACAAGCAGCAGAGATGAAAATAATAGGTTCTTAGGTCTGCATAGGTGTGGCTACTAGCACCAGAGAAATAACACGTGTCGACAATCGAGGAATCTGACTGAAACAGACGAAAATAAGCTGCCGACAGACTTGACACACATGACGGTGATGTAACCAATGACGGTTACTGCCCATAGATCTTTAATCCCATAATCCCATGGCATGCACACAAACTCCAACCAATTTCGGTTTCTTCCACAGAATAATTTATCAGGTCGAAACTCGAAAGCATAAGTCTAGTATGACCATAGGCCATAGCTCATAGTACGACTTATATACTCTTAGGGTCAGAACATGAAGATAAAGTTGCCAGTTCATCCATCCAACATTATAAGCGTAGATAATAGATCTAAAGAGTCTAACTATGCAATAAAGTTACATTACTTAGACGACACGAGAGATCTTTCGTCCAAGCAATTCGTCTATAGCTATCACTTCTTTTAGACACTCAGGTAAAGCTTAAAACAAAATGCACTACATTCCACGACTCTAATGTTATTACACTATAGACTTGCGAATTAGCTAACTTTATTCACCTACAAACTAATGCATATTCTACAAGAAGCTAATATCAATGCTTTCAAAACACTTCTACTCATTGATCTTTTCTTCGAAGAAACGCCCCAAATTCGTGCACCCTCAATGTAAACCCATTAAACTTACACAAAGCTCCTACATTTAAACGCCTCTAATAGGAATACAAGTAGACATATAATTATGTCTGAGTATTAATAGTAGTATTAAGTTTAATAATAAATGTAAACCTTTGGCTTTCCATCTAAAGTCTATATAAGATGGTTAGTTGTAATGTAAATCAAATCAACTCAATAATAATATAATCTATCTTCTATTTATCTAAAATGTATTCTCCTATAAATCTTAACATGGTATCAGAGCCTCGTTTTTGAGGTCTCTCGATACGCTTCCGCTTTCTTGCCGGTGGGTGTTGCTCACCGGCAGGATTTCGTTCATAATATTAGTGAAAAAAAAAATCTTCGATTTTATTTTATGGCAATGCACGGCAAATTTTCTATTTGGTACTCTGGTTTTCTGTATGAATGAAAAGGTGGTTGAAGACTTGCAATTACGGAGTTCTTGTGGAGGAAATACATGTCCACAGAACTTGTATTTGCATTTTGTTTTGTTGAGAAATAAGTTAGTGGTTCTTCTACCCACTTCCCTTATGCTGAAAATTTTCCACTTTTTCATTTTTATAAACGTTATTTTCTTGTTATTAATATTAAGTTAATAAAATCCACAAAATACATTTTCCTATCCCGGAATTCGTTCGTTTGTTCCCCATTTTCAAATTGCTTCTTTCTTCAATTAACTTCTTCGACTTGGTAAAGGCGGTACAACATTTACTGGCGAGTTACGCACTGAAAAAGATTTACTGGCGAGTTACGCATTTAAAAATTGTCTGGCGAGTCCTATACGCATTTAAAAATTGTCTGGCGAGTCCTATACGCATTTAAAAATTGTCTGGCGAGTCCTATACGCATTTAAAGAGTTGTCTGGCGAGTCCTATACGCATTTTAAAGATTGTCTGGCGAGTCCTATACGCACTTTTTTTCTTTTACCAGTACTGCCAAGATGAAGCTTGAGGAATGAAGATTGAAGATGAAGACATATTAGGGGCTTATTTCTCCAATCGCAACGTTCGTTGCACTACCATTACGATTGCGGGAGGGTAATAGGAATACAAGTAGACATATAATTATGTCTGAGTATTAATAGTAGTATTAAGTTTAATAATAAATGTAAACCTTTGGCTTTCCATCTAAAGTCTATATAAGATGGTTAGTAGTAATGTAAATCAAATCAACTCAATAATAATATAATCTATCTTCTATTTATCTAAAATGTATTCTCCTATAAATCTTAACAGCCTCAAACTTCCATCAAAATTCAACTTCTGGAATTAATACAATAATTAACAGCTACCATTCACCGTAGAAAACATATTTGGTGTCAATATATCATTTGTTTGAGCTCAAATTTACAACTATAAATCATCATTTCATCGAAAAAAGTTCAGCATTTTCAGCACGATTATTAAATTACCAGATTAAAAGACGATTAAATTCCACACAACAACAGCGGAATCATTAAAATGGATCGAACATTGCATCGAGTGACGGGTACTTAGCATACAATGCCGTCAATTGAATCCAAGACAAACACAAACATAAATCCAACCCAAAAATTACAAAGAAAATTAAACAAAATCAAAACTTGAATCACATACTAAACTACTCCGTAATTAACAAGCAACAAAAACATTAATCCCAAAAAATCATTTGAATCAACGAAAACCAATCGAAACGAAAAAGAATACCTGGAGAAACCCAGGGGAGTGAGAATGATAATACAAATTGTGGGAATGTTGGGGATCAACAGAAAGGGGAACACCAGGAGGATGAATTGAATTGGGATCTAGGGTTTGATAGGACGAATAATCTGGGTAATAATACGAAGAAGATGAAGCAGCGTAGGTTGAAGATGAATAATTTACGGTATTTTGATACGATTGTTGTTGTTGTTGGTAATATGAGGCGTAATATGATTGAGGATCGTACGGTGGTATTGAAGAAGATGATGAATCGTACGGTGGGTATTCGTATTGCGGTGGTTGCTGCGGCGGTTGTTGCGGTGGTTGTTGCGGTGGTTCCATGGATGAAGTGGGACTTGTTTTTGTTTTTTAGGTGGGAAAATGGTGGTGGTGGTGGTGGTGGTGGTGGTGGGTGTTTTGTGAGCTATTCTTTAATTCTTAAATTTTAGGGAAATTTTACGGTGTACCCTCCAACTTTTTCATTTTCTACAGTGTCTCTTTTTAAATTTTTACACAACAGCACTTTAACTTCATTAAGAATTATAAACCGCGACTCCAATTACAATTTAACGTTAAGTAGGCTAATTTAAGGGTTTTGTTCTTTGGTTTCAAAATAAATTAAACAATTTTCATTTTAATTGGGGATTTACACGTCATTTTTCAAGTCAAGAAAGTGCCATGTCACCTCTTAAACGCTCAAAATTAGCGCCTACTTAACGTTAAATTGTAATTAGTCACGGTTTATAGTTCTTAATGAAGTTAAGAAGTCTGTTGTGTAAAAGCTAAAAAAGAGTGCGGTAGAAAATGAAAAAGTTGGAGGGTACACCGTAGAATTTCCCTAAATTTTAAGATTTTTTTTAAGGTAAGCTATTCGGTTTAGCTCGGATTTAAGTTGGGTAGGATTATAAAAGGACGGTAAAGCGAGTTTTAATATCATTGCGTTTTTTGAGTTTGAACTCGAGAACTCTGTTTAAGTTAGAACAATTTCCCATTAGCGACATGATCACTTGAGCGTTGAAAAAGTGGGAATTGAGTTCAAAATGAATTAACGTGTTATGGAAGGAAAATAAATTTAAATGGTTACATAATAGAGTACTCCGTAATTTATTTGGTGAAAGATTACTCGTATAAGTATATAACCGTATTTATATGGGACTTTTGTAACATGTACTCAATGAACACATATTAAGAAGCTTTTGAAACCTTTTGGCCTTAATAAAGATCATGTGACGCTGGACAAAAAAATAGATTTGTTTGCTCGACAAGAAAACATTGCTATTAATCTATCGAGTTACAATACTCAGTTGGTCTCTCTTAAGACGGACGATCTTCAAATGAAATTAATGAAGACAAGTTTTTGGACTGAGGGGTAAAACCATGCCTTCGGAACTGGGAATCAGGAGGCATACTATTCCATGTTGTACACCAGCTGCGCAGGAAAACCAAATACCAATCACTCGACGTCATTTCTTCGGGAAGTCTGTTATGACCAACATCACTCAACTCAATTTGGAGTGCTCGACGCAGGCGTGTATTGAGTGTCTGGGCAAAGGCATGGACGAATATGAAGCTGATGACAAGTCGCCCACGGCGTTCTGAGCACAGAACAGTACTTAGCACAGAAATTCATAACACGGTTCATCAACGGAAAGCTCTCAGGTAAGTCCAAGTGAATGATCAAGATATAGTTGTATCCGATAAAACGCTGTCGAGAATTTCTCTACTATCCACATGAGCTAGAGCTTTGCTAAGAACGACTTTCCATGACCCGGCATCAAGTTCCCCTCCTCGTTCAGCGAATACGGGAAGCAACTTCATGAGTTCACCATCTAACCCACAACTACAAAGCTCCTCGATTAAAATCCTAGCCGTCGATTCAATCGGCAAAAACCCCTTTTCAAGCATCTCCTCGAAAACCCTAATTCCCTCTTTAGTATCCCCACACTTACAAAACCCCTTAATCATCACATTGTACGTAGATGCATTAGGGTTACACCCGTTCTCGACCATATACTCCCACAACCATTTCACCTCCCCCAACTCTCCAACCTCACACAACTTCTCGATCAACATATTATACGTCAACAAACTTGGGACCACCTCCCCTTTCTCAAACTCATCAAACAACTTCCTCGCCTCTCGCACCTTCCCCATCTTACAAAGCCAATGCACCAACGTACTAACCACCCCATCATCCCTCCCCATCTTCACCTTCAAACACTTCCTCCACACCTCACACGCTTCCTCAACCCTCCCGTCCTCGCACAAAACATCCACCACTTTACCACACAACACCGGCCTCACCACAACCCGCTTCTCCAACAAATCCTCCAACAACTTCACCGCCTCTCCGCCCTTCTTCGCCTTACAATACGCCTCGATCACAACCCCATACGTAACCCCATTCGCCCTCACTCCCTCCGCCTCCATCTCATCCATCACCCCAACCGCCTCCGACAACCTCCCCGCCCTACAATACCCATCAATCAAAGCCGTATACGTTGTCGAATCCGGCACATACCCTCTTTCCAAAATCACCTCAAATACCCTCCTAGCACCCGCCAAATCCCCTTTCCTCACAAACCCGCCTAAAATCGTCGTATAACTAACCAAATTAGGGTTTATCCCCATACCATGCATTCCATCAAGCACCTTCTGTGCACTCCCCAAATCACCCTTCTTACACAAAGCTTTAACAAGTATATTACAAGTAATTAAATTAGGCATCAACCCAAATTTCTCCCTACAATTCTTAAACAACAAATAAACCCTATCAAACAACTTATTACCAACAAGCGCATTCAACAAACAATTGAAACTACGAATCGACCGCCTGCAATTAAACTCAGGTATTTCCGCGAAAACACGAAACGCATCGTTTGGGCGGTGAGCGAGACCGTAATGATTAATTACGGAACAAAATAGTTTTTCAGGAGGTTTAAGGTTGTCGGAATGTTGTCGGAGGTGGTGGAGGATCGACTCCACGTGGCGGAAGAGGCGGGCACGTGAGAGGCACGTGATGAGAGAGAGGTGGACGTCGGAGGTGGCGGTGGTGAGGTGGCGGTGGTGGACGGCGGCGAAGTTGAAGATTTGGAGGGAGATGAGTGGGTCCTTTTGGCGGGAAATGAGGGTGGTTAGGCTGTAAGGTGTGAGGTTCTCCGGCCATGGGTTGATTGGTGCGGTGGTTTTCACGGCGGTTGTGGTGGTTGCGACGGTGGAGAGAGATCGCCGGAGGAGGTGGCAGATCATTTTGTTGCCGGAGAATCGTGTTCTAAGAGTTTTGGAATTTTTTTTATCAATGATTTAGAAAATTAATTTGTTTTTGTTAATTTCCTTCATTAAAAGAAACTGATAAATGACCGTCAGTTTTTACAATTATAATACAAATACAATATACATTACGTACAAGATTATATACGACAATTAATACTATTACAAAAGCTTAACTGCATTCGATAGCCAAAACAGGTAGGTGGAATACGAAAATTTGGGCACGGGCAAAATGATTCATACAATCATACTCCATTGATAATAACGGTGAAATTCTTGGGTACATCAGTACCACGTCATCGTATACCCTAACCAATAAGATCAATAAATTCGTTGTATACTCCTTCTAAATAATAAAGGAAAAAATATATAAATATAAATTAAAGTTTCTCATTAGCTAGAGAGTACATGAATATAATAACGAGTATTTATTTTGTATTATACGGAGTATATTTGACACTAAACATTAAATTGCAATAGTATATATCAACCATGTTTTAGTTAGGAAGATCACTTCATATACGATAATTGTCATTTATGCCCTGGGCGACACACGTGCTACAATGACCGGGACAAAACCTGTGACCTCTTGTCACAAGTCTTTGATACCATGTTAGGAACCAACTCAACCAAAAGTTTAAGCTGATGATTGGAAGCCCAATATCGATTTTATACCTTCTAACATAGGGCGTAAAATTAAAATTTAGTGAATATGATCATTATTACTAAATAAAGTTTCATGAAAATGAATTTTGGAAGAGAATAATAGGAAATACTAAAATTTTGATCTTTGAAATAATTTGACTGAACTAGTGACGTTTCGTACGTTAAATGGTGAAAATATGTTGGGTACCAAATGGTTGCAAGTTTTCAACTCGTGGTACGGAGTATTTACTATTTAGTATTTCTCGTAAAATAATGGTAGCACTTTTTTCCGGTACGTAATAATTTCAAATATATAATAAGAATATAGGATATCTTAATAGTGTAAGTAATATGTTAAATAGTGTAAGTAACATACTTTTTAATTAGCAAGTATGGTATGTAAATCACTTTTTAACAATATTCACATAGGTGAAAAATTTTCGATATAACTCGTAATGTATAAAATAAAAACAACGGTGTAGCTAGCGGAAAATTAATTAAAGTGGGCTCAAAAATATAAAAAATTGTTGCTAACAAGAATTAAACCCCTACAAATTCGGTGAAAATCAACCAACAAACCACTGAATTAAGGGAAATATATTGCTTTATTTGTCTTCATATATATGTACAACATTGTTATCAAATTTTTATATATTTATACATTTTAGAAGCATAGATGTTGTCGTTGCAAAATGCGCCTCAACAAGTGTGAAAAAGGGAACAAATGTCAATGGATTTGAATAAAGGGAATATCTATTTTACTACATAATTTATTTCTTTTTAAGAGAATGTACTACTCTATATTACTCGTAAGTCCTATACCATGTCTATATTGTGAGTTATAAACAAATTTGACTGATAATTTCTTGAATCACGATAATTATCAAATTTATTCAATATTTTTTTTTTTGAAAGAATTTAGCTCGTTTGTATTCATATATAACCAAATGTGTTACAATATATCACCCATTGAGAGCGTTCACAATAGCCCTTTCATCTTCTACCTTTGAGCAATGAAGCAATGCAACCTAATGCTTACATCCGATTTAATCTCTTTTACAAGACCAGCTAGAGACATACATTTATCATTAAAAATACGACTATTACGCTCAATACATTTATTCAATATTTTTCTTTAATCTATTGTTAGTTAATTTTATAATTATCATTTATAATGTATATATGTTTAATATTTGATATTTTTCTTTTGGTTGAATTTTTTTCAGAATTGTTACTCTGTAAAACTTAATTACATCTTGAGCCAAAAATTACGTCGCTTTTGTATACTACTACTAGTAATTTGGTGATCAATAACTTGATAAGGGTATAAACTCGATCTATCAGTAGTGTTACGTTAACAATAATATAAAATGTTTAGCTAATTTTCTATGACGTTTAAACATAAAAAAAATACGGATATAAGTAGTATAGATAGTATATATATCATACAGAATAATATTTTAATTTTTTAAGTAGTAGAGTACATAATATAATTATAATTATAACACTTACTCTATCATAAATTATAATATGATTGCATTATATAATATGGAGTAATTTATTAAATAAAATATTGTAAATATGTGAACCCCTAGAAGAACTTAAAGCAACAATCACACCCTAAGCCATGTTCAATAATAGTCCCATAAATTCCATGGCTTTTACATATTCTTTTCTTCACATTCTTGGTCTCCTCCCACTCATCTTGCTTATAATGGGTGGGTCAAACATCCATTTGAGAAGTTAGCACACTACAATTGGTTGTCACTTTCATGTTTTGTTCATGCATTATATTGAGGTCTCCATGCCTCATATTATTAATGTGAGATAAATAGAAATTATAAGTGTAAATAAATATTCTTAGTTTAAAATATCAATCTAGGACTAATTATTTGATGAATTATAAACTATGTTAATGAATTTTAGATTAGACTATTAGGAAATAGTTCACTTGATAATTTTTTGATATTTGTTTATTTATAGTTGTTTAATAATTGTATGATATTCTTATTGATCAATAACATGCAAGGTAGTATGAATGAGTAATATTAACCAAATAATATTACACTTGATCATCTTACATAATAGAATTTAGAAAAAAAAAAATATTTATCACTATATAAGTCAAATAAATTGATGTCTTAAACTATTAAAATTATAGCTAGTTACATACCAAATTTTCCAGATTACAAAGATGTGAAAATAAAAAATAAAAATGATACACGACGATATCCAATATCAAAATTGATTTATTAACATTTAATAACATATTGGCAAAATTACAAAAAAACTACCTTATAAAATTAACTTTTTGCAAACAACTATCTTATATAATTTTTTTTGCAAATAACTACCTTATAACGCATTTTTTATTCATAACAGTATCATTTCGCCTGCAACCCCAATTAAACCCATAAAAACATCGTTTTGACACTCGTTATATGACATCCCAACACAATAAAGATGTTTGATAAGGGTAAACTGAGTATTTTAAGTGTAAATTTCAAATAAAATTTGCCGAAAATTTTGAATTTTTAGACCGGTTTTCAGTGACTTGGTAGTGACATGCATAACATTTGTAATATTTAGGTGGTGATCTGAATAAAAAAACGCGTTATAAAGTAGTTATTTGAAAAAATTATACTTCTGCCGTTCCACAATGATAGTCCCACTTTGACTTTACGCGGTCTCCAACGCTCCTCTTCGACCATGTTTTTCATCGCTTATATACGATTTTTTTTGGTTGAAAATTAAATTTTGTGAAAGATATTTTGACAACAAATTTAAATATCTCATTATCGTATAACGATTATTTACATATTTTAAGTTATTTACGGTCAAAGTTTTAAAATTTTGATTTTCTAAAAGTGAAACGGGACTATCATTGAGTAGTTGTTTGCCAAAAGTTAAATTTATAAGATAGTTTTTTGTAATTTTACCTACGAGTAATATATATACTTTTTAACTTATTGCTATGCATGCCATATAAACAAAGATTATTAGTGTTAAATTAAATGGAGTAATTGTAATTTGTAAAATCATAGTTAAGTTAGGTTGCAAGAATGATACATACATGTGTGTTGGTTAGGTTTCAACAAGAGATTGGCACACACACATACATTAATCTCAACAAATTGGTCAAACTTGAGATATATAGTTTTTGTTTCATTTCATTGCATTTTGTGCAATGATGATTGAGACATTTTCTGTTGTAATGGCCATCCACCAACGGTCATCACTCAAGCATAATTCAACTCCTCTTGTTTTCTTTACTTTTATGAGTTTGTTCAAAAGAATGGTTCTCTATATATGTATAGTTGAGGTCAACCACAAAGAGTAGAATTTGTTACTTCATGGAATAGTATTAAGTATTAACTATTAAGTACTCCTACTATACTATACTATACTATATATACTTCCTCCGTTCCAGTAATTTGTTTACAGTTTGACTTTTTTGTGAGAGAGATTTGAGAAAAGTGTAAACAAATGACTGAGACAGAGGGAGTACATTACATTATTGAGAGTTGAGACTACCATATGCTCAATAATTTTGTCTAATTGTTTGTTAATGATAAGTTTATTTGATAGCAACACGTCATTAATTAAGTTAAATAAGTCAATTTATTGGTAATATAAATTTCAGTTTGTAAACAAGTTGAGTTGGTGATGGCCTCGTTTGTAAACATGTAGTGGGACACAAGATAAAACACAAAGTGGGACAGAGAATCTCAACTCCTCGTTTAGCTTTCTTAATTTGAAATTTCATATTACCTGAATGTTGTTTCATATTAACTTCAACGCGTGATTTTATTACATGTATAGACAAATTGCCCATAGTATTGCACATACTTGGTTTTTGAAATTCCAAATTAAGCAAGCAAGAAGATGAGGGAAGTTTAAATACGAAACCACGCACTCACTTGCTTTCTAATTTTCCATTACTATCCTATATATATCGAATCTTAATGTTCAGCAAATATGCATGCAGTGGATATATGATATAATGAATATACAATCCGAGTAATCAATACATCATTAACACTACCAGATCGAGTACAATGTATATACTCATATCTTTACCTTAAAATGCTTAAATTTTTACTTAAAAACTGTATCTTTTAATAAAAAAGAAATATACTCTAATAATTCAAATATCATAGTGCTTGATCTTGCAAATGTGTAACAAATAAAGTGTGAACAAGGTATCTTTTCATTAGGGGTGTGCATTAACGGTTACGGTAACCAAACCGTTAAGGATAACGGTTAACCGTGAAAACGGTTATGCCAAAACCGTAACCATTACCTACCGTTAAGAAACGGTTATTAACGGTTCGGTTAACCATTATAACTGATGCAGTTAAAGGTTAACAGATTAACCACTATGTTACATTTTTCTTTTAATTCTACAAATTCTCAAAAAAAATACTAGCTACGTAAAAACATGAGAAAATATTGAACGGTTTTAATAAACTGACCAAATTTAAGATGTCCATGTTTCATCGAGTACAATTTAACAACAAAGCATTCAAACATTTTCAAACATTTACATAAAAAATTTCCGATTATATAATAAAAAACCATAAAATAACCAAAGTCCAACTATTATCGAATTTATTGATTTGTAAATGCTTGATTGTAACTTGTGAAAAATTAACATTGTGTTCCAAAAAATTGAAGAGGATGAACGCGATATTGTAGATGGTTTAAGTTTTTTTAAAAGGAGTAAGAAGAGTAACTTTAGAAGAATAAAGGCTATACAAGTTACTCACTCCATTTTTATTTATTTATTTATTTTTTTAAAAATTTTTAAAATTTTTAAATTTTCTTAACTAAGCACCTAAGCTAACCGTTATCACTAAAAATGCTAATCGTTATCAGATCGTTAACCGCTATTTTTAACAGATAGTTAACTGCATCAAGTTAATTTTAATCGATTTAACCGAACCGATAAAAGGCACGGTTATCGGTTAAACGGTTCGGTTATTTCGGTTCGGTTTTTTATGCACACCCCTACTTTTCATGCGTATATTGATCACTAATTACCAAGTTTAATTAGCTCACACACCTAACCAAACATAGGGAGTACAACACAAGCATCTTCTTCTTTTTTGCATTTCCATTTTTGCCCTTCACTCTTACTCCGTACTATACTACGAGTAACTACTAAGTATCCACATTGAATCATTGATTGGTCTTTCTAGGGTCATTATGGTAATTAAACACTTGCATTAATATTTTGGACCAACTTAAAAGGAGTTTCATGGACATTTTAGTACTTGTGGAAGTTACTAAATTATTTACTTCACTTTTACTTAGACTATTTATGATGGAGTATGTTTTGTAACTTTAAAAACAAAATATAATTACCCTTTTGATCGAATTTGATTATTTTATTCTTAACTAAGATTATATTGATTACTATCTGCCCGTGTTTTGACGATTAAGTGAGACTCATACTGCCTGTTTTTTTTATTCAACTCGACCCCAACCTCGACCGATGCAAACGATAATAATAGAGTAGGAAAGGAAAAGTAAAGAGCCAAAACAACTTGAAATTAGTAACATACATTCACAATCACAAGTATCTCATCAATCAACTAATAAAAAGGCTAAAAAGGAAACTATAATATGAATCAAGCAAACTCATTAATGAGGCTTAAAAATAGTCCAAACTAGCAATAACATTTCAGTGCTACGCACATTAATACAGAAAATATGGTCAAAAAAAATCTAAATGTATTAATTAGTCATAAAAAAAAAAAAGTAGTGAATTTGCTACTATCAAGTAGTCTATAATGTGAAAACAATTAAAAATTAACAAAAAATTTCTCCAATTTGCTAAATAAAATTACTATCACTAGATTACTAGTATGTGTTATATGACCAAGTCATATAGTATTATGAAAACCATGTACTCGTAGTAAATTAAAATTAAAATTGACCAAGTTGATCTTCTAAAAGAATTTACCTCTTCAATTTTATGATCACAAATGAACATCAGACACGACAGACGTGTCGATTTGATTAGTAAATTCATCATCGTAATCATCATCAACTGGTGCGGGAAGATTAAGATCAATTAGAACCTCATCTTCGATTGAATTCTTTAATTTCTTAGGACTTTGGACTAGAACTCGTGATTGAATTCGATTATTGTTACTTTCAATAACACCGGTACCAGTTGCAGTAACATGTGATCTTTTATGCCCGCCTAGAGCTTGTCCTGACGCAAACACCCGAAAACAAACCGGACACTCATGAATCTTCTTCTCCTCCTCCTTCGCCACCAAGGCCGCCGCCACATTGTGGTGGTCGCCGTCTTTTCCACCACCATTTTCAAGCACCGTGACACGGGCTTTCTTGTGACTTGCACGGTGACCTCCTAGAGCCTGGTACGACTTGAACACCCGGTCACACGTCTCACACTTGTACTTTTTCCTGTGTGACGACAACGACACATTAACAACACTAGCATTGTCGTCGTCCTCCTCCTCATTATTAATTTTACCAAATTCATGCCCGTGACCGTGCCAGTTACTAGTCCACGTGTCACGGGACATCATCATA
Organism: Dianthus caryophyllus; assembly: GCA_023091065.1. Classification (NCBI taxonomy): domain Eukaryota; kingdom Viridiplantae; phylum Streptophyta; class Magnoliopsida; order Caryophyllales; family Caryophyllaceae; genus Dianthus; species Dianthus caryophyllus. The sequence goes on from CM041522.1 coordinate 6,976,784, forward strand.
AGACAAAATGCCACATCTTCCTCAGAAGTAACCTCAGAAATCGAACTACTCCCAAACTGCTGCTGCAGCTGCTCATCAGCAGCCGCAGCAGCAACAACAACATTATCATCCATTTTACGTTGACCGAAACCCTCATCACTATAAACATCGTCAAACTGTCGTAACAACTTACTATTCTCATTACCCCTCGGTAAAATCGAAGAACTCAATCTTCGAGTTCTACTAGACGTCCTCCTAGTCACAGTTTTCGACGTCTCAGTGTCGCTACCTTTATCGTACAACCCGAACCTCCCCAATTTTCTCGACCTTCTCCTTAATATCACCCTATCCTCCCTAACAATCTCGCCTTCTTCGGGTTCAGAATCTGAACCCGAAGAAGACGAGGACGAAAACGAGTCGTAACTTCGTCGCGACTCGGGTTTTGTCGGGACATGTAGGTTCATCATGTGGGACCTCATGTGCCCACCTAAGGCTCTTCCATTTGAAAACTTCCTATAACAAAGCTTACATCTATGTTTCTCCATTTTTTTAACAAAACAAACAGAGTAAAAAAATTATAACAGAGGATTTTATTTTTTTAAAGTTTGATGAACTAAAAATTAATGAAAAAATAAAATTATATATATAAATATATTATTTTTTATAAATGAAAGGTGAACTTTGCGTGAGAAGTGAAGAGATAGAGAGAGAATGAAAACTGAAAATGAGTAGGTAACAAGCATTCCTCCACCAAGGGAGATATATATTCTTTAAAAAAAAAAAAAAAAAAAAATAGTATTTATAATTTATTTATATATTTATTTATTGAGTGTTTATTTTTTTTGTTTTAGTAATTTATTTTTGGGTGAGAAAAGAAACGTCAAATTAATGGACGTAATTAATAACGCGTTTGTTTGCATGAATGGAGAAAGAGGAACATGTAACATATTCTTTTGACAAAAAGGTAATTTATTCTTGGGATTTTATTTATTATTGGGTTAATCTCTTTCAATATTAAGATATATATTTATAATAAGTGGTTTATAGGTATATTTGATTTATTTTACATATTAAGTTTAATTAGCAAAATCTTTTTATGGCTAAAACGATAATTCAATTTTAGAAAGAAAAAAGCATTTTTTTTTACCTTTTAATTAAAGCGCGTTCTACTTATTTTACCTTATTAGGTTACTGTAAATAATGTTAAATGATGGTTATATCCGAAGCTTTATCGCAAGTAGTAAGGTCAAACCATAATCAAAAGTAAATTTATGTTAATATATTCTTAAATAAAAAATTAACTTAAAATTCGAGAAAAATAAAGTCTAAATTAAATATGAAATAATTTACTCCGTAGAAAATATTGCAAATCTTAGAAAATAGTATTATGAGTGATATAATTAAAAAAAAAAAAAAAAAAAAGATGCTTAAATTACATGTGTATTTCCTCATTTTATAAATTAATTATTGTTTAATTGGTTGAGAAACACCTCAATGAACATTAGAAGAGTCTAATATAGTAGATAAATTAATGTCACACTATAATAAACAGCTATTATACTTGTATGTGTATTTGGAAAAAATGCACTTTCATATTTAATTATAGTGTAGGCATGACTTATAAGTCATCGTGTCGACACATAAAAATGTTATTAATTTCTATGAGATATGCACTTACAAAATATTTGAGTATAATGAATTCAACATACAGTATATTTTACTATTTATGGTTAATAAACATTTTCAATTTTCATATTAAAGTATACAAAATATGGCCATCGGTAAGAATCACATCATAATTAATGTGTATTTTGTGTAAGTTAGTAAAAAAGACGATTTAACTTTTATTATGACTAAAGTAGTTAAAAGAATTAGTAACCTTATATTGGTTTTGGGACATCATTAAATTTAGAGCACTTGTCTTTGACTTTTTAGAGATGGCGAAATGGCTGAAGCCGAATCGTCTTTGAAATGAATCGAAATAATAATAATATTGTGTGTTGAATTTAATATAGTGGTGAATTGAATGGTGGCCAATCGAAATAATGAGCTGGCCCAGGCTCGAATGAATGAATTGAACTAAATTGAGCGAAGTATCTTTGAATTGGCGAAATGAATGAAAATAAGTTGGAAAGAAGGACCTGTTCTTTCCATTATTCCATTCATTCGATTCGATTCCATTCGATTCGATTCGATTCATTCCATTCGATTCGATTCGATTCACCACTTCGATTCGATTCAAATTATGTTATAAATTTGAACTTCATTCGATTTAGTTCGATTCGATTCGAATCGATTCGATTCGATTCATTCATTTGATTCGATTCGATTCGATTCGATTCATTCGATTGATTCGATTCGATTAATTTCTAAAAAGTCGAAAGAAACGAGTCCTTAGTTTAACTATAAAGTGCCTAACTATGATGCAAAAAGTCAATAGGATAAGTAACATTTACGATGAGAAAATAAAATGTAAGAAAATAACATGAAGTTAAAGTTAAAAACGTGACGGAATTGTCCAAGCACAACTACTTTAAAATGATTCTAAAATAAACATGAAAAAAATATAATATTTTTGTCAATTAGCCCCTTTATTTTACAAAAAAAAAAAAAAAAAAAAAAAAAAAAAAAAAAAACAATTAGCTCCATTATTTTTTTTGTGATTTGTCATCAATTAATTTCATTTCCTTTTAGAATAAATTTAGTGAATCCATTTATCTTTTAAAACCTTATTATGCTCTGTTTGAGAAAACTAGCTAAAAAAAGTAAGCTGATACTGAAAAGGTAGTTAAAACTGAAAAGGTAGCTGAATAGGTAGCTGAAAAGATAGTTGAAAATAATAGACTGATAAGTATAGATAGCTAAAATTAATTATATTATTTGGTAAAACAAGCTCAAATAATAACTTAAATAAATTAATTGACATAAAAGAGCATGATTTTAATTTTAATGATAAAAGGACCTGTTCTTTCCAAATTTTATTTTCACTTTATTTCGATTCGATTCACCACTTAATTCAATTCGATTCGATTCCATTCGATTCGATTCGATTCACCATTCGATTCGATTCAAAGACAATATATATTATTTAATTGAACGTCATTCGATTCGATTCATTCGATTCGATTAAGTTCGATTCATTCCATTTGATTCGATTCATTTCGATTGATTCGATTCGGCTTCGATTGATTCGATTGATTAACTCTAAAAAGTTTGAAAGAACAGATTCAAAGTTATAAGGATATAATAGTAAATAAACTTGTAACTAGCTAGCTTATTTTTTTAATAAACTACTTGAAGCACTCATTTTAGTTCAGTTAGCTGAGCTGAAATATTTTACAGTCAATCTTAACAAACACTTCCAGATAAAAACAAGTAGATGAAAGTTTGATCAAACCAGCTAGATGGTCAAATAAGCTAGCTGAAATATGTTAACAAATACGGAGTAAAGCTTTACTACAATGGACCATTTTGTAAATTATCTTTGAATTATTCACAACATTCCATTTTGAACATCCTTAAGGAAAAAAAGAGAGTGTAGTATTATGATCATCATCACTATAATACTCCGTATGAGTTTTAAACACTAAATGAATGTTTTTTTTTTTTTTTGTTTTTTTTAAAATGTCAAATAGAAAAACTATAAGCTATTATTCAAAACAATCTAATTTAGTTACAATTTTGGTTTTTTGTATTACAAATCTATATATGTATGTACTTATTGTCTATATACCATTTTATGCACTAACTAATATCGTATATAAGTTTGTGTATGTAATTACAGTGTAATTATAATTTCAAAATATGCCTATGCAAAGTTTTTTGTTTCGTATAGTTTTTAATTTTAGGGAATTTTCAAATAATTATGAATTTGTTCCGACAGCATTGCTAGAGCCAATACCCACTTGTAACCAAGGAGATGAGCTAGTATTGCTCATATTATCCTTAAGTTCCCCTAATTTGGGTAACTTCACTTTACTATCGGCCTCATCGTCTTGATTAATGGGCATATTCGATTCATAATATCCGCTATTATTATTTGTTATCTTTTTCTTTCCATTTTCATCTATAACCATTGCACCGTTGACATCGATTAGTCCATCGTCGTGTGGGTGATGTAATTGTTGCTTCATATCAACATTGACACCGCCCCATGATTGCAAGAATATGTCGGTTGACACCTCAAAACTTAGGGCAGTTCTAGGCTCTCTTTGAACGCGTAACATGTCACGATCATTTATGGCCGGAAAGTTGAGATCCAAGGCGGTTTGGTCCATTTGAGTAGTGTATATAGGCCGCCTTTGGTTATGATGATTTTGAAGTTGTTGGTCAAATTGCTCCTTGAGCTCTTTAAATTGCGCTAATGTAGTCGGGTCAGGGGCATTTGACGTGATCCAATGACATCTTTTGTGACCGCCTAATGCCTGACCCGATGAAAATATCCGATGACAAATCGAACATTCATGGACTTTGGATTTTTTCTTAGACATTGTTGTAGAAGAATTGTTGTTATTGCTTGGCCCCACACCTCCATAACTATCTAATTGTAGAGTTGTAGATGTTGATTTTGATGATGTCTTCATAAATTCTTGACCATTTGATAACAAATTATCTTGATCATCCCCTAAATAGCTATCTTGATGTATATTGTTGTTATTATTATTAACATTTTGATCTAATCTTGATGCAAAACAACCTTTAACTTTCTTGTGACTAGCCCTATGTCCACCCAAAGCTTGATGTGAATTAAAAACTTTCTTGCAAGCCTTACATTCAAACAACCCTTTGTTATTTTGGTTATTGCTTCCACTAGGACCGCCTTTAAGCTTATAATCCACTGTTTGCGCTTGTGCTATAAATGGAACCATAAAATTTACCGGATGATGAATGTTTCGTCTGATCACTTCCTCTTTACTCGCAGATGCACTAGATTCTTCAGGTTGATCCACACCCAAGGTTGAGTCTACTGCGGCATTTGACAACATCATCAAACAATTAGCAAGGTCCTCGTCTTCGTTAGAAGGACAATTATTTGTTGTAAAACTATCGACTTTAGTCCTAAATGATCGTTTTCTCTTAGACCAACTGCCTGAGCCTCTCCTTTCATTCTCGTCTTCTCCATCTGACTCATGTGAAGATACAAGAGACTCGGCATCATCAAAGCTACATTTGCCATGTTCTAGGAAGGATTTCCATGACAAAAACTCTTTACCACAATTTTCACAAACCCTACAATTTCTTAGCCTATTAGGGTTTGTTCTTAAGGCATACATTCTCTTATTGCTTGGTGGTGTACTACCTCCACCACCACCACCACCTTTGTCCTCCCAATCACTAGCCGTATCATCATCGTCAAGGACTCCGCTCTCGTCGCCTATTCCATGAGCTCTCATGTGCCCTCCTAATGCCCTTCCACATAAGAACCCTTTTTTACAAATTTTACAAAAATGCTTAAAGTTTGTTTGTTCTTGATCTACAATCAAAGCCATAAAATTTTTTAAATGATCTATTTAACCTTGACAAAAACTTATAATGATAACTATATATAAATAAAGGCCTATACTAACCAAAACAAAAATTTGTTTGATGATCATGGGTCAAATTAAATTGCTTGTAATTTGTATGTAATATATTATATTGTATTGATAAAATTAATCATGAATCAAAACATATGTGACTTTAATTACACAAAACATTGAGAAATCAAGGGAAGTGTGCTATGTCTAGACAATGAAGAAATTAAAAATAAAAATGAATTGTTTTTGTAGTAGAAATAGTTGTTTGTATGTATGGTGAGAAGAGATTAATAGTCCTAGTTTTTAGTAGAAGTGTTGATTGGTTATGAATTAGAGAGAGATAAGTGAAGTTAAGAGTTCAATGACAAGTGGAGGGAGGATCACAAAGAGAGTTTTGCTCAAGAGTAGACTTCTTCCCTTTTTATTATGATTTAATTCATTTTTTTATTTTTATGTTTTTAAGACAATGTTGATATTATGATTCGAATTTTTAATATACGAGTATAGTAATCAGAATACATAGCCTTAAATTAAAAGACAGCTAAAAGTTATTACGTACCCTAAATTTTGTGTTAGAAATTATAGTTTTGAGGATCTCGTTTGACTTTGTTAGAGTGATTATCGTTTATCCATTCAACAAACTAAAAGAAGTACTGTACTAATGAAAAACATTGTCTGAATTGCCAAATTAAGGATTTTATGTTAATATCCCTTGAAATTAAGGGCAATACAACTAATTAATCCTATGTTTTTCCTTCTATGTCGTTGCCTCATTGCTATATTTTCAAAAATATGATATGATGCTTGAGAATATTCCTTAGTCCTTACAGCTCGATTTATCGATATTATTAGCTATTTTCTTGTTTGTCTAAATTTATCTAAATAAATGTATGTAGATTGAAAATTGGCCAAATTAATACAAAATTAATTTCTCATCAAAACAAGTAAAAATAAAAATGATACTTCTTACATCTTAACAAGTTTAGAGGTGGTATTAGTACAAAAACAATGAGTCATAAAATGTGTTTTAATTAATGATATGAGTAATATGGTAGTCAAATATTTATATAATTAATGATTTAAGATGTTGAATAATAAATGAAAAAATCACCCTATTTAGACTTTATTACCTAATATCATTAAAATGTGTTTTAATACTATCTAAAATCGGCTTGATATATTTTACATACATAATTTTAATAGGGTATTGATTTTCCGTATACGGGTTTTACTCCCGTTGTATACTTTTTTCGCTATTATTTTCAAATTTGCCCTTTTTTACTCACATAATATACAAATCCTCTCTTTTTCTCTTCAACTTTTTTCAAGCAAATTTTAATCAATTTCTTAATTAATTAGTCATGAAATCCGATTTCAATTTCCATATCACTCTTTGATTATCAAATTTGCATAAAAAACATTGATGAAATGGTCAAAAAAACAAAAGAAGAAGAAAGGGAATCGTGCAGCACAAAACTCAAAACAATTAATTCCAACAAAGCTTTAGGTTTTGCTAGTTTGTTTGACTTTGTTCGAGATTTCACATATTCATGTTACAATTAAAATCTAAGTTTCAGTGAGTTTGTATTATTGATTTGTTTCTTCACAAAGTTTTACCATCGGAAATTAAAAAGCAAATAAATTCAACATAAACCCTAATTCAATTTTCAACCTAAATTCATGAAAATTAATAAAATTAACATAATTTTATGAAAAAATTGAAATTGAATCGAATTACTACATTGTTGAATTGATTATTTCAATTAATAATTGAAAAATTGTATGAATTTAGGTTAGAAAAGTTAGAAATAATAAAAGAAAGAATTTTGTATATTATGGAAGTAAAAAAGGGTAAGGAATGAAAACTAAATGAAAAAAGTATACGATGTGAGTAAAATCTGTATACGGAAAATCATATACGTTTTAATATTACATATCATTAAATTGTGTTTATTATTAAATCGGAATAATAATAATAATAATAATAATAATAATAATAATAATAATAATTCCGACTTTATAAAATATTCTGACATTACCAGCCACCATAGTCAAAAATCACCAGTACAAACTTGGGAGTTGTGACCGATCGATTAGATTCTTTAAGTATTAAGGAAAATTAGATATTCGCAATATTAATCGAATATTGCGTTCTCGATTCTTTTGGTAATTCTTGTCAGTTAAGAAACTTGTATTATTTTCCTTTCCTTATTTTGGTCTTTGTATCGTGTATATATGTACGCTTCCAATGAATGAATACACACACAATTCTATTCAAACAGCCTTGTTCTGTTTTATGGTATCAAATTTAGGTTACGATTACATTGCCTAATTCCTCTGCCTTGTTCCAGTCATGACGAAAGATCAAGATTCTTCGAAATCTGGAGGAAGCCAATTTCTTGGGCCCTACACTCTATTCAACAGCGACAATCCTGGCGCAACTATTTCTCAGGTTGTCCTTACTGGTGTTGATAATTATGATGTATGGGCTCAAGCGCTTCAAACCTCCCTTCTTGCAAAGAATAAACTCGGTTTTCTAACCGGGGACGTTAAGCAACCCGAGGCCACTGATGATGCCTATGGTTCGTGGGTTGCTGTCAACGCCATGGTTGTGTCCTGGATTCGTAACACTCTTGACAAGAGTCTACGCAGGACGGTCTCTTACCGCACCGTTGCTAAAGAATTGTGGGACGACTTAAAGCAACGCTTTTCTGTCAGTAATGGCGCACGGATTTATCAGCTTAAATCTGCCATTGTCGACTGTAGGCAACAACCTAATGAGTCTGTGCTGTCATATTTTGGTCGACTACAGAAGCTTTGGGACGATCTCGACTCTTGTGTTGTTCATAAATCTTGCACCTGTACAGGTTGTAAGTGTGGCCTTGATCAAAGTCTCGCTGCTGACCGCGAAGCTGATCGTATTCGCGAATTTCTCATGGGTCTCGACCCCTCTTATGCTGTGACTCGCAATCAAATTCTTGGGCTGGCTTCCTTTCCAACCCTTAATCAAATTTATAATCGTCTAATTCAGGAGGAAGATGTGCATAATTTTACCAATAAAGTCGACACCCGTCCTGAGCCCATGGCGTTTGTGGCTCGTTCCTCGGGAGGGGCTCGTGGCGGCGGTCGTTCTGGTTCTCCTGCTGCTGGCCCGCGTCAGGTATGCCCTGCCTGTAACTCACCTGGGCATTCTGTCACGAAGTGTTTCCGTATTTCGGGTAAGTTTCCTCCGTGGTGGGGCAATCGTTCTGCTGCTACTCCTACTTCTCGTAATGAGTCTGCTTCGAATCAACGCGGGAATGCTCGTGCCCACGCCGCAGCCGGTGGGGCTTCTACTTCGCAGGCGCCTCCTTTGCTTGCTACTGATCGTGTTGATCTTAATTCTCTAAGTCAGTCTGAATGGGATGAATTAGTTCAGTTGTGGCAGACTCGTAATAAACCGACTGATCGCTTAAATGGTAATATTTCGGAACACTCGTGGATTATCGATAGTGGTGCTTCTCATCACATGTCTGGCAGTCTCTCTTGTTTTCGAAATCTTGTTGATATTGATTCTTGGCCAGTTGGATTACCCAATGGCGAACTCACTGTGGCCACAAAGCGTGGTGATATTGAACTCGCACCTCGCCTTATTCTTAAAGGCGCTTTATATGCACCAAACTTGCGCTGCAATTTGTTATCTGTGTCGAGTTTGTTGCGTGATTCCGCTCTATCCATTCACTTTACTCACCGTTTGTGTCTTATACAGGACCGTTCCTCGAGGATGGTGATTGGAGCGGGTGAACAACGAGAGGGTCTATACTATCTCTGTGGAGTTCGCGGAGCTCGTGCTTTTAATGTTGTTTCCAATAATTCAGTAGAACTTTGGCATAGGCGTTTAGGCCACCCTTCTAATAACGTACTTAGTTCATTACCTTTTATTAAGCATTCTAGAGGTAGTTTCGATAGTAGTACTTGTGATGTATGCTTACGAGCAAAACAAACACGTGATTCTTTTGCAATAAGTAATTCTCGAGCTTCTGCTCTTTTTGAAATTCTTCATTGTGATTTATGGGGACCCTACTCTGCTAATGGTGCGTGTGGTTCTTGTTATTTTTTAACTATTGTCGATGACTATTCGCGATCCGTATGGGTCTATTTGTTACGTACAAAGGGTGAGGCTAGTCGAAAGCTGATCACTTTTTTCAACCTCATCGAACGCCAATTTAATGCTCGCATAAAAATTTTACGGAGCGATAATGGTCACGAGTTCACTTCACTGCGTCAATACTTCGCCGAGAATGGGATTATTCATCAGACTTCGATGGTTGACACCCCTCAGCAAAACGGTCGCGTAGAGCGTAAACACCGTCATATTCTCAACGTTGCTCGCGCGTTACGCTTTGAGGCCAGTTTACCCATCATGTTTTGGGGTGAGTGTGTTCTTGCAGCGGTGTACTTGATTAACCGTACCCCGACGCCTTTGCTAGCTGGAAAGACACCATTTGAGGTGTTATTTGGCAAGTCACCTTCCTTGACTGCGGTACGTGTGTTTGGTTGTTTATGTTACGCGCGCAATATTAATAGATCTCGGGACAAGTTCGCTAGTCGGAGTCGTAAGTGTGTCTTCCTCGGGTACCCTTTTGGCAAAAAGGGTTGGCGCGTTTACGATCTCGACACTGGAGATTACTTTGAATCAAGGGATGTGGTGTTCGTTGAGAATAAGTTTCCGTATCAGTCTTTGCATATGGCAGAAGATCGTGCTGCTGTGTCTTTTGATGTAGCGGACTCGACTTCTTTGACCCCTGCGGTTCCAATTACTTCCACTGTTTTGCATGGGAATAAATCCCCTGTTCTTGAGCCCGTGATTCCCTTGCCTACACAGCCTACGTCTCCTGCTGTTATTGCTTCCTCTACACAGCCTGCTCCTGTCGCTAATCCGGTTGACCAGCCTGTTGTTAATGACTCGGCTGCACCAGGTCTGACCCATCATCTTGATAGCACTTCTGCTACACCTGAGGCTGCTCCAGCCACTCTCGACACGACTCCGTCAACTTCAGACGCACAGCTCGGTCGTGGTCGTCGTCTGAAAATCCCAAACTCACGACTTCAAGGTTACGTTCGTAATACTGTTTTGATGCCTTCTGCGTCAGTTTCACCTTCGGGAACCCGCTTTCCTATTTCTCAGTTTGTTTCTTGCGATCGGTTTTCACCTCGCCATCGTCTATTTCTTGCTGCGGTGACGAGCGGCCGTGAACCCACGTCCTTTCATGAGGCTATGCGGGATGAGAATTGGCGACACGCTATGAAATTAGAAATCGACGCCCTGGAAGCTAATAAAACATGGACTGTCGTGAACTTACCTCCGGGCAAGAAAGCAATCGGATGTAAATGGGTCTATAAGATCAAATACAATGCCGACGGTTCTATTGAACGCTATAAGGCTCGCTTAGTTGTTTTGGGCAATCGCCAAATTGAAGGAGTTGACTACACTGAAACTTTTGCGCCAACTGTTAAAATTGTGACGGTACGAACCCTTCTTGCCATCGCCGCGGCCAAAGGTTGGGAACTTCATCAAATGGACGTTCACAATGCCTTCCTCCATGGTGATCTTCATGAAGAGGTGTATATGAAATTTCCACAGGGCTTTGCTCACTCAATTCCGGGGTCTGTGTGTCGGCTACGAAAATCCTTGTACGGCTTACGTCAGGCCCCTCGCTGTTGGTACGCCAAACTTGCCTCTGCTCTTTCCTCTTATGGTTTTCTACAGAGTGCATATGACCATTCCCTGTTCTCTTATGTACGTGGGGCCACTGAAATCCATGTTTTAGTTTACGTCGACGATTTGGTTGTTGCCGGAAATGATGCCCCTGCCATATCTAAGTTCAAAGTGTACCTATGTACCTGTTTTAAAATGAAAGATTTGGGACCTTTGAAGTATTTTCTAGGTATCGAGGTTGCGCGCAACAAGTCCGGTATTTTTCTTTCGCAACGTAAGTATGCGTTAGATATTTTGGGGGAAACCGGGTTACTCGCTGCTAAGCCCGCCAGTGTGCCCATTGAACCGCATCACAACCTCTCTCTTGCGGACGGCGACGCTCTCCGTGACCCCACTCGCTTTCGTCGTCTTGTGGGTCGTCTCGTATACTTGTCCGTTACGCGTCCTGAATTGTGCTATTCTGTCCATATTCTCGCTCAATTCATGACTTCGCCCAAGGTTGCACATTGGGATGCCGCTTTACAGGTGGTTCGCTATCTTAAGAATCATCCGGGCCAAGGCTTGCTCTTGAAGGCTGACTGTGACTTGCAGTTGCGTGCGTACTGCGACGCTGATTGGGCCAGTTGTCCGTTAAGTCGTCGCTCTCTTACCGCTTATTTGGTTTTCCTCGGCTCTTCTCCTATCTCTTGGAAAACTAAGAAGCAGACTACTGTCTCTCGCTCCTCTGCTGAGGCCGAGTATCGATCCATGGCCTATACTACTTGTGAATTAAAATGGCTTCGTGGTTTGCTTACTTCTTTAGGTCTTTCGTGCTCCCAACCTACTGAGTTATTCTGTGACAGTCAGTCGGCTCTTCATATAGCTCGCAATCCTGTTTTTCATGAACGCACTAAACATATTGAGGTTGACTGTCATCTTGTGCGTGACGAGTTTCTCCGTGGTACTATTGCGCTACGGTATGTTCATACTAAGGATCAATTGGCTGACATTCTCACTAAGGCGCTCGGCCGGTCCTCGTTTGACGCTCTTCTTTCCAAGTTGGGCATTTCGGATCTCCATGCTCCCACTTGAGGGGGGGTATTAAGGAAAATTAGATATTCGCAATATTAATCGAATATTGCGTTCTCGATTCTTTTGGTAATTCTTGTCAGTTAAGAAACTTGTATTATTTTCCTTTCCTTATTTTGGTCTTTGTATCGTGTATATATGTACGCTTCCAATGAATGAATACACACACAATTCTATTCAAACAGCCTTGTTCTGTTTTATTAAGCATGTAGGAAGTGATCAATAGTTTAAGTAAAGGACCAACTGAATAGTTTAATATTTTTGGTCGTTTGTTTGCATATTTTTTTGGAAAATTTAACATGAATAAACCAACCTATTAGTGATTTTCCATTAATAAACCAACCTTTTGATTAACTCTGAATAAACCAACCTTTGCACCCCATATTCCATTATTAAACTATCTCGATTTTAAACTTGTCATTTTGGGTAAAACGAAAACTATAACACACATGTTTTCACTCCATTATTAATGTTATAGAGAAAAAAAGGGAAAAACATGTGATCTTCACCCTTAACTAATCGTTTAAAAATGGGGATAGTCTAATATTGGAAGATAAGGTGTAAAGGTTGGTTTATTGAGAGTTAATCAAAAGGTTGGTTTATTTATGGAAGATCACTGATAGGATGGTTTATTCATGTTAAATTTTTCTATTTTTTTTCTTTTTGTTATATGAGGATTTTATAATATAAAATCAGTCATATATACTCAAAATAAATAAATAAATAAATAAAATCTATGTTAAGTAAAGTTAGAGCTGGCAAAAAGTGTCACGACACGAATACACGATACGAACCCGACACGAAATAAATGGGTTTGGGTCACTATGTGATGACCCATTTAAGTAAGTGGGTTGACACGAACCTGACACGAAATATAAATGGGTTGGATTTGGGTCAAGCTTTCCAGACACAAATCTGACACGAAAGACCTATTTAATTAAATGGGTTAAACGGGTAGGTTAACCCGATAACCCATTTAACGCATATATAATACTATTATACTTTTTTTTTTTTCCTCTGAAATTCAAAAATCAAAATAAAAGATTACGGAGTAACAAAATAATTTCTTTCTTTAAAATTTTGATTTTGACTATAGAGTTATTTGTGGTGTTTAATGCTTAAAAATTTTTAATGGGTTATACAGGTTTAATAGGTCAAACAGGTCGAGCGGGTTAAAATTTAACCTACTTATTTAAATAGGTTAAATAGGTCAAGTCAGGTCATTTAAAATATAAACGGGTTGGGTTTGGGTCAAGCACTAATGACCTATTTATTAATTGGGCCGGGTTTGGGTTGAGGGGTGAATGGCCATTTATACGTGTGTGACACAACACTAACATGACGGCGCATTTCTTGGGTCTAAGTAAAGTGTATTAACTTTCCAATAAAACCGAACTTGGGCCAATTCATTGCTTTAGGCCCAATAACTTCAATTAGCTTTTGCATTGCTTTAGGCCCAATTCATTGCTTTAGGCCAATTCACGGTACATGTTTGACTATTTTGGCCCAAATTTATTTTAAAATCTCATACATAATATATATTGTGATATAAACCTAAATTAATTACACTTTTAAAACAAATTATATTAGCAAAATTATTTTTTTAACCGAAAAATTATTTATATAAAGTAAACTAATACGAAATATATTTATTTCTTTTGTATTCAAGATGAGCATAATTATTACACACACGACAATTGATTATAATCTCCTTATTTGGTCACACCCTTGTAATACAAGGCCTAATTTACCATTTATTACCCTTGCTAGGGTTAATAAACTAATTAATCGATTAATTAATCACTTGGATTACTTGAAATTAACACGAGATCGATACGTTTGACCAGGTTGCCACCCGACCGGAATAATATTACTTAAAATTACGACATTTCCCGAATCTTTTTCGGTGAGCTTGATTGAGTACGGTGGTTGAAGTTGAGAACCCGAGTTCACGCCCCAAACTGCGCCCCACACCTCGTGCATGCCCATCCACACGCTTGATTGATGCGGTTGGAGCTCCACTTTTGCTATACCCGTTCCATCTTCGTACTCAATGGCTCCTGCAAAGTAGTACGGGTTCGAGCCTGAGTCCACTCTTATTGCTATTGTTACTCCTCGATAGTTGCACTCGACCCTGTTCCATTAATTAATTATGTGATTAATAGATGATTATTTTAATTATTAAAATACTTACTACTTTGTATTCGGTACCTCGTATAGTCGTATGTGTAACTGTCCTACGTCATGAAAAATATTGGACACATTTAACTAGTACGGACTAGTACTAATGTTGTTTAATGAACGAATTTTGGTCACAAGTTGAAAATGTAGGACATTTTACGGTAAGATATGATGGGACGAATAATGAAACAAAAAGAATGCATGTACGAAATATTTTTACGTACAATCGATATTGGACATTTAGTACTCCGGCATCTCGCAATTTTTGATCGAGACCAGGTTTAGCCAATGCACCAAAAGCGGTACCACTTAAATCGAAATGGGCTGCTTCAGACGTGCACCCTGGACACTCGTCTGTTATTGTTATTGTCACTGGGTTTCCCGAACAAGCTCCATTTTCTGTGCATTTTACCTAATAAATTCAAAGCCGAAATAAATTTTTGAAGTATTAGTACATTATTACGGAGTATTACATTATATATAACGTAATTATTTTGTCGAATAATATATAAACTATTAATAACAATAATATAGAATTTTACTATTGATCAGAATTGAAAAGTGCTTGACCTGGTAGCAAACTCCACAACCTTGACCCGATTGATAAATTGAGGGTCCTCCAGCAGTCCAGCCGATATCATTGCGAAAAATGGCGGTTTCTTGACTGCGTCCAAGTAACCACAGGCACCACCTACGCACAATTACAACGTAAAAATATTGTACGGAGTACAAAATATATAATATAACGACTATTTAACACTATATTTTGAGTCAAGTATATAAATTAGTATTCGACTGATAAGTTTATACAGTTGACTCTATATTTCCAGGTTTTGTTTATTAGAGAATATAATATTATATACTCCGTATTCTCTAATGTATTTTATTTTTATACAAGGCACATTATATGAACGAAATCATGCATTTTTATTATGCTACATAATTGCAATATAATAAAAATAATTAACCGTAATTAAGTAGGCCTTGTTTTAGTTCATACCATCACTTCCAGCACCACGAGGAGGTCCATACCACGTCGCACCCGCCCGATGCCAATTGAAATCGGCGTTAATTTGATAGAAAGTTGTCACATTATTCAAAAGTTTAGGGTTCAAACATCGACAATAATTTATAAGAACAAATAAAGATAATAACATGAGAAATATTGTCGACGAAGGGAAATTAATAAAATTACGCGCCATTTTAGTAAGTTATACTCCGTAAAAGATTAAGCTATTACTAGTACGTACGTACTCTACTGAGTATTGCTTGTGGTGAGTGAAATTTTTTGCTACTAATCTACGGGTATTTATAGGGTTATTAAGGAAATAAAGGATTTGATAAACGTGCAATTATCTCGAAATTAAGCTCTTAATTAAGAAATATAACAAGTATTTGTCACAATCAAAAATCACTAATTCAATTATTTATTCTCTTGAAGTATTTGCATACTTTTTGGTGTATATTGTATATCATATCATGAAATTTCTATAAATAATAAAGTAGAATCATATATAGAATAATAGAATAAAATAAATTTTTATACTACTTGAGCGTATATATAAAATTGTATTACCATTTTACCAATGATTTTCCAATAACAATAACAATTTAAAATTGATAAGGATATTAGCGGCTACTAAATGGCGTATATACATTTAATCAACGTACATATTTTTAGAGAAACTGAAATTTCAATCATAATAAACTAATGTATTTTATAGTAAAAACTAAATTATGGAGCACTGTAGTCTAAAGGTGATTTTTATTGGATTAATACGTGTGTACATCTTTCGTTATCAATCACTTACCGCACACTTATTCATATTATATTCTTTCAAAGAATTCTCTAAATACATGCGCTTTTTTAAAAAAAAAACGTTTTTTTTTAAATAACATTTTTTTATTGTAATTACTAATTATTTATTTTTACCTTTATTAAAATAACTTTTTTAAAAATAAATTTCATATTACATACTCTATCATATATGGAACAAACAAAATTATTTTAAAATTGATTAGCAAATTATCATAATACAAGAAATTATAAATTTTGGAAATAAAATATCAAAGAATCTTTTATTTTTGATTTCAAATTTCAAAAATTGTACTACTTAAATTGAAATTTACAAATATCAGAAAGATTCTGTAATGTGACAAACAGATCAGGTCGTGTCGTGTTCGTGTCAATATTAAATGGGTCACTATCCTCTCAACCCAAACCAACCCATTTAGTTAATCGTGTGATCAATTGCCTCAACCCTAACCCAACTCATTTATTTTTTCCATAACTCAACCCGACCTATTTAACCCATTTATCTTTTAGCAAATCATTTTCAACCCATGCATATAAGTATGGAAATAATCTGATATAACTCATTTTTTCCATTTTCTGATTAATAATACGTGTGTACATTTTTCGTTATACTCACTGAGTCACTGCACACGCACTTATTCACACTACATTCTGTCAAAAAATTCTCTAAATATATACATGCAACATGCGCTTTTTATTTTGAATTATCTTTAAAAAAATAGACTAAAGAAAGCACCGTTAGGCATAAAATTTCAGCTTGGGACCTCACACTTTTGTTGCACACTTTCAGGTTAACCCAAATTTCACCTGGGCAACCACCACTTGGTTCATATTATAAGTTATATTGTAAGTTATATAATAAACTTATATTATAAGTTTAATTACTTTGAAATTTGAATAAAGTAAATGTTTATGTTTTAATCCACTACTTCATAAAATATATAAGGAAAAAAAAATACAGTGTTTTGTTTGGGTTTGATTTGAGTGATAACTGATCTACGTATTTCTTCGGCTATAAATTATTAATATCACCAATATAGCCGAATAGACACATAAATATATACGGAGTAACAATTTATATATTGATAAATTAATTATCAAATATGACACATCTATTAATATAACAATTTTTTTTAAAACAACACGGAGTATTACAACAACACCACACAAACGTAATTAAAACATCACCGAATTATTGGCTCAGACTCGATTCCATCTAAGGCCAAATAAGGGATGATCGTGTACACATACATATATATAGATAGATGATAAACTTTTACCCGAAGTCGTAACTCCGACAGTAAAAGTACTTAGTTAATTAATTAATTACCGTTGAAATTAACATGAGAACGGTAAATTTGACCAGCTTGCCATCCAACAGGAATAACATTAGTCAAAATTAAAGTATTTCCCGACAGATTTTCGGTTAACCTAATTGAGAAAGGTGGTTCAAGAACATCTCCACTGTTAATAGCCCATGTCGCACCGAAAGATTCGTACATGCTTAGCCATTCATCGCTCGAGTGGGCTTGGAGCTCCACCTTTTCAATACCGGTTCCTTCTGCGTATTCTATCGATGCTGCAAAGTAGTATGGGTTCGAACCTTGGTCCACTCTTAGTACTACTGTAACACCTGGATAATCGCATTCAACCCTGCAATAATAATTCAGGTATTAATTAATTAATATTACGAGTACCTTATTTTTTTGTGATTATTTACAAATTTAGCGGTATGAACCAATAATATAATCAGAGCGTATCATCTATCACATTTTTATGTCTCATTTGAAGTGAATAATTATTTAAAAAGGAATTTATTACTATAAGAAGTAATGAGACACCAGCAAGAACATGAAATGAGACTGGATTAGTATATTTTTCATATTATAATTATCATGAAATTATATTTGAAATAGGAAGAACATAAAATTTTGTTGACTAAAATTACGTTACTTCGAGAAAGTAATTATTTATATGTATACGTTATATATAATACTTGATTGGAAATTTATTCGCGGTAAAAAATGAAAGGGTTAGTAGTCGTACGTACATTTTATATTGAAGTTGGTAAAGAACTCCTGCATTACGCAGTTGCTCACCGAGGCCGGGTTTAGCCAATGCTCCAAAAGCAGTACCGCTTAGGTCGAAATGTGCTGCTTCTTTCGTGCACCCTGGACACTCGTCTGTTATTGTTATTGTTACGGCGTTTCCTGAACACGCTTCATTTTCAGTGCATTTCACCTGGTTTCATGAGTCAAACCCAAACCAAATATATCATCAGCAAGCTGTATATATGTTACGTTTGTTGTACGTGCGTGAGACAGTTTTATGATAAGTTATTTAACGTTAAAAATTATTTTAGAAGCATGTACTTAATTAATTACTCGTACCTGGTAGCAAACTCCACATCCTTGACCGTCGTCGTAAATGGAAGGGCCTCCGGCGGATATCATGCTAGAATATGGAGCTTTATCGACGGCGTCCCTAAAACCACATGCTCCTCCTACATATATACATTGTAATTATATTAAAAGTATGCGTGATAGTCACATTTGTACGTCTACTACTCCGTATTTTATATAGTACGTAGAAAGTGATCAGAATATCATGTGCACAAAATAACACTAGTACGGAGTGCAAATTTATAAAAATAGCACGTAAATTATTTTATGGAAGCTTAGGATACATTCAGGAACGCTTATTTATTATTAGTTAGGATATGTAATTTGAGAAATAACTTAAACTACTATGTACGTTATATGGAGTAATAAAGAGTATTTCGTATTAGTATATTATGTCAATCTACCAATACTGCAAGAATAAAAGTACACAATTTTTAAATTTAAACTCGCGAATATTATCACATAAATTCATACCGTCACTTCCAGCACCATTAGAAGGTCCATACCACGTAGCGCCAGCAGTAGACCAACCAGAATCGTAATATTGATCGTACCTTGAGGCATTTATGTTTTTAGGGTAAAAACATTGGCAACATTTTAGAAGAACAAAAAAGGCTAAAAACATAGGAAATATTTTGGAGTAGGTGTTGTAATTAAGCAAAGAAATAGCCATTATGATTTAATAATTAAGTGTAAAGTGTAATTAACAATTATCTTAGTACTTATTGTGATGAGTGAAGAAAATAGCTACTAATTCATGAGTACTTATAGAAAAGAAATTCCAAGATTTGATTTAACGAACGTGCAATTTACAAAATTGTGCCCTTAATTG
The DNA here is from genome assembly GCA_023091065.1 of Dianthus caryophyllus. Classification (NCBI taxonomy): domain Eukaryota; kingdom Viridiplantae; phylum Streptophyta; class Magnoliopsida; order Caryophyllales; family Caryophyllaceae; genus Dianthus; species Dianthus caryophyllus. The sequence continues at coordinate 6,996,276 of CM041522.1, forward strand.
GGGGATAATTAGTAGTAATGGTCACCATCACAATGCTATATAAGTCGTGAGCAATTGAGCATATGATATCATTTTTTGGCTTTTTTTTTTGGGATTATATTATACAAATCGATAAACAAACAAACCAAGTGGTGGTTGCCCAGGTGGAATTTGGGTTAACCTGGAAGTGTAACAAAGTGTGAGGTCTGGCCACCGCAGCCCTCGTCGGGGGTGGCTTACATGGTACATGTGGTGGTGCGGGAATGCATGTATCCGGGGGGACAAAAAAAACAACAAATCGATAAACAAATGCAAATGCATACGTTTTCTGTTATATAATTAAAATCGTTTTATATATTCAAGTAGTATCATTGTAAAATAAACAAATGCAAATGTAACATTCTAATTACTTTTGGACACTATTCATGAACTTACATAATTGTCTATATTCTGGTCAATTTAGATAATTAAAAATATCGTCACGTGTGATTTTGTTTGATTTGTTTTCTTAAATGCAATATTGTGTTTATCTTGTAATTATTTTTTAAAATATATCCAAACATAATAATAAAAATTTAAAAATAAAATGAAGAAAGTGACATTTATATTATAATTTTATTCCACTTATATTGTCGATCATACTATTAAAACAATGAATTAAATGACATTAGAAATTTATAGTCGTCTAGACGTGGATAGCATGGTATATGATGGCATGAGATTGGATGAAAGTGAAGACAAAAATTAAACCATAGCAGCAAATTTGGAAAGTGATGTACACATAATTTGACTTTTTTTTTTTTACGTATTTTATTAATTACCATCCTTTTAATTTTAATTTGCATAATATTTGGATTTTAGTTTGGGATCGTGTTGATAAACGTTTTGATTATCAGTAAGTCTCCTATGAGACAAGTCTCACATTAAATTAATGTGAGAATAAAATAAAAATTGTAGTTAAAAAGGTACAAAAATATAAAACAAATCTATTAAAGTCTCTTATAGGAGTACTAAAAAAAATTAGTAACAATTAATCATAATTATCACTAAAATGGTACAAAAACTATATAATAGTACAAATGAGTCGGACTTACAATAATTTATTGTAAGGTCCGACTCACACAAGAATTTGTGTGTGACTATTTATTCCACATTCTATGTTTTTCGATCACACCCAAAAAAAAACATTCTATGTTTTTCGGATATTTTTGTATAATTTTTTCCTTTGAAAAATAATTTATTATTTATGTAATCCATGATTGTTAAGAGTACAAAATCCGATTAAGTCCTTGATATGACTAAAATGGTTTTATAATAAAATTTTGTAAAACAATCTTATATATACTAGAGACAAGAGAAAATACAATCGACAACAAAATAGTTACAAAAATTTTAGAATCATTTCTACAATAAAGATTCACATATGACACTAATTAAACATATGTGTTATGACGATCATAATCAGAAACGTAGACAATGTAGTCTTATACTTGTTACGGAGTATAAAATAACACAAAGTCTTACTTAAAACCGTTGCAAATAAACCATAAAATAAAATGATCCTTGTATGAGGATTAGATCTTGTGCATGATTATCACTATACACAGTACTCGTAATATTTATAAACATTCATCACTTATTACCTTTCAGTTTTTTATTATTGTATACTTTTATTCACGAAATGAACGTAAAACGGTCATCTAATGTTCATTTTAAGAACATAAAACAAAAGAATAATTTGTACGCAATGTCAAACAAACAAAGGTGCATACACTAAATAATTATGTAGTAATTGCATGCAAATGAAATCTCGTGATCAATATAAAATTGTGATACTTGTTAGGGCAAAGGAACAATTGACCCCATATTTACGGTAAGATTATTATGTTGATGGTTAAGTTAAATTTTTATTTATTAATAAATGGTGAATAATCACTAGATTCACGGATTTAGTTTACTTGTACTCAAAACTTTACCCGTTGAAATAGCCGTTAATAGAGGTTATTGACAGTTGAAAAAAAGTGCTCTATTTCTTTGGAGTTTTGTAACATTTGCATATTATAGTTACTGAATTTCTCAGAAGCGTCGCTTACATAAAATTAATGTAAGGCATCAAAGACAAATCATAGCTTAAAAGTGGTACAAAATTATGAAACAAATGTCTTAAAGTCACTTACGAGTGATTAAAAAAATTAGTAACAATTAATCATAATTATCACTTAAATAGTACAAAAACTATATAAACGAGTACAAATAAGGTCGAATTACAATAACTTATTGTAAGTCATGACTTACACAAGAATTTGTGTTATAGTTAATAGTTAATTAATTAATTGGTTGAATTTTTTGAATTGCTTGTGAAAGTTGGCCTATGTGGATGGTAGGTAGATTTTACGTTTTAGTTTTACAACTGAAAATAACATGCCTAAGTCTTTTGACAGGTTTACTTCCTCTATGTAGAATCTTGGCTTGTGATTCCAAGATTTTCTGTGTTCTCATAATTACATCCCAAATTTAAATGACAGCCTTGAGTGTGTACTTATTGAACCCAACTACCCGGCTAAATGATATAAGCTTGAATAATCCATCGAATCCAAATGGACTTCGGCATCAATTCAAGATATCATTGTCAATAACCAATTCAACTAAAAGTTTAAGCTGAAGGTTTTAAGCTTTTGGTTGAGTTGGTTCATAACATGGTGTTAAATTCCACGGGCCTGGGCCACACCCGAGAGTATGAGAGAGTCCACTTATAAGGTTTAGGAGGTTCCATTCTAAAACCAATTGGCAATGAGAGGAGGACCCTTACGCTTTATAAACCACATCAAACTCTCTTCCACAATCGATGTGGGACACTCACATGTGGGTATTATACTCCAACACATGGTATCAGAGCCTTGTGACAAGAGGTTTTGGATTCGAATCTCACCACCCCTCCCTTTTAAAGTGGATAATTTCGCATCAGGTATGACGGGCCTATAGTTGCGTCCACTCTTCAAGCCCAAAGGGCATTTATGTGAGGGGACGTGTTAGAGTGTATAAAATCGATCTTAGGCGTCCAACCATTAGCTTAAGATCGATGTTATACACTCTGACAATCATATACCCATTTCAGAAACAATGCTTTATTCCAGTTAAGAATTTCACAAATACCAAAGTCACCTTCCATCTTAGGTTTACACATTGGCGTCCAAGACATCTGCACATACTGCATCTTCCCTTGTTATAACCCGAAAAAAACGACTACACAACTTCAATTTCTAACAGGTTAAGTGACCTTCATGCATATAAAGCAAGCACTCCGTAACAAACATGAATACCAAAAGTTTTCATTTCCAAACACAACCGAGTTACGTTGAGAATGAAGTTGGCTTGTACCCGCATATGTCAGACAATAATGAGTACCTCAAGACACCAGTTATCCTTCAACTTTCTCAATTAGAGAGAAGAACATATCATTATTAAGTCAAAATGAGTCGAAAAATATTCCGAGTATCTAATAGGGAAACCAACTTCAACAAAGTGTGGATGCAGTGATATTAACTTTGACTTCCTTTTGCACTGCAGAATTAGCGCGGAAGATATGATAATAAAAAATAAGTATTTATTCCTCATATTTAAAATTTGTATAAAAATAAATAATGTATAAAATAATACTTCCTCCATTTCTTTCAATTCTATACATTTGCTTTTTAATTTGCACGTACGTCGATGCACGTTTTCTTTTGTTTATATCTTTAGTTACATAATTCTAAAAAATATGAAATTTGAATATTAATAATGCTCTCGAAAAGGCAATTAAAACAAGATCTCACATGACTATTTTTTATCATATATTAGACGATATATCGAAGATTCTTCTCACTTTTGAATAGTGTACAAAAAGTAAATGTATAGAATTGAATGAAATGGAAGAAGTATTATGATATGTTTGAAATTCAAATTTAATTTTTAAATTCAAATTGAGGCTAAATTGCTGATTAAAAATAATAATTTGAATTTAGATTTAATTGAAAAAATCCAAATGAATTTGTCCATAAAACCAAATGACACATTCAAATTTTGTACTGCCTCCATTTCAGTGATTTGTTTACAGTTTGACTTATTTATGAGAAGAATTTGAAAAAAGTGTAAACATTACCGAGACAGAGGGAGTACAATATTTTCTTATTTCTCAATTTAATTTAATTTTTTTCAATTAAATTAGGAATTTTTTTTTTTGAGAAATTAAATTAAGAATTTGGAATAAAATTATAAGGAGTATTTTCTTACGACTCATCTATATCTATATCTATATCTATATCTATATTATATATTAAAACAAAATAACTCAAAAACACTCAAAAACATACACTAATTGCGTTCTTATTCCGCCACGTCATCCATTGTGTTCCACGTCAGACTTGACTTCCCATGTCAAATTTCGTTTCAAATCATCTTACCTTTGTTTTTCAACTTCGTCGTCTTTTCATCTTTCACCTATAATTATTTTGAGAACTTGAAAAAACCCTCATTGAAGACCAACATTTATTTGCTCGCAATTAACTTTCCGTGTTAAATAAAATTTAGAATGTCCGACAAACAGATGAAACTAAAAAATAGACTACTTAATTGGTATGTACTTACTAACATAAAATATAATGAAAAGTTGAAACAATACAAATGAAACTAAAAATATTCATCAAACAGATAGTAATAACACAAAAATTTTAATAGTTATAAACAAAGAGTCACTTTTCAACTAAATCGTCTTTTATTTCTCATTACATTCATATTTTTTTGAATTAATTATTTTGTGTCAACCAAATAAAGGCGCCAGACCAAATAATTTGTTCCGTGAAATTCTTTTGTCTCCAAACAATTTAATTGTCACAATATTTGTAACATATAATTAATTTTAGTCGTAATTTTTCATCGCATTTTATGCATTTTGTAGTAACAATGCTAACCACTTTACGATTTGTAGCTATGTTGGTCTTCTTGCCACGTGTGTTGTTTGACTAGTGGCAAAATAGAAATTTTTGCAATGATTTTAACAATTTATGTGGCACAAGTGATTTTTTGCCACAAATTTTTTTTTTCTCTCGTGGCATGAATAAATGTTGTTGCCACATGTGTGACTTAATTTGTGACAAAATAACAAATTTTGCCACAATTACAACTATTTATGTGGCACAAGTGATTATATGCCACATAATTTTTTTTTCGTGGCATAAATTTTTCTTGTGGCAATTAGAACAACTTTTTTCCGTGGCAAAATAAAATTATGCCACAATTTATAATTTTCGTGGCATATTTTGTGGCACAAGTGATTAATTGTTGTAGTGCACCTTTGCGAAGAATTTATGATTTTATTAGTTGTCTGATTGTGTATTAAATATGCAATCGAAAGAGTATGTAACATTTTTTTATGTTTTTCGCCTAAAACTCATATTATGTCTATCCATTTAAGAGGTTATTTTGAAATTTTAGATAGAAATAAATAATTATTAGTGACTATAATATCTACATGCACAAACAAAATTGACAACCCACAAGAAATGTGCACTAAAATATGACCGACTCGGCCCGTGGATTCCACGGGTTACATCACTAGTGAAAGTTAAAAAGTTGGTAGTGGTAGGAAAACAAAAGGTGTTAAAGATTATCTCATATGGAGAGGATAAGCGGTTTTGCCTTCTCACCTTGACAAAGGTAATTATACTTATTTTTAGCAAAGTCTTAGGTTTATTGCAATTGCAATTTTTTTATATTTGTTTATTGCAATTTGTTTATATTTGTAAGTATGTTTTTTGCAGAGTTGTGTTGATTTTGCAGACAAAAAATTTCTCTCTCGTGGTAGTGCAGATGTGCCGAGTGTAAGTATTGAATTACATTAATCGTTGTTTTAACCTAAATTTTGATGCTGTTTGGCTTATTCACTGAGTTTTTGCAGCCCGAAGAGTTGCAGAAGTGGTTACGTGGTAAACCCCTGGAGGACTATTTTAAAAAGACGGATCAGCTGGTGGTATTTTGGGGCGGCGTGCTGAAGTTGTCGAGTAGCTCGAACCGGCTTGCTGGGAATTATCTTTTTATAGCCCGCCACAACCAACGAATACCCACCTCATACGTACAAATTAAGTTGCAGACGAACAATCAAGTACCTTTGTCAAACAGAGCAAGCAGAAGGGGGAGTCAAAAGAGACAAACTTCAACACTCCCTGTTCTCCGATAACCAGAAGCTTCTACACCATGAAAAAATCAACCGACATAACATTTTTCATATTCTTCTTGATATCAATTTTCTGCATCACAATCAAAACAAATTAAACATATATAATTATAATTATAATATATATAATAAAAGCTATAACAAAGATGTAAAAAAAGTAAAAATACCTCCAGAAGGAAATCGAATAGTGTAAGTGAGGGATAACTTTGAGCAGTACCAATGTAATTCGAAAGTGCCTGAAAATTTTGACCTTGAAAAGATCTGCAGACATAATATTCTGCATATACTTCTTCATACCAACTCTCTACATCACAATTAGAACAAACAAAATAAATTAAACAAATTGTTTTGTTATCTCTCGTAAACTTTGGCGGCGTCTTCCCGATTGTCTGGATCAGGCAGATAAAGCCGAATGTCACGTTGATTGTAATTGTAAGGTGGAAAAAACATCCACTTAGTCACGAATTTAGCGATAAACGTAACAAAAACAACTATTAGCCACAAACTTTGCAAAAACCACGAGTTTAGCCATAAACGTGACAAAAACTACTACGGAGTATTAAATAAACTTTGCAAAAAACACGAGTTTAGCCACAAACACTTTGCAAAAAACACAAGTTTAGCCACAAACGTGGCAAAAACCACGAGTTTAGCCACGAGTATTTGTTGGGTTTTTGTGCAACTTCCACAAGGGAGTATTAATTAAATAATTGATTATTCATATACGAAATTTACTCAGTTGTATACTTTTTCATTATTATTTCCAACTCTACCCTTTCTTACTCAAAAAATATACATAATTCTCTTTTTTTCTCTAACTAATCTTCCATCAAATTCATTCAATTTTTTTTAATTTCGTGATCATTAACCCCAATAATAAGTTGTTATCGTTTTTAATTTCAACTTTTGTGTTTAAATTATCGATTTTTATTAATTTTCAATAGATTTAAGTCTAATTTAAAATTAGGGTTTGTAAATAGATGGTTATAGGGTTTGTGAAAGGGTGATTAGTGACGGTGGTCGGTGGCGAGGGAATGGGCGGCGCCGGCATGGGTCAGGGCGGCGACGGCGTAGGGTGGCCGTTGGGGGTTGTTTTAGTGGTGGTTTAAGGTTGTTTGTTGGTGGTGCGTTGGTGAGATAATTATGTATATTTTTTGAGTAAAAAAGGTAGTATTTGAAATAATAATGAAAATGTATATAACTTGAGTAAAATCCGTATATGAAAAATCAATACCATTTCTCTATACCCTTTGATTAAAATTGGTTACTTGATTTAAAAGTATACTATTAATATTAATTATCAGTAAAATATAATCATTGAGTATTTTCATTAATTACTTTCTCCCAGTCATTAGATTTTTAACATTTGATCAAAATTTCCCTCATAAAAATGATGAAACGTTAGAAATCTGTTAAATCGAATGGAGTAACAAATACAGAGTATCTATCATGAAGTATTCGTACTCCGTAGTACTATTTTCGATTTGTACCTCAATTGTCAAGCCCAAATCAATTATTTAAACATGATAAAGAATTCGGATCGCCACTAACTAAAACAAACTCAAACGATCTAGACTTCAAAGTCTAAACAGGCGGGAATAAATACCCGTACAAAGTATATCAAACATAAGTTTAAACGAAAACTGAAACAAGTCTAAAGCAAATAAGTGTAAACAATCTCCAAGCTAGATACGGGTCATCCTCACATGGCCCCGCACGATTCATTTCATCCTCGCGCATACCTGCCGAAAAAAAAATGAAACAACCACAATCATTGGGGGTAACTAGGTGCTCCTCAGTCATATTTCAACATAACCGACATAGACAACAAAACAACATAGAAGTCACCTGGCCTACGGCCTATTATCAGAGTCGAAACAACCAAGCAAGCATACACTCCATACATATGATAAGAATAAAGTAATCACAAGCTAACTCATTATACATTTTCGACTCAACCAACTGTTGACTCAACCAAACAACAAACAATCGTAAGAGTAAGCAATGAGTACTAGGTGAAACAACTAGAATCACCCTGTACGAAACAACTAGAATCATACCACCCTATGACGAAAGAACAACTGAAAGTTCCTCAAACAACTGTCTAAATTTGGCCAAATCCCACCGAACAACTGGAACGGTGACGACATAATAATCAATATAACCATAGTCTCTAACCGAACAACCAAAATGGTTGAGAACCTATAATAGCTCTAACTAAACAATAGGAGTAGTCGAGGGGACTATGGGCGTTATTCGTCCTAAATAGGACGTTGTAGCTCCTCACGTACGTGCCAAACAGTACCCGTACGCAAATTTAACAAGCATTCAAACAAGCCAATTCAAACATGAGCCAACTCATGACCAACATCATATTAAACCATCTTTCGGCTAACAACATCATAACCACGCACTTTACTTCCATTCTCAACGTTATATAATCAAACTACGAGTGAAACATGCTTAACACGGAGTAATTATCATATTAACTCGTAAATAACCATAATACAACTATTTAACCAACACAAGTTAATATCTTTAGGCATTTTAGCACCATAACAAACACCATATATAAGTGATCAAACAATCTAGAACATGCTTTTAGTCTCAAAAGTATGAGGCCGACTCCAAATTCAATCACAATTACACATAACTCATCCCAACATGCCAAAGTTTGCAACTTTAATATCATACATCCAATCACAACACCTATACAAACTCTAAGGGCCCATACAAGTCAAAATTTGGATAGGGTTACATCTACTCCCTCTCGTTCGTTATTGTTTGGTTTGACTTTTTCCCTTCACAAAAATCAAATCAGAAACAATTCAATCAAAACTGAAATGTAGTAGTTACAATTTAAACATAGATTTGAGCCCAACCGCTTAAAATGACAAACAACAAAGTCCAGGTTACAGTTATTTGCGCCCACAAATCCAATAAAAAAATTTAGCCGTTGGAAATAGTGCCAAAAATATTCAAATAAACACAGCAAAACAAAAATTGGGGAAGAACAAACCCTAAATAATTCAAATCAACACAGAAAAAAAAAATTAAAAATGGCAGCAATCCAAGATCAATTGAGAAACCCTAGTTTCCCCAATTCTCCTGCCGAAACTCCGAGGAGAAGGAGGCTAAGTTTAACTACTGAGCTGTGGTTCAAAGATCAGCAATTGAAGCACACAATCTTCAAAATGCAGCAGAATCAAATGACGTCGAATCATGTTCAACATCGAGCTGTTTCGGAAACCCTAACCCTAGGTATTGATTTATTTGGTTTAATTTCTGATGAGAATCTGCTGTTAGTGCTGTCGAAAGTGCCGATTTCGGAGCGTATGTTGATTTCGTTGGTCTGTAAGAGGTGGTATTATGTTTTGGGGAAGTTAAAGGAATCAATTTGCTTGTTAGATTGGGAATTTTTGATTTCGGGTAGATTAATTGGAAGATTTAGCAATTTAATTGAGGTTAATTTGGTACCAGCTTGCTTCAGAAGTAGTATGAGCTCAGGAATTGCGATTACTCATAAGTTGGTGAAGATGAATGTCGATGTCAAGGTTGTCGGTGAGGGTTTGATTGGTGAAGAAGGGATTTTAGGGTTTGATTTGATTGATAATGGGCTTGAATTGATTGCAAATGGTTGCCCTAATTTAAGAAAATTGAGTGTGGTTAATGCCAGTGAAGAAGGATTAGGGTTTGTGGCGGAAAGTTGCGTTACGCTGCAGGAACTAGAGGTGCATTGCTGCGCAGACACGGTATTGAAGAACATTTCAAAGTTTAGGAACTTGCAGATATTGAAATTGAGTGGAACAGTGGAAGGGTTGTATGATTGCGTTGTTTCGGATATTGGGTTGACGATTTTGGCTCATGGGTGTCGGCGGTTGGTTAAACTTGAGCTAAGTGGGTGCGAGGGGAGTTATGACGGGATTAAGGCGATCGGTCAATGCTGTCAAATGTTAGAGGAGTTGACTATTTCAGGGCATAGGATGAGTGGTGGGTGGCTGTCGGCGCTCTCGTATTGCGGCAATTTGAAGACGTTGAAGCTTCGGTCGTGTCAGAGTATTGATGTGTGCCTGGGTTCAGACGAGTATCTGGGGTCGTGCCCTACCCTTGAAGAGTTGTACGTAGAGCGGTGCCAAGTTCGAGACAAAGGGAGTGCCAGAGCGCTGTTCACGGTGTGCAGATATGCTCGGGAGATTTCTTTTCGCAATTGTTGGGGATTGGAGGATGATGTATTCTGTTACGCAGCTATTTGTAGGTATGATTTGACAGAATTGACGATTCACTTTTCTTAGGACTTGTTCTCTTCGTCTTAAGTTGTCTGAACCCTAAAGTTGATGAGAATATATCTTAAAGTTAAATGGCTCAAAAACCTGGCAATGTTCTTTATATCGTATATTAACAGTCACAGGATGCAATGTTCAACGTAATTTCCGTGTTGGTTTTGATGACGCTTAACCCCATTACTTATCATGTGTTTGTTACATATCTTCTGATCTATGTTCTCGACTTCGCAATCGTAGTTTTCCAAACTATTTGGTACTCTGCAGCTTATTAATGAATTATTCCTTATTATAGGAGAGTGAAGTCCATATCACTAGAAGGATGCTCTCTACTGACAACAAAAGGCCTGGATTTGATCGTTCAAAGTTGGAAAGAACTCGAGATCCTTAAAGTCGTGTCGTGTAACCAGATAAAGGACTCAGAAATCACCACGGAACTGGCGATTTTGTTTTCCATGTTGAAGGAATTGAGATGGAGGCCGGATTCCCGATCTCTGCTGGCATCAAGTGTCGGAGGCACTCGCGTAGGAAAGAAAGGCAGTCGATTTTTCAAGAGGGTATGAATTTCACAACCTGTAAACTAATACTGCGTTTCTAACGTTCGAGTGTTGGTGTCGTATATGTCACTGCGCGCAAAAATAGCTCACTAAAATCGTAAAGCCTAAAAACAGGATACAAAACTAACGTAAAGATTAATGCAACAACACGCTGAATGAATCGATCCAGTATTACTTACATACGGAGTAGTTACATATGAGCATGAAAATATATACAAAGGTTTAGAATATACGGAGCTTTACACACTTACACAACGCATAAGCATAGTTTACCTCATTTTGAATGCTTCGCAATCATCTTGTTTCCATTCCTTTCAGATGGTGACGATGGTGGAAAAGACTAAGAGGAAATGACCGGTTTTCTGCACGCAACTACGGGAATCCATATTCACATCTGTACATACTGTTCACTAAGTAAGTCGGGTCCATTTTTAGGACCCTTTTTTTAAGCGTGTTCAATACATTCTAAGAACTGATGCCTAAATTTTGGTTGTTGAATCTTTGACCACTTGAATAAGAGACGAGAGCCCTTGTCAGTCATAGACACAAGCATATGATTGTGATGACAATGAATGAGGCAAACTTATGTAAGAATGCATTTCGTAAATGATCGATGCATTGTGTCGAAGATGATGTCTCTGATTCTAACAAAGATCCAATACTAAAATTGGGATTGGAACCATAAAGATTTTGAACTCCTTCGATATCATCAAACCTTAGTTTCGACTTTTTTTCCCTTGGTGTTAAACTTGGGTACATAACCGATTCTTTAATAGTACTATGAGCTAAACCTAGGAGATGCCCGGTTTCGTGCAATGCAACCGACTCCAAATCGATGGCCATTTTCGACCCTTGGTTGTCGAAATCAACTGTCCATGTTTCATCTGCGTCTAGGTGAAATCTCCCATTTTCGGGTGAAAAAGCGTGAGCTAAGATGCCTAAGGCCCCATCAAATGGATCACCGTCTCCATGATCGCCACTATAAAACCCAATTTTAATGTCAGCATTGTCGTAATCCATTGTTTCGAAAAAATTAACCGGTATAATTGATGCCCATTTGAGAAAAGACCTTTGGAATGCACCCTTTATTTCTTGCATACTCAGGGACTTGATCATGTCATTAGGCGAAAATGCGTAGGAAAGGTTCATGGGAGTTTCACGGTTCCACCGAGGTTGTCCCGGAAAGTATAGATAGTGTCGAGTTTTGTGTAGCAATGACGACGGCCGTCTTCTATTACGGTCCATAATGTCGTGGTCCGGTACCCCACACCTAGGAGACGTGATCAACGAAAGTGTACTCAAGTCAAGGGTACCGGTACTAGGGAGACCGAAAGTTTTTTGGTACCGCGTTAAAACACGGTCCAAGTGGTCATCAAACTCGTTGTTGAACGGGGTTTCGGTGTTGTTATAGGTAGGGAACACATGATGGTAGTAACCAAAATGATGAAAGTATTGTTTGAGCTCTACAATGCCTTCAATTTGACTTCCTTTCTTAGCATTGAGGAGTTTGTTGAATTTATGCCATGAATGTATGTGTTGATAATTTGATTGAATCATAGTATTAATAGATGAAGAATGAGTAATTAAATGGCATAAAATGAAGAATAATGATGTAATTAAATTGATTAGAAATAATAAGTGCATGTTTGCTAAAAGTAGCAGCAAAAATACAATGATTTTTGTAGATATTGAAAATATAATTTTTGTATTTTTTGTTTATATATAAGATTGTACATAAAACTTGATATGACAAAGTATTATTGTAGTTGTAGTTGTTATTCAAAGGTGGTTAAACTACTTATAACTTTGAACTTCTACAATACTTGCCCCTCCATAAACATAAACTATGCATAACCTACTCCATAATACGAGTAATAACTGCGGAGTAATAACTATCCAATGAGTATGGAAAATTATATGTTCAAACGGATTGGTCCGACCAAAAGACGGTACCAGAATTATAGCTCGCTTGTGAACCTAGTTGGTTTTGATCCCAGATAAACCAGAATATTGAAAATATAGTCTACGAGAATACTACCTCCGTTCCAGTGAATTGTTTACAATTTGTCTTTTTTATAAAGGAAATTTGAGAGAAGTGTAAATAAATGACTGAGGTAGAGAGAGTATATCATATACTCCGTATTATTTCTCTCTTATAAATAAACATCTTCGTTATAAATTATTTGTCTCTTATATAAATCTTGTCTCGATTTCACCTTTTCAACCCAGTTTGTCTCCGACCTAACTCACCAGGCACCAATCCAACTCGACCTGGTTAAAAGTGGGCCGAGTAAGGCTCAAGCCCACCCAAGCACTACCCTAACCCGACCCATGGCCAAATCTAGTTGTATTGGTGAAAATTTTAGTTGGAAAACAGAATTTGGTAAGATTTGGTAGCCACAACACTAGTAAAAGTGAACCTAACACACTATTTTTCAAAGAAATAGTGGGTCAAATTGGTGTGATCGTAAAGCAACCACTTAACCGTTGCATGTCATTATTGTTCCTCTTCTTTGTTTGCCTCATGGTTTTCCTTAAATTTACTTCATTCATGTGTTTTGTTACACATGTAAATATGTACCCATAAGTCTCTCGTGAGCACAGACTCACATTAAATTTAACGTGAGATCAAAGTACAAATTACAATTAAAATGATACACAAACATGAAATACATCTACTAAAGTCACTTACATGGGTACTAAAAAAATTCAATGACAGTTAATTGTAATTATCACTTAAATGGTACAAAAACTATATAATCGAGTACAAATAAGACAAACTTACAATAAATTATTGTAAGGCTTGACTCACACAAGAATTGATGTTTTCTTATTTTTCGCTCACAAAAACAAAAGAAGTAGAAAGTCGAGTAATTAATTCCCAAAAACAAAAGAGTAGAATGTTTTTAGTATCGTTTCTTAAAAACAAATTAATGTTTCACTTGAATGAAATTATTGATTGGAAATTTTTTTTACCAACTTTCTTCCAACTTTTTTTTACGCATAATCTATATCACCAACTATATAACTAGTGTAACAGTTTCTTGCATTCGATGGTTCCATGATTTACGATTTGTATGATATTTTCGTAATATTAGAATTTCCGTTGTGACAAATAGTTATTAATATCTTCGATTTAATCAGTATTGGCCTCGTGTTAGCTAAAATTTAATTATTATTATATGACTCTTGAATTCAATTTTAATTTTTAATCAGAATAAATCATTTATTTCCTGCAAACAAAAATTACATGAAAAAAGGTTTATCTCATCGATTGACTGAGTTTAAAAAAAACATGCAAATTAAGAGGTCCTACCGGGAGTCGAACCCAGGTCGCTGGATTCAAAGTCCAGAGTGCTAACCACTACACCATAGAACCTCATTGTTCATCTTAATGCCGTTTAAATATAAGACTAATACATAATTACAACAATAAGAAATGCAATACTTTTTGAATAAAATATATTATTTGAAAATTTTTGTATGTTGATCATTTTATTTGTATGTAAATATATATTATGAACCATAAAAAAAAAATGGTGACCAGTTGCAGTCGATAATTTTTGACGGTAAATTGATTAAATTATATTTGCATAAAAGAAATATGGTTCGGTCACGCTTATAATTTTCATCTACAAATGTAACGAGGTATGTTATGGCTAAGTTGAGGGTCAAATACGATTCTTGCTTCCGACGTTTTATCGATGCTTGATTTATTAACGATGTAGGCAATTTTGTCCGATGACCATTCTCATGCTCACCATTTTGCTTCTTCTGTTAGTATTACTCTATATATCTTCAACAAAATAATGAGCATATTTTGTGACCAAGGAATATTGGTTGTGATAAGCAAAATACGGTTGTTTAGAGAAGAATTAATTAATTGGGGATGACCCTATCATCATATTTTAAACGAGAAAGTGATCAGCTTATATTTTCTATTCTTGTCTTGGATCTTTGAATTAAATCTGTATGTAAGTAATAAAAATCTTGTGATGGATCATAGTTTTTTTTTTTTTTTTTCTTAGTTAGTTGTTACTTCAAAGCGGTGTTCTTATCATAAAAGGTTTAGCTAGACCTAGGCCCGATCTTTTGCTGAGGAATAAGGCTAGGCCAAGTCGGCTCAAATCTAACTTCGGCATGACCCGTTGGTTATGGAATATAATAAAAAAAATGAACTCATTTCTCTACTAGGCTGCCCAAATCAACGGGAACCGACCCTATACAGAAAAAGGCTGAGATAGGCCAAGTCGAGCAAGCCAAAACGAGGTAAGATGAGAGCTGCAGACGTGCAGTGGAGAAAAGTAAAAGAGTGTTCTACATAAACAAACTATACATCATACATTTAGACAGACATATTATACGGAGTATCTTAATTTAATTTTCCTAACAAAATCATTATGAAATTCAAATTTCTATAATGCCAAGTATTTTTTTTTTTTAAACAAATAATGTTACTTCGTACTCCGTAGCAATTTAGCAAATTAAACCTGATGTAATAAAATATTCCCGGGAACATGTTAACTAACGAACGAAACTACCAATGGTCCATGGACAACTACTTTGATCCATAAATAACAATTTAAATCTCGGAATAATTTTATCGTAAGACCGTCTTAAATTTTGGTCTAGTCGTGAAAGCATCAACGTGTCGAAGACGAACAAATTTCTCGAATCTTTACTCTTCCCAACAAAAAAAAAAAAACGAAAAAAAAAAAAAAAAAAGGAAAACTCCCGCCAAACGGTAACACCGTTGACATTCTCCAGAAATTCCGATGAACGCCGGCGAATCATACGAACGACGGCTGACGACGGCGGCGAAAATCATATTAAACGCCGACAACACTTCTTCACTCGCCGGTGAAACGCCGCCGTTTAACTGCGATGAAATCGGTGTTACTGCAACTCTCAAACCTCACCAAATTGACGGCGTTTCCTGGCTTATCCGCCGTTATCTTCTCGGTGTTAATGTTATTCTCGGTAAAATCAAGTTAACTTTTGATTAAATTTGATTTTGTTTGATTATTTTATCTGTGTTGAATTTAGGTATCGCATGGAGTAATTGTACTAGTTAGTTTATTTGTTAATCATAGTTTTGGCCAATTTTTGTTCAGTTTTATGATGTAGAAATTGATTAATTAGATGCTTATTACTCGTAGTTTTCTTCTGTGAGTGAGTGCAGACTTTAATTTGACGTTAAAATGGATGAATTAGAGGGAGTAATTATCGATTGTTAGCGAGTAGTAGTATATGATGACTATAATTAAGTAGAACGCTTCGTTTACAAAAGGCGCAAATATTTGGAAAACGATTACACGTCGTGAGGAGACAGAAAACATGGTGACATATAATTCAGTATGAAGTATGTGAGAGACATTTTTGGAATCGTTGTAAATCCGTTGAAGGAGCTGTTTTAGAAATATGTTGCAATTTGAATGAATGAGGGAGTAGTTGTTTTGATGAATTGTACACGAACACGACTGATGATGTTTCGTTATCCGCTTTATTTTGGACTACGAAGAGAAATATTTTCCATTTTATTGCGTTAAACGGAGTATATAAAATGATATGAGTAAGACAAAGATTAAACTTTCTTTTTAGATTTACAGACCTCTAGTGATTTTTCAACGGTTGTAGTAACATTTTCACATTTCGGACTTGTATCCTTTCTATGCTGATCTATTGTATGTGCATGCTTTTGTGCAGGAGACGAGGTACGATGCTTCAGCAGCTGTAGATTTTTTTTTTCCTAATTGCATATAAATGATATTTCCCCAAATTAATTTTGGCTGTTGTTCTTAATACATCGTCTGTTTCATTTGGCAATATACTTTTTTCAAATTATGTGAGGAGGGTTTTGAAAAATATATACAATCAAATGAAATAAGGTGTAGGTGCTGAAAAATGTATACAATCAAATGAAATAAGAGGGTTCAAATGTGACGGAAATGAGCATAATAAGGTGTAGGTGTTATCGGAGCACACAATTAACGAGGGACACGTGTTGTGCATGGATTTTTTCTGTAGCACTGAATTATATTTTTACAGATGGGTTTAGGAAAGACTTTGCAAGCTGTCAGTTTCTTGAGCTACTTGAAGAGTTATCAAAAGGTCCCTGGCCCATTTTGTAAGTCGACGGCTTTTGGATTATATATGATAGTGACATATGTTCTTATGGAGTGGTCATTGAAGGTTTCATGCAGTCGTTTACTCGAATTTTTGCAGTGGTCTTATGCCCTTTAAGTGTAATCGATGGTTGGATGTCGGAAATAGAGAACTTTGCTCCTAAGTTAAGAGTGTGTAAATATGTTGGCGACAAAGAGAATAGACGTACTCTAAGGAAGGCGATGTATGATCATGTTCAAGTGAACTGCTCCTCGTCTGATGTATGTCTTGTTTCTCGTGTATTTTTTTTTTTTTTTTTTGGTTTATAGCAAGTCTAGTTCAGTTGAGCTTAAGCTTATTCGAAAATACTAGTTCTTATAAGAGGCGATCTTACAATAAATTGTTGTTGGACACTTAGACACCTTTATTCGTGATCATTTTTATGATTTTTATACCTCTTTTAGCGATAATTGTAAACCAACGTTATCATAACCATATGCCTAGTGTTTGTAATCAATTTATTTTTAACCGTTTGTTCTTTTAAAAATTTTACTATTTTTTTTTTTCATACCCCTTTAACTCTAGATTGTAAAAATAGTCTTGCACTAAATTATTGTAAGATCGTCTCACAAGAGACTTACTCATCTTGGATCTGATGCAGGCATCACTGCTGCCCTTTGATGTGCTCTTGACGACATATGATATCACGTTGATCGATGAGGACTTTCTTTCTCAATTTCAGTGGCAGTATGCTGTCATAGATGAAGCTCAAAGGCTTAAGAATCCTTCTAGTGTATGTTCCATGTCCTTTCTTTTCGTTTCAATGTTTTTTATCACGTTGATTTGCATTGGCAGCTATATGGTCTACTGCAATTCTAATTTTTTTAAAATCTGCTCTTCTAGTCTTAAACTACTTACATTATTTAACTCTCGTTTTATTGTAGTTGCTTGTCGTGAAACTATAGTATATACTGTTATACATAGTTTAGGATTTTAGGGGCATCATTCAATGTCAAAGAAAGGTTTTTAGGACTAGTGAATGCCATATGTGACCTGGTAATCTGCCTTAACACCAAATTTTGATGCTTGGCTGAGCAGAACTTAGTTTTGGAGGTGCACCGTGCTGTTTTTTTGGGGCCATCTTGTTTGAGAAAAATCGAACATTTGAAAATGTGATTTAAATATACTGTTCTTCAACTTTTTTCCCATACAGGTTCTTTATGGCGTACTCAAAGATCAATATATTATCCCAAGACGCTTGTTAATGACAGGAACACCTATTCAGAACAATCTCACCGAGCTTTGGGCATTGCTGCATTTCTGTATGCCTTCTGTTTTTGGAACATTGGAGCAGTTCCGTGACACATTTAAGGCAGTTGGAGATGCTTCAGCAGGTTATTTTCCCTCGCGCTAATCAAGAGTGATTTTCCTACTAAAGAATTTGAGATGTCTTCTAATTTGACTAAGTAATCATTTTATTATAAATGCTCACTTGGAATATCTTGAGCAGGCCATGGTGGTGTCAATATCAAGGACCATCTTAACGTTCTGAAATCCGTGCTTAGGGCGTTTATGCTCCGTAGGACAAAATCTAAGCTTATAGAACTTGGAACTCTTGTGCTGCCACCTCTAACCGAGATTACAATGTTGGTTTACTTCTTCCAAGGCCTGTTTTATACTAAAAAGTTTTGGTCACCGGAGAATTTTTGCTTGGGAAAGGAGCTTAATCAAAATTGTGTTTATCTCTACAGGCTGGTGCCGCTTGTACCCTTGCAGCAGAGTGTTTATATATCAATTTTGAGGAAGGAGCTCTCCAAGCTTCTTGCATTGGCTTCTGGGACATCGAGCGCCCAATCATTACAGAATATTGTATGTATTCCGAACTACGAGTTGAACGCTCATTAAAGATTGCAGACAATCCCTACGTGACACTAAAAAGTACTTTGATGTGATCAGCTTTATTACTCAGCATACTACTTACCGACTTTGGCAGCTTTTATTTTGAAGTTTTCCGATGTATTTTCTGTTGTAAGATGATAGACTATTCATTTTTATTAGCATGATTCTTCAGGTAATCCAACTCAGAAAGGCATGTAGCCACCCTTATCTGTTTCCTGGAATTGAACCCGAACCGTATGAAGAAGGTGAACATCTTGTTCAGGTACCTGTCTTAATGCATGCTTCACAATTTCAATTTTGTATCCTAAAAATGATTGTAAGGACTCCAAACTACGAGACAGATAGAGGACTATGCTTGGAACTTCTCAGTAACTATTTTTAATTGTCTCTTCAAAATGTATCACACATTTGTGCTCCTGTTGGGCACATCAACCTGATAAAGAACGTCGATTCTCCGTACTAATCAACAGAAAACAGAAGGATATGAAATTTGGCATTATATAGAATATTAGCTTGTGATTAATTTCATACGGAGTATTACTTTTATTTCTATTTCAGGCTAGTGGTAAACTTCTGTTTTTGGATAAGCTTCTTCACAAGCTTCATGAGTCTGGACATCGTGTTCTCATATTTGCTCAAATGACCCACACCCTCGATATTTTACAGGTTTGTTGACTCTTTATATGATTAGTGCGAAAATAAGACGGTATTTCATGCAAACTTTGCTATCACGGAAACATTTTTGTTGGGGCTATCTAGGATTATTTGGAGTTGAGACACTACACTTATGAGCGTCTTGATGGGTCTATTCGAGCTGAGGAACGTTTTGCTGCAATAAGGAATTTCAGCAACCAGTCAACCTTTGGGAATTCGAAGTCTGAACCCAATGAAAATGGCGCTTTTGTCTTTCTGATATCAACAAGGGCTGGTGGAGTAGGGCTCAATCTCATGGCTGCTGATACGGTATGTTGTGTTCTATACTGCAGATTTTTAAATTTCTTAGTCACATAGTGTTCTTTGTGTGCGCTTTCAATGCTTACTGATAGTTGTGGGGTGTGGACTTTCATATTTCAAGCAAATGTCGATAAACATGGCTGTCTTTTGTGTATTTTGCCAGGTTATATTTTACGAGCAAGATTGGAATCCTCAGGTTGATCGACAGGCATTGCAGCGGGCACATCGAATAGGCCAGATGAATCACGTACTATCAATTAACCTTGTTACAGAGCGTACCATTGACGAGGTGATTATGCAGAGAGCAAAAAAGAAGCTACAGCTTAGTCATGATGTTTTTGGCGATGATGTTTCAGACAATGTAGTGAAAGAAAACTCTGTTGCTGAACCTGGGGACTTGAGGTCTATGATATATGGTTTGCAGTTATTTGACCCTGAAGAAAGTACCAAAGAAAATTTGAGTGAACAGAAGTTGTCGGAATTGGATACAGTGGCTGAAAAAGTACTTGCCAAGCGTTATGGCGAAGAACTAGATGAAGATATGGGGATGATTGGACTTACCACAATTAACTTAAGTGAGCAAGAATCGAGGGTAGGAGATTCTCATGTCGGTGTTGGTCTTGATTCCAGTTTTGATGAAGCTTCATACCTCTCATGGGTTGAAAAATTCAAGGACGTATCAGAGACGAGTAACAGACCTTCCTTAGAATTGGAAAGCAGGAGGATGACTTCTGAGGAAAAACGTCAAAGGGCCGAGGCTGCTAGAAAAAAAGCAGAAGAAAAGAAGTTGGCCAAATGGCAAACATTAGGTTATCAATCACTTTCTGTTCCTGAACCAATCTTACCAGAAGATACTGATTTGATGTCAGATCGTGGTGCTGTGAACTTTGTCATCGGGGACTGTACGAAGGCATGTGATCTTTATCCGTCGGAACCTACTGTTGTGTTCAGGTAATTGTAGCCTTGTTCATGGGTTCGACAGTAGAATGTGTGTTTGTAGGCATGCATAATGCATTTGCTGGATCGCTTTAGTTTGTTAATCGTTTTATTTGTGTAATTACTGGCTCCAATCTGTGTTGTTTGCTTATCAGCTGTGTTGACGACTCTGGGAAGTGGGGCCATGGAGGCATGTTTAATGCATTGGCCGGTCTTTCAAGCGGAGTTCCAGAGGCATATGAGCGAGCATCTGAATTCGGGGACCTTCACCTTGGGGATCTTCATCTGATACAAATAGATGGTAAACATGTTGGCGCATAGAAAAATTATGCATAGAATTATAACACTTGTTTGGTGCTGTTAACCTTCCGAAACACATGTAACCAATTATTTGGATGCAGATGGCCATGGTAAGCAGCCTAGCGAAAGTTCTATGCCTCAATGGGTTGCCTTGGGCGTGGTCCAATCGTATAACCCGAGGCGTAAAGTTTCACGGAGCAGTATCTCAACAAGTGATCTAGAAAGCTGTCTTTCGAAAGCTTCGTCTTTTGCTGCACAGAACTCTGGTAATATATTTTAATCTGGGCCTTTTTTAATTGTTACATGTTTAATAATCTCTATATTAGGCATCTATTAAATACATTTTTCCAATGTGAATTTACATGATCAGCCTCAATTCACATGCCACGTATCGGATATCAAGATGGTTCAGATCGCGCAGTTTGGTACTCCATCGAGCGTCTGCTACGAAAATACGCCTCTATATTTGGCGTTAAGATTTATGTGTAAGTTTCATGCCTTAACTCGTGTCCAGCTCTTTTCTTTTCTTTTTTCTCTTACCAACTCGTATTCTCTGATCTGACTACGCGATATGCTGTTATGTTCGCTTTGTGCAGGTATTATTATCGAAAGTCGTCAAGATAGTTGGGGCGACTTGGTTAGAGAAGTCGAGAAGAGGTAACTTGCTGTTGGATTGTAACTAGATTAACTGATATGCACAAATGTTTTCAGTTTAAAAGATTTATTGACTCGTAAAGCTGAGAGCACTTCGTCACCTAAGTTTATCGGTCGTGTTCTGTGTCGAGGCTTTATTTTGAGTAGCTAGTTACTCCGAGCAAATCGAAATACTATCAAGAAATATATATTCAGACAAAAACAATCATTAATTTTATTAAAATTACCATCAACTAGAGACAAACATAAGAAATAACTAACCCTAGTGTCACCATAGTGATTTATTCATAAGTTTCCTAGATCTTAAACATACTCCTAAGTCTACCTTTGTTGACTAATAAAAGTCCTTAAAAAAAGGATCAATTACTGGAGCAATGTTGGCTTAAGAAGGCCTGAAGACGTGGAATCTCGACGCCCTTAAGTGCTGAACAACACTTAGAACTTAAAGCGAGCTTATGAGTCGTCAGGAACGAGTGTAGGTCATCTGCGCACGGGCTCAAGTTGTCGTGGGACGGGGGCGGGTTTCTCGGGTGTAGGAAGGGGAAGTCAGGGGCCGACGTTGGTGGAAGTGAGTGGAAGTGCGGGAGCGGCAAGTGATGAGGAGGGAGGAAAGGGTGCGGAATAATAAACGGGTGTGGTATGAACCATTGTGGAGTCGCGACTTGGTTGGCTAGTAGTTGTTGTTGTTGCTGTTGTTCTGCGTATAATGCGTATTGTTGTTGGAAATCGTATTGCTCTTCTTGAGCAAATGTCGTTGATAATGACGATAATGTTGCTACAAACACGACGAAAATAATCAAGGACTTCATCGTGTTTCGAGACGGGTTTTCTATGAACTCGTTTGAAATTGATTGTTGTGGTTTTGAGTTGATGATTTTTGGGATGGTTTGAGGGGATTTTATAGTGGTTAAAATTGAGTGTTTTAGATAGAGTGTAATTTCTGTAGCTTATTATTTATGTTTTATCTTTTTTACCATTAAAGATAGAAGATAAATTATAGATTAGATAGAGTTTAATCTCTTATCAAAGAGGTCTTTCAACCTTAGTTTGCTAATTACTCCGTAGTCATTATTTTTCATATACTGTTTTTGCTAATTGGTCATAATTCACCAGGGTAAGCTTTAGCAATTGCAATTGGTCAGTTGAAGATAATTACCATGGTAAATCATTTATCGTTTAAACAAATTTACTATGATAATGTAAAAGAATTTTTGTAGTAGTTTAGAAGATTTACAAATTCTTGTGTAAGTCAGGTCTTACAATAAATTATTGTAAATCCGTCTTATTTGTACTCGATTATAAATTTTTGTACCATCAAAATGATAATTATGATGAATTGTTACTATTTTTTTGGTACCCCTTTAACTGAGTTTAGTAGATTTGTTTTATGTTTTTTTACCCTTCTATTTACAATTTGTATTTTAGTATTACATTAACTTAATCTGTGTTCTGCATGAGAATTAACTAGTTAGTAGTTACCCTTTATTTATCTTTATTCACTGGTTACCCTTTCCAATTTAGTTTAGGATTTAATCTTGTTACGAGTGAAAATTCTTACAATCGAAATGAGTTTTATTTGCATTGAATTGAATTGAATGATATATACAATGATATTGAATAAAGACAATCATTTGTATTCCAAGCCATCAACGTTCGACAGTGCACATGTTCAAGTTCAACAACATGTTATTCTTCTCATGCCATCGAAGACCACAATGCATGGGTGCACACTGCACTCGACCACTTGACTACTCGACTACTCGTTCCAAGAGAACTCTTTGTGGACGACAACATTTTTGACACCAGCGGCCATGATTTTGTTATTAAAGAAAAAAAATCCAACGATTATCAAAGTATTATATGTACTCCGTATTTTTTTTATAATATGTAAATGTAATTAACTAAGTAACTAATTATAGATGTAAGAGTAATAAATTGGAGTATTTTGCTAGCTTTTGGTTAAAAAATCTGGGATGGAAATTGTTTCATGAGTGTTGATACTCATTTATATTCACTACATGGTGAGTCACTATGACTGACGTTCCCGCCTTTAAATGGGGCAAATACGAAGTAATATGATTCAATTATTTGTTTATATTTTGATTTTCACTAATTTTTGTGTAAGTCAGGTCTTATAATAGTTCGTCTCATTTGTACCCAATTATATAGTTTTTGTATTATTTAAGTAATAATTATGATTAATTGTTACTAATTTTTTTTTTCTGTTAGTGACTTTAATATCAAGATTTGTTTCATGTTTTTATAACCCTATAACTGCAATTTGTACATTGATCTCACATTAACTTAGTGTGAGTTCAACCTCACATGAAAATTACTGTTTTATTTTAGAATAAGTTGCAAATAACTACTCATAAATCAAATAAATATATTCCGT
Source organism: Dianthus caryophyllus (assembly GCA_023091065.1). NCBI lineage: Eukaryota > Viridiplantae > Streptophyta > Magnoliopsida > Caryophyllales > Caryophyllaceae > Dianthus > Dianthus caryophyllus. The sequence continues at coordinate 7,020,546 of CM041522.1, forward strand.
ATTAAAAAAAAAAAAAAAAATCAGCTCAAAAAGTTCATTAATTTTTATTATTTTTTATTTAATTTTTTACGGAGTATTTAATTCAATAATATTTTCTTCAACCTCTCAATCAAGAGAGAGATATAATACACGGAGTAAGCAACAAAAAAACAAAACAAAAAAAAAAAAAACAGTGGACTGATCATTCATAATCACTGAAAATCAATCTACCACTTAAACAACCCAAAATTTACCAAAAAAAAAAAAAAAAAAAAAGAAAAGAAAAACAATTAATCATTTCAATCTCTTTTTTTATTTTGTTGAGAAATTAGGGTTTTGTAATTTGGATCTTTTTATTTAGAAAAAAAAAAAACCGTCTTTTGCTGAGAAATTAGGATTTTGTAATTTGTTTTAATGTTGTAGTGGTCGAAATTATGGTTACATTTGTACAATTTCATCATTAACAATTATAATTATATCGTATGATAACTTTTGAGTAATTTTGTATGATAATTTTAGCTCATCGACGAATTTAGAAACTTTTTTTTTTGATTAGTATGATATGATTGTTTGTTGAAAGAATAAATCTTGAATTTGTATGGAGGTTTGGAGAGTAAAAATTAGGGTTTATATGTACATCAATTTTAGCTAATAATAATAATTACTATGTGAGAATTTGTTGATTCATTTGTATCATAATTTCAGCTCCTCGTTGAATTCAGAATTTTTTTTTAAATGTCTGTTTGCTGGAAAATTGGTGGTTTGAGTGGATGTGTGAGGTTTAATCAATGGGGAGCACTGGTGAGGCGAACCGAAAACGATTACGACATGTGAACTCGATTTCGATTTCACCTACTGCAGCTGTCGCTATGGCGAAAATGCTGCCTTTCTCTCTTCTTTCTGAGGACAAGAAGGTGAATTTTTTTAGTGATTTGTTTGTTTATTGGTGTTTGAAGTGATTTTGTCGTTCGTCTTATGATTTTTGCAATTTGCGAATTTCTACTTTGTATATCATTACCCTCCGTAGTTTGTATATTCAGCAATTGGTAATTGATTGTTACATTAATGATGAATGTAGAAATTTGCCTTCTTTGATCTTTTGTGTTGATGTATATCCGTAGTAGGTCGTGTAATCGTGTTCTTTTGGACTTAACATCAATCTAGATAAGTTTATTTCATTTCGGCTCTTCCTGGTGCAATTTCGCTCGTCTTTCAATTCAAATAAGTTAGAATAGGTAAAGAGGAAATGGCCTTTTGTAGGTGATTCTTATACTTGGTTGGGGAAGTTTATGCTAATAGTGCGTAAGGTTTTGGAAGTACTAGCTTGTGGGAATCGGGTATGAAGTGTAGGATTGTTTTTGTCGCACTTTAGGGATCTATATATTGTTGGTAACAAGATGAAATTAAGAAATATTATTGTTGACCTATTTTACGTGTTACATACTATGCCTGCTTGTCATTGAACTTTTTCGGAGTGAAGATTTGTTGTTTCGTGGAAAATTGTTTACTCTTTAGTGATTTGCTAAGGTTGTTTCGTTCATGGTTGTTTGTGGACATTTGGTGAATGTGCCCGTATTGGTAGAAGCATACTATGGATTTGGCAGTTACGGTTTCATTTGTTATAGACTTATAGCATAAAGATGCGTTACGGGCTGGGCTTCTTCAAGCGTTTTATCCTCGCATAAGATGTTCTCGATACCATTTTCTTGGTCATAGACGTAAATTTATGTTGACAAATCTCTGACTAAAAGCAGAATTTATGGCATGTTATTAGCGGTATATCTTAATGATTTGTTAGGAATAAAGATTTTGAGGGTATTGCGGCACCTGGATTGCTGTAGAGTAATACACATACACTGATATTTATTACTGTCAATTTATCAGCACAATTTGACCATAAAATTTATCCGTCAAACCCAATGGCTTGATATGGAATTGGGCTATTGCAGATATTTAATTGATATTGTTTGATATAGTATCTGACTTGACCCGGAAACATACACATAAAACCTAATCATCCTTACCAACCTAGCTTTATTTTCCCAGCATTGTGTGCCGTTTCACTCTTATTAGTCATAACTAAGATCAGTGGTGTTCGTGAGTAAGTTCGGCTTCTCTCATTGGGAATTTTAGTGAAATTACTGCTGCTTAGATATCTATTGCAGATCTGATTTTGTTCTCCTCTGGTTCTCATAATTGCATCTTAAAACTTATTCATTTCTACATATCATGAATGTGATCTAAGTTGGTTTCTTTTCTGTGGTTTGTTTATGTGTTCAACCTGGAATGATATTTTCCTTCCTTGATTATCTCTCCTTAACTTGGCATTGAATTTCCTTTTGAGACTTGATTTCACATTTTGTCGTTGCGTCAAAAAGGCTGTCGCTGTAATGTTTTAAAATCTTATAACTTGGTTTCGATGAATGGTTGTGGCCTAAATTAACCGATCTCCTAGATCTGATTTTTGGGTGTATAGCATTGTGTTCCATAGTCTTGTTATCTCTTCTTCTGTATCCTCTATCTGGTCCCAAATTCTCCTTGAATTCCAGGTTGATTGTGTGCTTTGATTGTTGATTGTTGATTATGTGTCAGATGACTCTCCATTTTCTATTGTCATTTGCTTGAACTGATAATTGATTTGTGTGCCTGTCTTTTTCTCGTCCTAAATATAAATTGTTCTGAAGTCTACTGTGTTAGCCTCTCTAATCAATCATGTATCATGATTGATGGGTTTCTTGCAATGTATAGATGGTTCATTTATTTAGTGTGGTTGTGAATGCACTTGGACTGTTTTATGCTTCTGTTAATTGGTTGATTTTAGCAGTACCTCTCTCTGTCAATTCACTAGCATAGAAGAATATCACAGGCTTTGAAAGTAGGGTCAGAGAAGCAATACAGACGTTGTTCCTGTAGCTTATCATTGGACATAGATTTTAATTTATTTGTTAACTCATCATTCTTGGCATAAAATGGTTACGAGTCTTTGTCTTGGGCGGTCGTTTATCCCCTTTAGTTTCTCCTTGTGCTTGGGTAACTGTGCAATGCTGTACACATTATGTTCTATTGATGCTGTTTCTCTGTTGGTTGTGATCAAAGTCATATTGATTAATTTTTAATCTCTTCTACCACTGTGTGTTGATCACTCTGTTTTTCATGCTGCAGCTTGATACCACTGTACTCATGTTTCAAAATCAGAAGCTGTTTCAGAAGCTAGAAGCTCAAAAATTGGAAATTTCTTCTTTGCAAAATAAGCTGTTACAACGGAAAGAGAAGCAACAGTCATGTGATAAAGTTTTGACCTCAGTCGATAATTGCTGGGAAAAGGTGCAGATTGCATTTCCTTTTTTATATTTTATGAATATGTGTAGAATATGTTTTTTCAAATTTATTGGTTGCTCGCATACTTGATGTGGGCCTCCTTTTTACATCTACTTATCTAATTTTATCCACTTGTTTTTTAATGTTAGCTTGCTGATGACTTGGAAGGTCAATCTTCCCGTATCAAAAATATGGTTAATCCTGGAGGTAAGTTCTGTCAATTTGGATATAATAATGGCGAGGATTTTATTACGGAGAATGATCTATCATCTTTACTGTTATTGAGCTTGTCATAGTTTTTGCCGCTTTAGGCCTTGTTTGGATAACTAAAATGCAAGGAAATGGAGGGGGGAAAGAGGGTAGGGGTTCAGGTTGCCTTGTTTTTCTCCCCTCCCATATCCCACTACCCTCGTAATGTAGTTGAACAAGGGATTATCGACTCCTCCCCTTCCTTTGCTTTCGAATCTCTCTAACCAAACACACCCTTAATCTGAGTCAAAATGGCAAAATACATGATGTCATGTTGACATGGATGCTGCAAGAGTGCGAGACTGTTTATTTGACTGGGGGTAGGAGTTCACTTTTACAAAATAAATTGCTGTCTATAAGTTGAACCGGAATGGAAGGGGAGGGATGAGAAAAGAAGGAATAGAATTGCTTCCTCCCTCTTTCCCTTTTATTTTCTCCGTCCAACACAACTTTGGGGAATTATATTGAAGGTTTAAACTTTGACCTTGTACAAAGTTTATTTTGTGTCAAATAAGTAACACTCATGTCCAAAGTTGGTGGGTTGGGTCATCACTTGGATGCTCTTTTGATTGATATCTCTTCTTTTGTTATCTCGTTGGCTATAGTCTTCAGTCTTCACTGGCAAGTTGCAAGCTTTGGTAGAAGTTTTTGAGCAATACGAGTAGGATCATGTTGTGCATGCCTCTTTAATAAAATAATGGTTATGAAAAGTTTTAAAACGCCACCTCAAACTTCTTTATTCAGCCTTATTCAGTCACCACAAAAATGAGCTCTATATAATGGAAGTGCAAGAGAAATTTATCACTTATGCCTTGCATTAGTGTATGTCTTAGTTTGGGAACCAAAGGAAACAAAGAATTTTATTTTCTTTTACCTTCCTATCACGTGTTCTTGCCAGAATGCCAAGTAATTTTTCTGTCGTTTTTCAAGGGTACCATTTTCCTTGTAGATTTAACATATGTGATGTGTATCATTATGGAATATGGTTATGATGTTGCTAATGTTTCAACAATTGTGGATCAGATGGCACTTCCCGTTCTTCAGATGATATATTCTTGCAGCGTATTATGGAAACAAATCCTGCTAAAGGCTGCATAGCTAGTAGCTCTGTTGATCAGATTGTAGATGAACATAAAGTTTGCGATAACTCCCAAAATATTTTGCATAATATAGTCCCAGCTGTTTCTGAGTTATCGTGCAGAAAAGACGAATTGTATACTTCTCTGTTAACAGCACTCCCAGAGGCCGGTATGTGTTGTTCCTTCATATCTCTTATTGGGGAGTCTCGTGCACGTCTAGCATTACTTTACAGTAATAATTTATTTACACTTCTCATTTCATTCAGATTGTCGGCAGAAGGCTTCCAATGATTTGGCCATAGAAGTTAAGAACTTGCGGTCAACAGTTAGTAATCTTCTTTCAAATCACAGATCATTGGCAAGGGAACTGAGAAGGCATCAGGACAGTTACTATAAGAGCAAAGCTGAACTGAAATATCTGCGAGGTAAATCGCCTAGTATTTGAACTTCTGACTGCTTTTTTATGTTGTTTTTTCACATCCATTACAGGTGTTAGGAGTAGTACTTAAATTTCTCATCTACTATTTGATGTGGGGCACATTAAGTCTTTTTCCAGCCTACTTTGATGAGCTTTAGTGATATTAGTAAATCTATTACTCGGTATGAATCTTGGAACCTACTAAATTTTTTGATGAAATGCAATGATTTCGGGAAAATGGCTGTGTTACGAAATCATCTGCTGATTCATAACTTACAAAATACAAAGAATGGTAATCATTTTCCGATTTGGGACAATGCATTTCCGATTCCAAATAACTTACCAGAGAAGTGGACCGATTGAAGCAGAATGGTCATTTTTTTTGGTGTTACGATTTTTATCTTGTATTTTTCTCTCATTGGCATGGCATTGAAAGCTAGCCTAGCAGATTGCAACTTGCCATCTGATGTCCACAGTTCTTTTTGTTTCGTAGGGGATCTTGAGAGTACAATCCAAGAGCTCAAAGATTGTGACCAGAAACTTGCAGCTTTGAAGTCGGAGAAAGATACAACTAGTGACTCACTTTTCCCTGCAGTGAATATGGTAAATAAGCAAAATGGCACGGCAGCAGAAAATCAGAAGGAAGTTGAAGAAATGGAATTGAAATTAAAGGAGATTATGGTAGTAAATTGACTGTTTATGTGCTTTCTGACTAAAATTGAGACTAGATATTGAATGCAAAGGTTATTTTTTCAGGCTCAGTCCTCTACCCGATTACAAGAACTGAATTGTATTCATGAGGAACGAGTTGAACTTTTGAAAAAGCTCTCCACTTTGCAGGTAAGGGGACGTCACAAGAAACCTCTCAGACATTTGTGGCTCTATGCTAATAACTTTGCCCCTCCACCTGGGAAAAATGTGAATCACGAATGGAGTCTCTAACGGAATTGATTGACTATCTTTAGCCTGTTTAATCGTAGGGTACTTTGAAAAATATAAAGTCTATGTCGTCTACCAGAGCTTTCAAGTTGGTAAAAGAAGAATTTGAGAAGTGTAAAGGAGATGTCAAACGCTGCCAAGCTGTGTTTGAAAAACTTCAGGTTGTAACTGGTCGGTAATTTTACACGTCAATGCAAATTTTTTATCCATTAAATGTTGTTTGTATTTTCTGACTTTGGCTTTCAAGTGATTTACCCAGGTTGAGAAAGATAAAGTTATTTGGAAAGAAAGAGATGCAATAGTAAGGAATGACTTAAGTGATACATTTAGAAGGACATTGACCACTGCTGGTTCCAGAATAGAGGAGCTTGTGGTTGACATACGGAGACATAAAGATCAAAGGAAAAGGTTACAGGCCACGATGGACGAAGCTTGTAAAGAACCTGGTAAGAACATTTGCAGAGTAATATTTACTGGAGTCTTATTGTGTGATATGAAAGATATTCAGCTAACTTCCATTTACGTAGTTAGTATTTTCAAAAGAGCATGGTAAGAGGATTACTTTTGCTGGATTCTTTGACTATAATTATGTGAGATTGCCGTTAATTTCTTAATACAAATGATGTGAAAGGTTATATAAACGAGAAGTCCAACTGATAACCCAATGTTTGAGGGAATAGTATCCATACTTTCAGTCATGAAATGATCCTAATAATAAATTTGTTTGATTCAGGAAGGAAAGAAATCATTTCAAACTTTAGAGAGTTTGTTTCTTCTTTCCCTGACAACATGAGCTCTATGCAAAGTCAGCTACAGCAGTACAAGGACACAGCTTCTGATGTCCACTCGTTGCGTGCTGAAGTGCAATCCTTGTCAAACATTCTTGCCAGGAAGGTTGGTTTCTTTAGGAATTAAGCACTTTAGCTGGTTATATCTCTATTTCTATTGGGCTGATGTGATGTTTTGTATTTCAGACCAACGAGCTGATGACATTACGTAATAAATCTGCTGATCAAGATGCCGAAATGCGGAGCCTGCAGGCTGTGGTACGATATACAGCTCATTCTTTTGAATATTTTTTTTTTTTTTTTTTTAATCTTGGTTTCTTGTTTCTCTAGTAATTGTCTTAGAAGATTTTTCATATGCCTTAGAGGAGCAGAAGAGTCATCCCTAAAATATTGATGGATCTTGCAGGTTAATGATTTGAAGGAGACTATTTCGGAATTAAAACTATTTGAGGAGATGTATGCCCGCGAATCCGTCTTTCCAAGGTTGGATAATGTCAAAAATAAATGTCCTAGCTAGCTTAATTTGGTATTGGTATCTTATATCAGTCAACTTTGTTATCATTGCATGAATCCCAAGGTTTATGTTGGAGTATTGGCAGTGTGACATAGTTCCTAGTTCCTACTGTTATACAAGTGAGTGTTTTCCCCATTTACACCCAGCCTTTTCAATGGGGCCAAATTTACACCCAGCCTTTTCAATTACGAGCTGTATGAGGTTCATCTCAGTTGATAATTGGATGCATTTAGAAATCATTGTTGTCCCCCCGTTGATAGCCTTTTCAGCTATTTGGATGTTTTAGTTGCCTTGTACGAGAGATGTTTAGAGGGCAATAGTTTACCTAGCAAAGTGTTTCTCTCTTACATATGGGATTTATCTGTGGTTGCGTGGGAGGTGCGTTTTGAAGATTTGAGTTCTAATTGTGCAGAATGCAGATGATTGAAGTCATGTTACTAAATTAATAGGAGATAAAGAACAAGTGAATGTGTAGATCTGCAGCTTCATATTTCATTTACCTTCTTTTGTCTCATGACTCTCGTATTTTTCTTAATAAAAGATTCTACGAGACATCAAGAGTGGTTTCTTTTCCTAGAGTCTGTGAATACATATTAGGTGCATGCTTATGAAACAGATTGATTTGCTTACATTATAGTGTTGCAAACAAGTTTATCAATCCGTGAATTACAGGAAGGTCTCAGAGGCAAGGGATAAGGAGTATAGGGCGTGGGCTCACGTGCATAATCTGGAGTTCTCTCTTGATGAAAACAATTTGGAATTACGTGTCAAGACTGCTATCGAAGCAGAAGCATTATCTCAGCGCCACTTAGCTGCTGCAGAAGCTAAAATTACAGACTTGAGAGAAAGATACGAATCTAGCAAACGGTTAGCTTCTTATCCGAATTTGAAAATTCCTGTTATCTGCAACTTATCGAATTTTTCTCATTACTCATGAGTTACAACGTGGTTATGAAAAACACGTCTTATATGAATGCCACATTTAGTTCGTATGGTGTGAAGTCGGTCATTACATGAATTAGTAGTAACGTGGAAACATAAGGCTCGTAACTTGATATTCAATAGAATGTATGTTGGCCTGGTTGGTGATCTTGTTTTAGGCGCTGACTCTAAGGTCTTAAAGGTTTATATAGACCCTTCTTAGATGACGGCTAAGGCGACAAATACAAAGCCTTCGATCATCATCCATAACTGTAACTATTAATGACACGTAAAATAATCAAAAGTGAAAACGAAAAATAGAGAAGACCACTTTAACTGATCCTCTCACCTATCTACTGTACGCACACGCAAATCCTATTTAATATCCAATCACCTCATTTACCAGGCAATGCTTCTTTGTAAGACTATGCCCTTCTTAAATGACAAATGAATGAGCCTTTTTTTATATCATAATGACTAATCTTTTCTCTCACGGCTAGGTTAGGTTAGGAGAAGAGGATCCATACGTTTTTGTAGCATAGATGTAAAATGTTTCGAATATTCTTTTCACTCTGTACTCTGTATTGATTATTCACGCCACTTGGGGCGGCTGTACATTCCTCTCTTGTATTAAGCTATTATTAGGTACTCCATCCTTCATAACATTCTTGATTATACTTGTATGCATCGCAGGAATAAGTCAAAGCTTTCTACTGACATGGAATCTAAGCAAGCAGAGAACGCAGCCTACTTGTCCGAAATTGAGGTTGAATTCTCGTTTTGGTTTGTTTGTTCTCAACATCATACGTGACACTTTCTACCCTATATAACTCTTCTCTTTCGCTCCTATTCAGACTATTGCACAGGCCTATGATGACATGCAAAACCGAAATCAGCACTTAATGAAGCAAATTACTGAGAGGGACGATTATAATATCAAGGTCAGTCAGCATCCATCCTAAGATCAACTTATCTATAACTTTTATATTGAAATCTTTTCTTGGTCGCTGAAGATTAACAGAACTGAAGTATTGTTACTAATGGTTCGGTAGGCCAAACCAAACCATTATAAATTGCGATATTTTATGATTTGGTGCACCGACCATTAATGAACTCCTTTACCGAACAGTATGGTTTTTTGTTGTGTGGAATGATGAATTGCTGAAGGTGAACATGATTATTTAAAAACTTGATATTCAGTGAACTTTTTTTTGTTACATTTTAGTCCCCTCTTTTTTGTAAAAATGGTTAGGATGGCTATCTGTATTTCAGCTTGAGCTTGAAGGCCTACAGGGTAAACAAACGCGTGATCTGCTGCTGACGGGGAAACAAACTCTGCAAAGGTCAATCCAGCAGGCAAGTGTTACTCAGGAGTTGTTTAAGGTGAAAGCGGCTCGAATTGAGGAACAGGCAGGTTTCAGATCTCTTCTTATGACAATCATTTCATATTTTTCGGAAAAAGTACTGACAATTGCCCTGATCTACAGGTGAAAAGCTCTGCTGACCATATCCACAGACTCGCAGAAGATCGGTGCCAAAATAAGATTGCTTTGGAAAATATTAACAAAAGGATATTTGAATCAAAGACGGCTTCTCAATTGGCTAGAGAATCTCTGGACGAGTTGCAAAATAATGTAAAAAAAAGTCGTGTGGACCTCTCTGTCCTGCAGATAGAAGCAGAGAAAGAAAGGTGTTCTGACAAATTAATTTAATTTCTTGTTACTATCACAGATATTAAGATGGATAACCTTCCGTAAATATAAATACTAGTATTTGTTCTTTATCTTAAGTTTGTTCTGACCTATCTTATTCAGGTTTGAGAAGAAAAGACTAGAAGAGGAATTGGAAAGTGTAAAACGAAAAGCAGAACGTCTTAAAATGCATAGAGAAGATTCAGTTGTGGGGAAACTTCATAAGGAACTCCAAGAATACAAAGATATACTCAAGTGTAGCGTTTGTCGTGACCGGCCTAAAGAGGTAAATACTTAATTCAATTGCTTGAGTACAACTGTACAAGAGATGAAGCGTGATTTATTTATCATTGTATGAGTGCGAAAGTAGTTTTCATCATAAAAGTGGTTTCATGTTTCTGAGGAACGATGTGAACGTAGTTATATGCGAAAGTAGTTTTCACAATGGTATAAAAAAAACCGTTATATAAAGGAACCGGAAGCCACTGTGACCCGATATCTTGTTCTATCACGAATAAAAATAAAATCCCGAAAAAACGGCCGTTATGGACCATTATGGTCTGATACAGATGACCCGTCATGGACCGTGATGACTGAAATTTAGGCTGTGACAAGCGTGTCAAGTACGATACCATTATGCTACTAACGATACCATGACCACGACCACGACCAAGATTTAAAACCTGGGCTTTCATTCATAGGATTTGTACAGAAGTCAAAATGAAATTCATTCTTGAATCGTTGTTATTATTACGATATCTTACCCATGCAATGCTGTTGTCGTCTTGTCATTATACGTCTTCTCCATGTTTACTTGCTGAATGGTTTCAAAACCCTCTCAGGTTGTCATCACAAAATGCTACCATCTATTGTGCGATCCATGTGTTCAGAAAGTACTAGAGTCCCGTCATCGCAAATGCCCCGTGTGTGCTACAAGTTTCGGGCCTAATGACGTCAAACCGGTTTACATTTGATACGTGACTGAAAAAGTCGCCGCAGTAACATCGAAGTCAAGGTTAACAGCAAGTCAACAGGTGACCAGAAAAGTAACCGGGTTTTTGTTCCGTCTTTCAGAATACGCACCAAATACCCGTCACTAACTTTTCCTAGTTTTCTCGTTCTGCATACTGGACCGTCATTTACGGCAAGGAAATGACACTTTTTTTTTTTTTTTTCTGCCCACAGTACATATGTAGGAATTAGCAATGTAGAGTGCTGTTCTCCAGTCATCGATTGTTAACTAATGTTGTAGCCTTATAGGTAATTGTGTTCAAGAACATATAGTTACATTTGTTTAATAGTTTCGTTGGATGTATTGCACCGGTTATGTGGTTCGAGATCTATTTTCTGCTAGTTGGCTATTGAACACCGAATAAGAAACCTTCTTAGGCCGTAACTTTGTCTCGACGGACAACGGTCTTTTCTTTCACAATATTACTGTCGTAGATCAAATCATTTTTTCTCCTAAATAAGCCTCACCAGTAGACCTGGCTAAGGGCTGGCTGGCCTGCTACGGGCTGAATCTGATTTCCTTGACCCGTAACCGGTCGGTGGGGGTGGCGGGTTGGGCTTGCAAATTCAAGGCCCGAGTCCTACTCATTGGTTATAAATTAGCCTAAAAGTATAGGCTCGACGGCCGGGTCACAAATCGTGACCCGGGCACGGCTCGTTACTTGAGCGGGTCGTGCCAGGCTGAGCAAATCATTAGACAGGCTGGGGTAGGTTGCACAAATGGTCACCTCTATTTACCCGTATGTTGTACTGAACACGCGTAAAACGATATCGTACTCGTACTCGCGACCTTTTGCATAGAAACTTTTTCTAATTAATAATGCCGTAAAACTAGATAAAATAAGATTAATACTCCGTACAAGACTACAAGCTAATAAAAGGGGAAAAAAGCACGAAATTCAGTAAAAGCATAACTTATTAAATTGTTGGAAGAAATCGCTGATTTTTTAACTGTTAATTAATTTCAGGTACACTCTCTCATACTAATTTGGTCAATTAATTAATTTCATCTAATCGTTTACGTTTATGATCTTCTTAATCTCACTGTAACTGTAATTTCATGTATTCGTTCATCTAATCAAATTCCTATAATTTCTAAGACAAGTCAATGTTGTGTGATTGTTTGTACATCTATTTTCAATTTCAAGTACAAATTGAAATGTTTTAATTGATTGATTTGATCGAAAGTTTGGCGCTTGATTGTTTGATTTGTCGATACCTGATTTTGTGACCAAATTTATCTGCATTCCAATAAATTTTAGTCTTCTGATTGTACGAATGAATTTTGAATTGGATTTGAATTAGTTAACTAGGGTTTCATGATGATGATGATGATGATGATGAATTTGAATAGGTAGTTTGATTGTAATTGGAAAAACCGTCTTTTTAGATTAGATGAATGAATTCGAATAGGAGTTTGCTAGGGTTTCATAAAGATGATGAATTAGAATAGGTAGTTTAGATTGTAAAAGAAAAAAAAATGTCGTTTTTTTTAGAGATTTTGGGTAGAACGACGGTGATAAAAGAGATTCGGAAGTGTTAGCAGTATAAGGCTGTTTTTACGACGTATAATGGTCGAGGGAGCAAGATTTAAATTTATTCGGCATAGAACAATAATGTTGAAAGGAAATTTCGTAGTGGGTTTGATAAATTCCGCGTAACTATTCGTGATGTTATGTTTGTAAGCTAATAAAGATACAATTTCTTCGTTTACAACATTTCTAGCTCATATAAAAAAGTTATTGAGCTCCGTTTATGGCGTAGGAGGAGCCAAGTAGGTTTGTATTACGAGTTCAATAAGTTTGAAGAAACCTTTCATTAAATCGACTGTAAGATCAATTAGACAATGACACGGTGATCGCTTATGCCTTAATGTAATACGCAGTCTTTAACTTTCCGTGCATGCTGCACCATGTAGACGGTGTTCCAACCATTGTTGCTTTTAGAGCCCCGTTTTGATTGTAGATTTAGAGGGTTTTTATTCCGATTGATGTCAATGTTGATTTGCACTACTAGTTAAAACTGTTGCAGCAAAGTCTGAAACTTTTTTGCTTGGGTCTCAGTATTCCGCAACAACTTTGGGACTGATTTTTAACAGCATAATTCATTACAGATTAAATCGATGGCAATGCAAGTGGTGCAAAGGTTCTTTGTAACCTCGATGTTTATGTGGATGTTTCCGGTAGCTATCCTTTATGGCTTTCAGCATGATTTATTTCCTGGTACTACTTCTAATCCCTTAATTGAGTAGTTTCCAAAAATTACGTAAAGTTTCCGCTAGGAAAACAGCATAACATAAAAAAAAAAAAACCTTGACGGTGCTGGTAACTTGGCATGCTATGTCATTAGTTCAATATCGTATTGGATGATAATTGTTGTGGGCTTAGACCATATTTGCTTGGACTTGTGACCATAATTCTTGATCTTAACTTCGTTAATGATTGCATTGTGCTCAGAGTGTTTCTTGACCATGAGTTTTGTGAAGAGGCTAATCGTTTGCATAAATTCTAACACTGTGGTAAACCCTAATCTTCGTATTTCATGACAAGTAAAATTGGATACATCTGATAACAGGTGTAAATGTTTTCTGCGAGCTGCTCCTCTTCGCTTTATCTATCTGGAGTTGATGTAAATTTGGTTTATTAAGAGCTTTGTTTTAGCAACTTATATCATCTGGTCCAAAAAAAAAGGCTGTAGAATTTATCGCTGTCCTATGCCATAGGATCATTTTTTCCCGTATCCGTTGTTTCGGTCCTTGGAGGCTTTTTTGTGGATATATAATTGTTACCTTTACTTAGTGTCCCTCAAACGGTTTCAAACTAGTGGTCTCTCCTCTGAGTTAATTTCGCTATGATTTCCTTAACTTACGTTGCCAAACAGGATTGAAGAACCTTTCCCCGTACTCACAGACACTACTAGGTGGGTTTCTTGCCGTTATATCAGTCAACGTGGTCATAGCATTTTACATATACATGGCGATGAAAGATCCTTCGCACAAGCATGAACCAGATCCTACGTTTCTTGCCAACGCAAAAGCCAGCGTCAACCAGACTCAACCCAAGAATGCTGGAAAGGAAGAGTAGAATATCGACTGATAATCACGACCTACGTCTGCAAACTGGTCAAGTTCCCAAGGATAAGATGGTAGATTTCGTTAAATCAATCATCAGGCAAAAGGTACAAATTTGAGTTGCTTCATTTACGAATGTTTACACTGCAACATACTCTGTATATGTCTTACTTTAGTTACCTTTTCTATTCTTTGAACTTTTAGAAATATAAGCACGATATCATGACACAAGTCACTCGGATATCTCGTCTGAGCTGCACGCTCGTCAGTCGTCACCCCTTTGGGTATTCTGTTTTTGGTTGCTGTTGTCGTCGTTTTGTGATTGAATGCTCAATCATTAAGGCAGAGAAAACACAGACAGACTGCATATGTGGGAAGCATTGAACCACAGAGAGGGGGTGGTCCTTGCATCAGAAACATCCAATGTTATGGTATTAAATGACTCAATGGAGTGTAATGAATGTCAGTCAAAGTTTATTATTAACACTGACAGTCACTTCACTGCACTGCACCTCTCTCTGTTTTGAAGGGTAGTTATAGTGGAATAGTGGGTATGTCTCTGAAATTAGGGGCATTTTTGGCCCCAATTGAGTAAACCCTAAAATTGGATCTTTGTGTTGTTGTGTCTCATCCAACCCCTTATCTCTTAGTCACATCAGCATTCCTACTCCTTAATATCCACCCACTATTCATGTAATGTCAAACTCATAGTATCCTCCAAAATTAAATACAGTATATTAAAAAATAAGAATTAATTGTGAAGAATAATTCGAACTGATCCTCTTATTCCATAAATAATCCGAACTCGAATTAATGCACGAATAATCTCAACTATTGAAGTAACATTCCAATAATGTACTTTAGCAGAAACTTCAATTTGATGTTGCGTCTTGTGTTCAACACTCAACGCTTTGACATTGACTTGACTTGACCGGACCAAAAACATAGAACTCTTTTATGAAATATATGAAATTTGAGTTTAACACCATGTTTTGTACGGAGTATCAAATATTAGTGGTCAAGTTGCTTGATGTTCACTTCACGAGTCTTAAACCTAGGTTCGTTATGACTTATGATTTATGATCGAGTTACCCTTTAGTCAAATTTTGATGTTTGTTACATGTGTAATTGAAAAGTGGTGATATTACTAAATTCGTAAATTGCAACTTGAGATATCATTACTACGGTCTACGGTACCCAATACTCAGCTAATGCCGTATATTTTACATACAGAGTATTATATACCTAAATTGAATTGATGGATTAAAACAAAATTGACTCATACTTTGTTCAAATAGCATGTTGATCGGATTAAAAAGAACCTTCTAAATAAAAATTAAAAATAAAAAATAGCGTTGAGCTGCAAAACCTTCAACCACCAAATCTTTGATTGCATAATAAATTGCAATTGCAATTTAAGGTCACTTTAGGACACCCCCTGCCCTAAATTAGTGTATGTTGTTTGTCCAACCCGAACCCATACATCGTATAATATCTATACGTGTGTAAACTTGTCTAATTGTGTATGTGTCCTTATTTGTAAGGAACCCTAAATATAAATAAAAATTACTTTTTTGTATGTATTATTAGGATTATTTACCATGAATAATTTAAACTAGTCCTCTTATTGCATAAATAATTCGAACTCGAATTAATCCACAAATAATCCCAACTATTGCACAACAATTCCAATAATGTACTTCGGTGAATTTTAACATGCTTTAATCGATAAAAAAAAAAAAAGGTGAAACCGGTTTGAATTTTACTTAAAATAAGAGTGAGGTAAAGTTAGAGTCGGTTTCACCATTTTTTTACGTGTTAGAGTCGATTGAAATTGGCCAAAGTACATTATTGGAATGATTCTTCAATAGTTGAGATTATTCGTGAATTAATTCGAGTTCGGATTATTTATGGAATAAGAGGACCAATTCAGATTATTTTTGGCAATTATTCCTTATTATTATACGATGTATCTATTTATATTTATAATAATCTCCTCGTATAGAAAATTAAAAAGATAACTTTCGATTGAGATGAAAAATATAAAACTAGGACTATAATGTGAATAATAGGGTAAGTAAATTAATATATATATACTCTTAAAATTGGTATACATAACACTGCATGATTTAATGAAAAATTAGTTTCTACATCTCATCCTTCGTCATTTGTATAAAGAAATTGTATTACAATTTGTGTATTAACTAAACTTTAAGTGCAATCTTATACGGAGTACGATTTTGACTAATCACCAACATGTTCTATTTTCAACTTAATTAATACTCGGCCGCGACATTAGCCCCAAAACTACGACCCCGACTTCATACTTTGTTTCGTAATGAGCAGGTTCTCCTAAGACGTGATATTGATTGGATTAATATAAATTAAAAAAAAAAAAAAAGCTACATGTTACTATATTTTCTACTGAAAATTATACTTTGCATAAAATATTACTCCGTAGTCTATATGTAGTAATTATATTCATTTTTTATATGTCTCGATCTCGCGATATCTACATGAAAATCTACTTTTGTCAAAAATGAAGAAAATGAGTTGGATTAATTAATTTTCAACAAAATATAAAACAAACTCATGATTAAACGACCATGAAATCATAAAAACCTATTTATCCAACAAACCCGCCCATAAACAACCTGGTCGCGGACCATGGTCACCATTCACCAAGCCCAAATAGACCATCTCCATAACCTTGAGCGAGCTGCAAAGTGAAATGACCGAAATACCCTTCATTCCTTTGACTTTTACCATCCAGTATAAGGTCAGGCAAGTCAAACAATGACTCATCGTCGTCATCATCCACCTGTCCGGTGGTGGACCCCACTGAGCTGGACGGGCTGATGACCTGGCATCGGCCCATCACAGGCGGCCCAGACTTTTCTAGATTATTAGTCGCGACTACAAAAGCAGCAGCTACTGCAGCCGCGGCTTGTATGTCCTTTGGACACCTAGAGACGGGCCTAGGCCACAAGTGGGCCCACTTTGGGAAATTTAAAAAGGCATTGTGACCCTTAATCGCTAGGGCCGCCACGTCGTGGGCTCGGGCCGCCATCTCGGCACTTGGATACGTACCCAACCAAATTCTTGACTTTTTCTTAGGCTCCCTTATTTCGGACACCCATTTACCCCAACTTCTCTTACGTACCCCTCTATATGTTGGCTCTTTATTATTAAACTCACCATTATAATAATTCATGCATTTTTCCAACTTATTCGAGTCCGAATCTACACTTTTGGGCCCTCTTTCCGTATTATAACTCGGATTTATCGTGTTTTCATCAGTGTCTACGTAGACATCTGATGAAATCGAGGCTGAGGCTGAAGATGATAATACGGTCGTAGTCGTGGTCGTAGTGATGGACATGTTAAAACTTTTATATTGAGTAGTAGTAGTATTTGGTTCCATAATGTGGAGGGAGCTTTTGTTGCATAATTTGAGTGAAAAATAAGAAGAGTGAGCTAGGGAATTTATATAATTTCAACTAACATAATATATCAAAATAAAATAATGAGTTTAATAAAATAAGAAGAATTAATGTAGTAGGAGGAAATGGAAAAAACAATTGGGGTCCTCAAAATTTGGCAAATAAAAAGGTTTATACAATTGATTTGAGTGTTGACTGTTGATACAAATATAACCTCCCATGTGGCAAACTTGATTGTTGCATCTAATGCAATGAGGATTTTGTGAGCCGGTTTATCGTAAAATTGTCTTATACGGAGTATTACGTAATTTAAAATGATATACGGAGTATATAAAATTAACTGTTTTTATCCACTAATTTAGAATAAAACTACACAAATTAATAACTAACTGATAATTACAAATGTCTTATGATAAATTTACGTTAACATGTTTTTGTATTCACAATTTCTCATTGTAAGTGTCTGCTTTTCTAATTAAACGAGTTTGTCGTAAGAATCC
The DNA here is from genome assembly GCA_023091065.1 of Dianthus caryophyllus. Lineage (NCBI taxonomy): Eukaryota > Viridiplantae > Streptophyta > Magnoliopsida > Caryophyllales > Caryophyllaceae > Dianthus > Dianthus caryophyllus. Next base: position 7,038,466 of record CM041522.1, read on the forward strand.
ACGCCATAACTCACAAGTCTCTCATACGGAGTACTTACAACTTATTATTTTAATACCGAGTAGTATTTTTTTAAATATTGTGACACGTACGAAAGAATGGACATTATCGTAAGGAGATACAAGAAAGTAGTGTATGATAATTTGTGAATCGTACTAAAATACAATATATGTGTCAACTCTTTCGGTTTGGCTTGTTTGTGTCCAAAGTCCATTAATTTTGGGCATTTTGTCCATGTAATTCCCTTCATTCCGTTCATCTTTTCCCATGTGTCTTGAATATTTTGCGTTTGGCGGTACGGAATATTATTTTCCGTGTCATTATCGTATAATATCGTTATAGGGAGTGCGTTGAATGATACTCCGTATATAATAACTTGATAAAATTTTAAAAAAGAAACAAGTCGTTCTTCATTGAGAAAGTGAAAGAAAATGTATAAATCGTAAATTTATGCTTAGGCTGTTGGTGATCATCACTCACTGTTGAATATCATGTGACAATTAGTGAAAGATATAAAAATAACCACGTTTTAGTCAATAATGGTTATAATAATCAACCTAAATAAAGTCACATTTAATATATCATCTAGAAACTCGTATTTCATAGGGTCGCATTCATTTGTGAACACTTTTTCCAAATTATACTCGTCCCCAACTTTTGTTACAGGGTATTTTATTACTGTTACATTAATTATTTTTGTAATTATACTCGTTTCCTTCTACCACCTCATTAAATCATGTAAAACCATCTAACGTTTGTGAATTTTTTTACATCAGCATCCTACTAATTCAATTTTACTCGATTTAATTGCACGTGATACTCAAATAAAAAAAATAATTTTTTTACATAAAATAAAAAGCAATTTAATTGTAAAAAAAAAAAAAAAATTGCATGAAAAATAACAAATGAGTAAAATAAATTAGCAAAATTTAAGAATTCTAATTACTTAGATAAAAGAATTTTAAATATTTTAAGAATTTTAATTACGGAGTACTTAAAATAAATTAACAAATGAGTAATTACTTAAAAAAAAAAAAAAAAAAAAAATCAAGAATTTTTTTTCGTTTATTCCGTATGCAGAGGAAAAATCAAAACCTAAAACAACGGCTTCATTTACAATCAACCTTGTTTAGGGTTTGTTAATTTCTAATTTTCCCCTCAATTTTTCCAATTTCATTTCAATTGATTACAAATTTCGATCAATTAGGTTAGGTTTTGGGAATTTCACTCTAATTGATTCATTCACTGCTAGTACTTGCTTAATTTGATTGATTGATTGATTGATTTCTAATTTCTATTTTGGTGTGTTTTTAATTTGCTGTTTAACTACCTTCCTTCGATGAATTTATGCAATTCCTGTTGAAAAAGTGGATATTTTGTATCAATTGATTGATTGTGTTTATGTGTTTCATGTTTAATTGCTGTTGAAATTGTTCCGAAAAGTTTTTAATATGACTATTTTAATCATTTTTAGGTTTATTTTGATTGTATCAGTTGTAATTTATCTCTTCTAGGGTTTGTTCATTTATTCTTTGTAGCAACATTATGCATTCTTTTCATTGCAGTGTATCGTTTGTTTAACGATTTATTGAGTTTGTGGAGCTTTTGTGGCTTGGATTTAAGGGTAACTAGTTAGCAAGTGAGAGAGTTATTTGAGCTAAGATTGTTTTATGAAAACGTCGAAAGTTTTTTTTTTTTTTTTTTTTTTCCGCCAGCAGTAGAAGGCAGGAACTTGCATTTTGGGGTATTGTTTGTAGGAAAGTCTCTTAATTAATTTGTATATATTGAGTGAAGAATGATTATTGAACTTGCTTCCAATGTGCACAACTGTCGGCATTTTACGTTCACTGTAACTGCCTTTGGCTTTTGCTTGGTTGTTTTTCTACGTGCTTTTTGCTCGTAACTCGTAGATTAAGACGCCCCTTGATCGTTGCTAATAATTTTAATCATAATTGGTCCCATAGTAGGTAACCGTAAGCATATATTAGTGCTTAGCATGGCAGTGTTTTTTACGCGAATCTAATTAAGAGCACGGACTTGTACTGTGTTGACCCGAGACTTCCATTTATATTTATTAACATAGTGATTTTTTCGGTTGATTTGTCTTAGGTAATCAGCTTTCCATAAATTGTTAGTAAAAGTCTAGTCTTTGTTGGTCCCGTTGTAGGTTTGAAGGCATATGTGGCATGAGTGCATGACACTGTTTTTGGCTTGAATATAATTAAGAGTACGAAATTGTACTTTGTTGACCTAAATGTTTGATTTCACATTGATATTTTCTTTGGTTGATTTGTCGTAGGTAATCAGCTTGCTGTGATACAGCTATTCGTGATATACCGTAATTTCTGTAAATGGCAAGGTGGGATGAGATACTTTCTCTCCCAGTACAGAGCCCTCCAACCTTGGAGTTCAGCGCTTCTGATTTAGTGTGGTCTAAGGTAGAAGGTTGGAAGGAAAATATCGACAGAGTTGCTGTAATTCCATTTTCCCGAGTCAATGATTTTATTAAGGGTGAATCGTCTAATAAAGATTGCCCTACTGGATTTCATGTCGAGGCAAGGAGACGTCCTCGCCATGATGCGTCATTCAAGGTTAAAGTTGACAGCATCCTCGAGTACATCTTGTGAGTTCTTAGGTTCTTACGACAATATATTACTCAAAACGATGAATGTGCCCGAGTTTCATAAATTTTTATGGAAGAAGTTTTGTAGAAATAAACTTAATACAGAGTCTATGACTTTCCTGACTTCAGGTACTGGTGTTCTTTTGGCCCGGATGATCACAGAAAAGGCGGAATCATGCGACCAAGTAGATCTATTTCGTCTAAGAAGAAATCTGCTGGACGTCCTAATACAAAAAGGGGCTGCACATGTCACTTTATTGTAAAACGTCTTTGTGCTGAACCGTCTGTTGCTCTTATCATATATAATCACGACAAGCATGTGGACAAGAAAGGTTTACCCTGTCATGGTCCACAAGACAAAAAGTCAGCCGGAACTCGTGCAATGTACTCTCCTTTCATTTCCGAAGAACTCCGCTTGCGTGTATACTCTTTGTTATATGTCGGTGTATCTGTGGAAACCATCATGCAGAGACACAATGAATCAGTTGAGAACCAAGGGGGTCCCTCTAACCGTGATGACCTTCTTACCCATAGATATGTAAGGACACAAGAGAGAAACATACGCCGATTTAGCTATGAGCTAGATGATGATGATGCCGTAAGTCTGAGCATTTGGGTCGATATTCATCCAGCATGTGTGTTCTTTTATGAAGAATTTTCGGATAGGGAACCATTTACCATAGGAATTCAAACTGAGTGGCAATTGCAGCAGATGATTCGATTCGGTAATCGTGGTCTCCTTGCGTCTGTATCGAGATTCGGGACAAACAAGTTTAAGGTTTGTCCTTCTCTAAAGTTTGTGGCTTCATATTCCTTGCATAAGGCATTTAGTAACTGGGAATTTTAATTGGCTTTGTTAATCTGTGTAGTACCCGGTGCACAGCCTTCTTGTTTTCAATTCGGAGAATAAGCCTATTCCAGTAGCATGGATCATATCCCCGAGGTTTTCAAGTCGAGATTCTTATAGATGGATGAGGGCTCTTTGTAACAGGGTTCTTACGAAGAATCCTGCTTGGAAATTAGCAGGATTCATTGTTGACGATCCATTGGTCGACATTATGGCGATCAGGTATGACATTGGCTTATTTACCCGGAATGATATATATAGCTTTACCTACATACCTCTGTGTAAAGCTGCCAGTCTACAAAAACAGCAAGGCGACCGCTTATATTTTACTTCTATCAATCTTTAAAAGGTTTTTGTCTCAGTCTCTCAGATTCGTCGATAATTCCCTGACATAGGTTTTGTTTCGTTAATGAGACTGAGAAAATTGAACTTAAGATATGCATTTCATTTTCTTCAGCCATTACATATTTACATGTCAATTTTTTTTTTGTCCTTGCAGTGTGTTCATTCTCGTTAACTTTAAAAGTTTAAACAAATAGTAGAGTTCTGTGGACTTCTTCGGAGTCTTCTAGTTTCATTTCTTATTCTGTTATAGTTTTAATTTTTTTTTTTTTTTTTTTTGCCAATATTGTTTTAAAAAAGTTGATAATCTTCATGCCCATGGTTATTTTTGGATTTTATAATCCGTTATCAGCTGATTGTAGAATCTTATTGATATGTCTGTACCCTTGTAATTAGGGATGTATTTGATTGCTCTGTGATGATGTCTCCTTGGCGTGTTCGCCATGCTTGGCACAAGAACTTAATGAAGAGATGTTCCGAAAATGAAATGAGACTTCAGATGTCAAAGAAGCTTGGGAACATTCTGTCAGTCATCTGCTCTGGGAGAGGAAACTTGACTTCATTTGGCGAGTTTCTGAAAGATGTTTCTGATAACACGGAGTTTGTGGAATATCTCAAAGCTGTGTGGTACCCTAGAATTGGTTAGACGTTTTCTTTCTTTGTTAGGCTATTGTTTTATTAGTATTTCTATCCCTTTATACTCATTTGTTTTTTCAACTCGTTTTTGATTGGTACTTAAATTAGTTTTATCTTGCAGGGTCTTGGATTACTGCTTTTCAAACGCTTCAACTTGCAAGCCAGGAAACTAGTGCATCGATCGAATGTTATCGCCAACAGATGCATGCCAGAGTATTAAATAAGGAAAATATCGAGGCATATGGACGAGTAGATTGGTTAGTTGATACACTTGCCAAAAAAGTGCACTCTTACTTTTGGCTTGATGAGTTTCCTGGAAAGCATGATTATTCCCGCTACTGGAATGATGAATGGATTGACGGATTAACATCGTGGCGTAATTCATTGACTATCCCTGACTCAGATGTTACGTTGGAAGATCAATACGCTAAAGTCTCAGACGAAGAAGCTAGTGACAAAGTCTATACAGTACTGAATCCTGGCTCTGAATTGTCGATTTGTAATTGCCCTTCATCTGAACGGGGCTACTTGTGTGAGCATATATGTAAAGTCACTCGGGTATGTCGCAGAAAAGAGTCCTCGAAACCGTCTCTCAGCCTGAACCAGTACAAGCAAACATTGATCAAGATGCTTCACTGTGTACCTCATGATTCCTTGATTCGTGACCATGCGGTTTCTTTGACAGCTTTTCTACAAACTCAGCTGAACGCTCTAGGCGATTTTGACAGCTATGAGAGGACGATCGATGAGCAACAGGGGCAGAATGGGAACCTGAGTGATGAGGACCAGAGGTTAAGTCGTGATTATGGTGAAAAAGGGTCATGTGATGAGAGTGCTTTCCAGGATGAAATGGATGTCGACCCGTCATCCATCTGTATATCCCCGTCTGGGTTATTTGCGATGCATGGAGTCCTACCGGCTGATATTCTGTCAGCGAATATTCCCCCCAACTAGAGCTTGCCATTTCTGCAGCCGGCCCGGCCCGCCAAGTGGGCCTTGATTTTGGTGGCACGGCCCAGCCTGGGCCTCTCATGCAACGAGCCGTGCCCGAGCCTAGATTTCCATGGCCCGGCCCTTTGAGCCCGTCATTCGAAGCAATTTTATAACCAAAGGGCCGGGCTTGGGCCTTAATTTTTGAGCTCGGCCCATCACTCCTAAGGGCCGGTTACGGGGCTTAAAAATGAAGCTCGTCCCTGGCCCGTGGCCACCTCTACTCCTAACTAGGGGTGTAAATGATCCAAGCCGGCTTGACGAGCCCTCGGAATCAAATCGGTCAGCTTGGCTCGAGCTCGGTCAAATGATCTTGAGCTTGAGCCGATGTAGACCAATTCGGAGCTGAGCCCAAGCTTAATGAAGCTCAGATCAAAGCTCGGATTTGGGCTTGTTTTTTTTCCTCGATAATTTAGTCTTTGTATATAAATTGTCTTTTTGCTATTAATATCATCTATTTCTTGTACTTTATATCATTTTATCGATTTTTATGAGAGTATTTTATACGGAGTACATAATACTCTTATCAAAAATATTAATGATTTGAGACTTGAATGTTTTGTCCTCGTTCTGAATTCACGACAATCTGTTGATGTATAATTGTAAATATTACACGACAATGAGATACAGTTTGTTACAAAATTATTGAAATTTATAATGATTTAAATCGCAAAAAACTTGGAATATTCATATTGATACACCATTAAATACAAGTTGATCAATCAATTCATCTATCAAAATACAAAAAGATGTAGACATGTAGTCTTAGAACTCTCTTTAACAGATTCATTCTACGCGAATGAGTTGAAGAAACCAATGGTGTCGTCGAGAGCCTCTATGAAATTATCAACATCCTCTCTGGTGTTGTAGAAGTAGAGGCTAGCCCGAGCACTTGCGTTTGTTCCAAGATAGCGATGTAGAGGCTGCGCGCAATGGTGACCCGACCTAATGGCTACCCCGTGCTGAAAGAGAAACAAGTTAAGAAACAGTTAAAAAACAATTGCGAGAAAAGTTTATACTTTTTATCCATATGATGTAAACTTGGCACGTTTCATTTATAAAAACAAAATAATCTCATAATGGTCATTTAAGATAAGTTCAAGACTTTTTATCCAATTTCGAGAATTATGTAGGTTGAAGTTGACATCAGGACTATATGAATGGGATGGAAGGGGTACTTCAGTGACTTCACACTAAAAACGTGTGCGAATAGGTCTACGAGTCAGCCATAGGAGAAAAACATGACATTCAAAATTTGACGCGAAACGTATAGGCTTAAAAGAAAGTAGGCAATACCTGTTGATCAAGAAAAGTAGCAATGTCTGTCGGATGAATGTTCTCGACATTAAAAGCACAGATTGCGGCTCTCTGTACAGTTTGGGATGGCACGGGACCGTAAATCCGAACCTTAGGGACTGAAGATAGCTTTTCATACAGATAGTCAGCCAATTCTACCTGAAGATATATATATTCTAAGCGTAAGACATCAGAACTTATGAACATGGCTAGTCGTCTTAGCAATATAATACTACGGTGTATTACATTGTATGAATGCAAGCACAAGTTATGATATAATCACCGGTTCATTGCAATGATTCTAGATAGAACTTTCCGAATAAGAGACGTTGAAGCACTCAAGCAGGTGATGGAATCGTAAACAGTGTGAAGCTTAAGGCACAAAAGGCAAAATTACGAAAATCTAGCTAAGCCAAAAGTCTACCAGATTTTAAAATCAAACAGCGCACCGATCACGAGGAAATAAAGTTACGAAATGGACTATGGTTTCGGAGTTGAAAATCATTTAGACAGAGATGTCAGGTGATAGGTCGATGCAACAAACCTCGTAATCATGAATCTTCTGCATGCCGATTTCTGACAGATAATCTATAGCTGCTCCCAATCCAATGGCTTCTCCAATAGCCGGCGTTCCTGCCTCAAACCTATCTCATACAAATACGACATGTTAATACACAATGGAATCTTTGCCGCGGCATGAGATGACGGGGATCGAAAACTTTCCAACGTAGATAAAACAAAAATATTCAATTACATTTCTCGCAACAGGAAACTGAAAATTTGGCATTCAAAGCAAGTAATCGTGAATGAATTTATGCGACAAATAAGACTAACATGAGAGGTACACCTACCTGGATGGCGGATCTGCGTAGGTGGAATGGTCTAAGTATACATCAGCAATCATCTCTCCGCCACCTACGTACGCAAATTTAAATTTCAGACGGATTATCAAGATCATATAAAGGTAATGAATAAAAAAATTGAAGGGGACTATTACCTAGAAAGGGGGGCATGGCTTCCAAAAGCTCGCCTTTGCCATATAGGAATCCGACACCTGTAGGACCACACATCTGAAATGCTGTTCAATCATAGTTTTCGAGTAGGCATTTTATACCGGTGAAGATAATGTCAAAAGAACCATACCTTGTGAGATGATGCAACGAGAAAGTCCGCCCCAAGACTTTGAACATCGACAACCATATGAGGGACACTTTGACAAGCATCTACCAAGACTTTGGCGCCTACACCATGAGCTGAGCGCACTATATCGAGAATAGGGAGAGTCGAAGCTGCGTGAAATGAACATGAAGGCAACTTGTATCAACACACTTTGGCACCAAGCACTCGCTCTTCTAACATGAAATTATAAATTGCAAAGCGGGAATATTATGTCCATACTACTCCGTAAATGCTAAAGTTGTTATTCTTTACGGTAGCATGAGTGCATGACTAAAGTGTGTAGAACAATGTTTAACTAGATGTATAGATGCTCAGAATGAAATAACACAAAACATCTCTCAGTCGAAAATGAATGAAAAATTCCATCAATGCGGATTAGCCTTTATTCTGTAAGAGTAATCGTTGTCATCAAATTCTAATATTCTGTAAGCACGGTAGACAGAAATCACCTTTAAGTGAATTTACGGACAAACCTATGGAGTATATTAATAATCATGAAAACAAAGAAGTGACGCTTACCGAGAACATTCGAAACGTGATGAACAACCACAAGTTTTGTCTTCCTTGATAATGATTCCAACAGATTCATGGCATCAGGAGCTTCGTCTTCAGTCAAACTCACGAATTTTAAAGTGGCACCAGTCTTCTGAGAGACAATTTGCCAAGGGACAATAGCACTATGATGTTCAGCAACAGTGAGAATAATCTGTAAACAAACATTTAGGTAATCAAGAATCAGATTTTAGAACATACACTACAAAAGCTTTCTGTCACAAGCACGATAATTTGCAAATACATATTAATCTAATTGTAACGCCCAATAATGTCGAAGGAACATATCAACAATATTAACAGATGAAACGGATGGCCACGTACCTCATCACCCGCTCTTAAATTGGAAAGGCCCCACGAATAAGCTACTAAATTTATTGCTTCGGTAGCATTTCTAGTGAATATAATTTCACTGGATTCTTTGGCATTTATAAAAGCAGCAACTTTCTTTCTCGCTAGCTCAAAACGATCCGTAGCTTTAGCACTAAATTAAATTTCAAAACATTTCCATCAGAACAATAAACAATATGAAGATAAAAAAAAAAAAAAAAAAGTCCACTATTAAATGACTGATAAATACAGCACTAAGCATGTTCTGCATACCTCAAAAAATGTATCCCTCTATGAACATTTGAATTATACTCTTCATAGTAGTTCTGCAACGCCTTCAAAACTGATGACGGTTTCTGAGACGTAGCAGCGTTATCCAAGTAGACGAGCTTCCGTCCATTCACTTCCTGCACCACAGTACACAACAAAACCACATTACATCACATCTTACTATTTAAAAGTCGAAACTTCCAACCACGTTCAGTCGAGCACCTAACGATTCCAAAACCCATAGGCCTAAACCGAAATAGCGCTATATAACCCATATATCTCATGCTATATGCTGACCATGACAGTTGCAGACGAAGAATCTACCATTATGAAATTTACTCCATACATTATATGCCAATTATATCCTTTCCATTCTAGGTCGTCTCGTGTCAGCTTCGACCATCAATACCTTCTAACATTCGCGGAGATACGATGTGAAATTTCACCCTTTGATTTATCGAAACAGCCACCATTTTAAATATCGTTTAAACTACCAACTAACTATTTCTTGGTCTTTTGTTACCTTTTCATTTTTTTTTTAAATGAATGTAAATTGATCATTTTATCCTCGTAAAACTATAATTTGGTCCATAAATTAATGAACTTTGTACAATAATTGGATCAACAAATTACTACATCCAAAGAAAACCCATAATTCAATTCAAAGAAACCCTAAAATGGAACACAGAAACAAACCACTATACCACAGAATTCAAACAATATTCAAACAAATAATCCATCAAACAAACAAACAAAAAAGATTGAAACTTTACCTGGTGAAGTATAGGAAAATCAGGTCTAGTGAGGTGCCCAAGTGAAATTGAATCATTATCATTATCATTACGATTATTATTATTGTTGTTATTATTCAAAACTGAAGCAGAAGAAGAGGATGATAAAGAAGCAACAACAAAGGGGGATTTTGCAAACCCATGAACAATTTTGGTGGGTCTTCTGTAAATTGAGCTAGGGTTGCAAAATAAAAGGGAATTTAGTGAAGTTGGTGGCTTTAAACTGAGATTTCCTACCATTTTCGACGGCGTTGCGGTGGTTTTTGGTGGTGACGACGGTGGTTTTTGCGGTGGTAAAAAGTGTGGTGGTTCTGGTGTCTGTTGAATGAGTTCAGGTGTAGTGGGAAATAATCAAATAAATTGGTGATAAACGGATTCAATTCGATTTGATTCAATTCTAATCGGGTATGAATATGGTCATTTTTCGGTCGACACTTAACAGAAAGACAGACGATTTAGAAATATTTAATAATCGAAAAAAATAGTAGGAGGTACAAATAAGTTTAAGAACCTGGTCTTTCGGACTTTTTGAAGTTGAACTGAACTGAACTGAATCGAGCTGAACTGAATGAAGTTCAATTAAATAATATAGTTATGCTGAACTGAACTGAACTGAGTTGAATTGAACTAAACTGAATGGAAATGAATCGAATCGAATCGAATCAAGTGAATGAATCGAATCGAATGAATGAAAATGTTCTGGAAAAAATGTTCTAACTCAGCTGCTATAAGTTTCCATTAGGCTATCTAAAATCGGTGATTTTGGATTTTCCATGAATTTCGATTCTTGCTGGGTAGAAACTTTCACATTCCCAACCAGTCGAATACCGAGTAACTTTTATACAATTTGCGTAAATTGTGCAACTCATTTGTTTTTGAAATTCATGTGAGGTTAATTCTCCATTTAGAATAAACGATCTCATAGTCTAAAACTTAAAAGTGATAATTTAAAATTACGGGAAAATATATCATTATAAGTTATAATCCATTTATGGATGGGTTACGCCTATTGTCAAACTACAATTCATTTTCAGACGGGTTGATAAGTGAATCGATGAGCATAAAGCTAATAGTGGTTGCCAAACTTGTCATTGAATAAAATATGATCACTTTTTGAGGTTTACATGACTCGATGTAATTGTAAATAAAAAGCCGTATTTTGAATAAATATGAATTAAACTTTCTGAGCATATTATCGCACAACAAAATTCAAAATTTAACATGAAAAATCACTGACTAAAACTAAATTACATCCAAAACTGTTGTAGCACACAAAATCCAACTTATTTAGTGCCAGAATGAAGAGAGATGCACCTTTGAGGCATTCTCTACTGTCCAAATACAGATTCTTAAAGTTACAACAGCGTCGATGGCGCCATCGCGGCGCCATCTCGCCTTGTCTGCTGCTACGTAGTCGTACATCCCGACTTCTCCCTGCATCCAAATTGAAAGTGTACACAATAAATCTCCTTTGTCAATCAGCAAACGAAGAAACAGCACCGCTGAACATGGACATCGACGAAATTAACAGTGGCACAAAAGATGTACTCCCTCTATTCAAATCCAAAGGCATCCTCCACTTTTTCACATTTGTCGAGACACGTTTTGTAACGACAATATCTATAGTTCTATATTGTATAAAAATATAAAAATTTGATATTAATGTTGTACTTATCAAGACGAATAAAACAAGATATCACACGACTATATTTTAATTTGTACATTAAAAGTTATATCGAATATTATTCACCTATGTGAATAGTGTCAAAAAGGGAAGAGATGTCATTGGATATGAATGGAGGGAGTAATAATCTTAGTAGAGCGCATACTGTGTCACGGCTAATGTACCATACAAAGTTCATTGCGAAAACACATCCAAATTCATTATCATACTTCACTTCTGACGTCTAAAGAAACACGTCTTGGAATGACCAGCTGATCAAGCCTTGTTTAGTTGTTTTACAAACAAAAATGTTGAAATTCAAAGGTTTTTGTGATTGTAGCATCTCAAACGCAGCCTTCAACATATGCAGCTGTCTTTTATAAAACAAAGCAGTCACGTAAATATTCCTACATTACGGACTCATAAGCAAGAACATACATAAGGGGGAAGTGAAGTACCTCAGCAGTCACGGGAGAGTCGGGTCCACATAACCAAGGCACGTCAACATCCATCAGGTTACAAGCCTATAAGTCTTCCTTCTTCAAATTGCCACAGACATTACATTCCATGACGTCACGAGGATTGCCATTCACAGGTGGCAACGGAGCTAAGGTGCCGCCACAGTTCTCCCTGTCACACACAAATTTCACAAAGAAGTAAGCGTGAGGGAAGTCGTCGTTGTCATCGTCGTTTCCCTCGACCTCAATCTGGTCATTCTCCTCGTCTGACCCTACCATTTCTTCCTCATCCTCGTCCATGGTCTCGTCCTCCCCACCTTCATCCTCATCTTGGTTGGACCAGTTAACCTCAACCTTACATCGATCACAAACGCACGCAAAACCATAATCCTCGAGCAACCGCTTTTGCCTAACAGGGTAGGTTAGATTAACCTGAAAGTAGCTCAAACAAATCTCCCGACCCTGGGGCACGTCATGGATCATCCGAATAATCATATCCGTATTTCCATCAGTTCCATTGTCGATATACTCGAAGCGGCATGCATTAGGCAAGCAATCATGGTTAAAGAACGAAGCGTGGGGATAGATAGCGTACGCTCTCACAGATCTTCCACCGTGTTCCAAGAACGGCTCCAACAGTCCAAAAGCATTACACCTGTCCTTGGCGAGTAGCGACGCCGTCATTTCCACTGACGGGGTGGAAAACCCTTGCGGGAAAGGTAGTGACGAGATGACGGAGTGCAGAAACATAGCAGAATCTGTCTCCCCATTATGGGGCCTGTTTCCATCAAGCGACAAAAGCGTCTGAAAAACGGACGGAGCACAAATGGCGAGATTGTAGGCAGCAATTAGGAACCGAGCCTGCACCTGTCGTTCGTCAGGCTGTTGGTCGACCAGCACACGACAGTTCCTTAGATGGCTTAGCGCTTGGCACGCCCAGGGCGAGTGAGTCGAACTGACAGCGGCAGAGTGACATTTAGCGCTGCAGAAGATACCATCATCAGCATGACAGCATGACGGGCATGTTGTCGTAGTGGGCCCGCCTTGGGCCAGCGCTTTACAGCACTGTACACAGTATCTTTGATAAGAAGAGTCGGACGACGCCTCTTGTTCTCGGCGTTTCAGAGGGTAAGCCGAGTAGGTCAATATGGGAGAGTCACGGAGAACGATTTCGCCTCCTTTGAGGGAACGAGAGGCCACCAGACCTCTTCCTTTCCCCTCGAGGTTTACCAAACTAAGAGCGTTTGGTACCGCCGCCTGGTTTTCGAGGTTTGCCATGGCCGACGCTGAAACCACAGAGCTGAAAGCGGCAAATTAAACATCTTCCATCAAACATTAAACATTACGACACAATTCAACATGCACGAGCTTAAAAATAATAGTATTCCGCAGTATTTAAGGCTTAAGGCTTTAGGACCTGTTCTCTTCGTCTTGAGTTTTCCAAAGTCATCCAAGATTGTCTAAAGTTAAGTGCTTTCTAAATATGTCAAATTTTCTGAAATGTTTGATAAGACGAGCAGGAATATGATGGATAATAGAGCATGGTGATCCAAGGTCAAATCTTTTATATGTCGGAACAATTTTCATTTGCCTTGTTTTAGAGAAAACGAGTCCTACATCCGTACTATTCCCTCAAATCGAAGTTGTTATCTATCCAATCAATGGAAATTTCCGATACCATTTCCGTGCCCTCCATCCCATCCAAATCCTATCATCCTAACAACGGATTAACGACTAACGAGTGTCGTCTATTGTGACCATATTTCCACTTACATACATTTCAATCAAAAAACACCAACAATGACAAGCACTTCTATGGTAATGTATAGCTCATTCATGCATCAATGAATTGACAAAAATTTAAAGAGTTTCATCGGAAACACGAATTAAAATGAATATTCTACCCTAAATTGAAAAACACCCAACTATTCAAATGAAATTTTACTCCCAATACAGCACCAGCAATCACTACAATCGTAGTTATTTGTTTACCTTTTTATTTTCAAAATGAGACATAAATCAACGATTGTTTTCGTATAAATTCGATTCTCAATTCAAAATAAAATAACCCAAATGAGGTCGGGTTTAGCTAATAAACATTCGCTCAAAAATAAAAAGGTAAACAAACGACGGTAAAAATAACATGAGCAAAGTGACAAAGTGACAAACAACAATAAATACAAAAATTAACCAGGGCAAAAAATTGAGCAAACATTTTATATGGGAAAAAAAAAAACCCAGAAATAATTGATAGCCCTAAAAAAAAAAAAAAAAAAAAAAAAAAAAAAAAAAAAAAGAAGTTAAGAAGTGATAGAAGGACTTACAAATGAAAGAAAATGCAGAGAAGAGAAAGAGGGTGAAAGTAGTTGTTGTTGTTGTGGTGGTGTTGTTGTTGTTGTTGTTGTTGTTGTTGTGTTCATGTAACAGTAAAACACATATAGAGTACTTTCAAGTGTGCTGTCACCTAACCTAACCCAAACACCCTTCTTATTTTAGGGTTTCAATTTTGTGTAAGTCTTGTGTGAAGCAGATGCTTAGTTTAGCATAAACGGCCAAATATTTCACAAAGAGGACAGTGGGGAAGAACATCTTTCTTCCCCACTTGTCCCCTGTCTTTTGTGAAATATTTTGACCGTTCTCATAAAGCAGGTTCTGTTCGTATATTGTGTTCAATTATTTGGGTTTATTGCTCAATTTGTGATTATTTTTATTATTATAATGTAGAGTAGATAATTGTCTATCTAATCTAATCTAATTGAATTTAATCTAATTATATTTAGTATTTAATCTAATCTAATACGGAGTATGAAGTACTCCGTACTATTTATGGAGTAAAAATTAAAATTTAAAGATTCGCTGATTGGTATTTGTCACCAAAGAATTATTGGATAACGATTTCTTTTTAATAAAATCAATACTTACTAGGAAACTACTCCGTATTTAAGATCAAAAATACGGAGTAATAGATAGACTCAATATTTTAATATATCTACGAATTAATATTTTTTAGGATTAAATGTTAATTACAGCTCTCTAAAAATACGAATTTTCCAATTAAACCTTATAAATTTTCTTAAATGATTTACATCCACATACATTTTTTGTGCTTTGTTCACTCACATATTGCAATCAAAATGGAGTTCCGGCATAAGTAAGTAATGGTAATTCAACTTTCCGCATAAAAATTCATTTTTCTGACCGAAAATGTCCGTATTAACTTTTTTTTTTTTTTAATATATAATTCCTCTTTTTCTGCTTTTAAATTAGGTTGGATTTTTATTTTTTGAAGAAAATAATTTTTTCAATTTTTTTCAATTTTAAATTTGAATAAATCTCCTCTCATTTTTAATCTTGGTTTATAAATTGTATCACATGTGTCTCCCACATTACATTTCATTCATTTTAAGCTTTAAACTATGATTTTCATGAAAGATTTAAAATTTGGATAAATTACATATAATATGCAAGAGTATAAAAGATGAGATTTTAATGACGTTTATTTTGAAAATCGAAGCCTTACCATATCAAGAAAATTTTAAGGGAAATGCAAACCACTGAAAGTGACGGTGAAGAAGCTTTATTTTATGACTTAATTAATAGAGATATGTTCAAATAACAACTAAAAAAAATAAAAGTAGACGACAAATATGGTAGAATTGTAAGGGAAAATTTAAAGTCGGGAAGACCAACAATGAAAAAAATGTAATTTAAAATTGCTTTTATTAAACCGAGAAAGAGGGGGAGGAGAATGAATAAAATCTGAGAATAATTAAATTAATGAGGGTAAAACTGTCATTAGAGCTATTTTTTAACCGGAAAAGGATAGTAGATAATTAAAATTTACAAATAAATAATATAATGTGTCTATAATTAATTAATTTTTTTTTAATAAGGCTACAATTAAAAACTTCCACTAAGAATGTAATTAAAAATAGAGTATCTTTATATAATTGGACAATCAAAATAACGGAATTAAGTCCTTTTATTTGCCTATTTATTTTTTCCCACTATCTTTTTTAGAAACTTTTCGTTTTTATTTTTTAGAAACTTTGTTTCCAAAAGCCTATGAGCCTATGCCCACAGCCCACCACACCAATATATATACTCCGTATATGGCCATGAATGTATATATATGATATATGATCAACACATAAAAATAAGAAAAAGAAAACCCTAATTCTCATATATAACTTCCTCGATCAAAACAATGTTGTCTATAATGTCAATGTTGTCAATATTCAGAAGAAAATCAGGAAAAAAAAGTACATTAAGAAGAAGAAGAAGAGCTAAGGAAAAAATTAGGGTTAAATTATTACCACACATTCCACAAAATATTATGGAAGAAATATTCCACAGGTTACCCTACAATGCCATGGCAATTTGCAAAGTAGTTTGCAAGTCATGGAATTCCATTATTTCTTCTCCAAACTTTATCAATGATCATTATAATCGTCTTCGACTCGAAGGTAATAATACTCATTTGGTCTTCTTAGAATACTCTCGTCTTGATGAAAGCAAACGTAACTTGCACACTTTATGTTATAGTGATTTAGTCGATAATCGATCACTATCCTCGATTGTTAATAAGGCGAATCTCTTAGAAGATTGTAAGTCAAGAGGATGGTGTGTTTATGAACCGAGATTAATAGGCTCGTACAATGGTTTGGTAGCGATATCTTATGACGATAGGTTGATACTATGGAACCCTTTAACGAACAAACATTCTTTTGTTAAAGTGGATTTTTACGACGACATTAATGAGAGTCGTGTTTTGTATGGGTTGTGTTACGACAATTTTAAAGATGAGTATAGTGTGGTTGTAGGGTCGGATTATCAAAGCCCACCCGTCACACCTTCGAATTTTAACGACGACATAACTTATGAAAGTATGGATGTTTACGTTTACCATTTTAAGGACGGTAGTTGCAAGGAACTTAATCAGAACTCATTGGATAGACGTTTATTGGACAAAAAAGTATATAATGGAGAAATAGGAAAGGTCATTCACGGTATACCTCATTGGGTAGTCCAATTTTACGATTTGGAGGATCCGTTTGTGAAAACCGAAATTCTTTACTTTGATTCGTGTGAAGAGGTGTTTAAGGAAATGGACAGACCGAGTCGTTGTGTCGAGAAAAAATTGCTCGGGATAGCGGCCGTGAATGGGGAAAATGAGCTCGGTTGTGTTGTAGATGACGGTGTTAGTTCATGTTTTGAGATTTGGGTGATGAAGGAGTATGGGAATGTTGAATCATGGACTAATTTGTACACATTTTCATACATTAATTCGATTATTAATTTTAGGTGTATAAAGTACTTGGATTTCATGGGATTTATGCCAAATAAACGGGAGCTATTGATTTATTTGAATGATGAGAACTATACATTATTGGTTTATGATGTTTATAAAGGCAATTGTAGGGAAATAAAGTCGTTGGAATATGGCGTAACATTTGAATTGGTAACATTCGAGCCTAAGTTAATTTTACCGCCTTGGCCGCTTCAAAAATCAGAAGAAGAAACACCAATTGAAATTGAAGAAAGTGAAGATGGCGATGACGACAATTCATATTATTAGCAAAAGAGGATAGTAGTTCACATAAAATATCTCTTTTATTTATTCAGTTCATAAATCATACTAGTAGAATACTAGTGTTTCTTCCGATTTCTTGTTTTTATATATTTTCAGATAATGTTTTGTTTTGTTTCTTCCGATTTCTAATGTTTCATGCATCTTTAATTAGTGCTATTTTTGTTTTTTTTTTTTTAATGGAATGTATTCAAACATTTCAATATAATTTTTCAACCAAAAAATTAGGGCCCCATTTTACAAATCGTAATGCGCCCAAAATTTTTAAAATACTGCCTAAAGAACTTGGTTCTTAAAATAACTTAGTTCTGGGACAAGAACTCAATGAACTCATGATAGCGAAGCTTTATTTTAAAGTTCTTATTGAAAAACCCAAGACTAAAAATCACTCATTGCACTTGCTCTTACCGGGAAATTACTCCATATTTAAGATAAAAAGTACTCTTAATAGATAGCCTCAATATTAATAAAACTATATCTACGAATTAACATTTTTTAGAATTAAATGTTAATTAATTACAGCTCTCTAAAAATACGAATTTTCCAATTAAACCTTATAAATTTTCTTAAATGATTTACATCCACATTTTTTGTGCTTTGTTCACATGCATATAGCAGCCAAAATGGAGTTCCGACATAAGTAAGTGATGTTAATTCAACTTTCCCCATAAAAATTCATTTTTCTGGACGAAAATGTCTGTATTACTCTTTTATCATTAATTAAAAACAAAACTTACTTTTTTTTTTTATATATATAATTCCTCTTTTTCTGCTTTTAAATTAGGTTGGGCTTTTACTTTTTGAAGAAAACTAGTGTTATGCCCGTGCAAATTGCAGGCGTCGCTATGAAATTCAGTAGTTAACGCATTTAATAATGAATTCATTGTATAAAAGAATTAATAAAGACGTCTTTTAAACTTATCAAATGTGTATATGTATTATTAAAAAACGGATGATCAATGGTATTGGGCAGGGGAGAAAGACGGCGAGTACTCTGTAAAATCAGCGTACCGTATGTTGGCTGCAACGGAAGATGCTTTGCTCGAGGCCTCGACTTCCAGTGACGGTAAGGCGGTGTGGAATTATATATGGAAGGCTGAGGTGCTTCCGAGAATTAAAATTTTCCTTTGGCAATGGTGCAGCAACGCACTACCGACACGATCCCGACTCACAAACAGACTCGGATATGATTTTTCTACGTGTCCGCTGTGTTCGTCTGAGGAAGAAACTGATCTCCATTTATTCCGGGACTGTCGATGGACCAGAAAAGTTTGGGAGTGGGTTGGGCTGGACGAGTACGTGGAGATAGGGGGGAGAGATGTTAAAGAATGGATGACTCGGGTTTTTGAAACCATGGACACATACGAAATGAGATCTTTCATGGTTGTAAATTGGATGATTTGGCGGGCTCGCAATGAACTAGTATTCGAGGGAGCTGATTTCAACGTGGAAGGAGTGGCGCGAAAGGTGTGGGAACTCATAGACGAGCTGGATAATTCTAATCGTACGCGTCAAAGGATGAGTCGAGAAGCAGACTTGGGGCACGGCACGGAAGTGGTTGAGCAGCAAGTGCCTAATGGGTGGACACCGCCGCCTATCGGCTCTTTGAAAATAAATGTTGATGCAGGTTTTCGCGATGGCAAACGATGTTTTGGTGCTTTGGCACGTGACTTTTCCGGCAGGGTTCGATGGAGCGTGGCTGTACAAGAGGACGGAGAAATGGATGTTAGCACAGCCGAAGCTGTAGCAATCTTGATCGGAATGCAAGAAGCGCTCAGTAGAGGATGCTTGGACGTGGTGGTGGAGAGCGACAGCCTTGGTGTGGTGAATGCTCTTAAAGCTCGTAGGAAGGGACGGAGTATTTTGTTTTTAGTCTTAGATGACATTTTCGAATTAGCTTTATCTTTCAACTCTATTTCTTGGTGTTATGTTCGTAGAGCCTTTAATAAGGCGGCCCATGTATTAGCACATCTGAATCCTTGGACGGTTGGTAGACGGTCTTGGGAGGACGAGGCACCGAACCAACTTATGTCTGTTTTGATTCTTGATCGTCGTAATTTAAGTTATTAGAGGCCCTTTCGGGCTACTTTCAAAAAAAAAAAACACTTAAAACAATAAATTATATGATCGTACACGGTACTATGATTTTTCAAACACTTCTTTATAGACTACTTTATTTGTTCTATTCAAGGCCTGTTTTTTGCTCGCGTATGTTGTTTAAAATTTGCACTATAAGAAAATTTTATATTCATTATCTACTTTTTTTTTAACTCCCGGAACGGGACTACCACATATTATTACCACTTAAATCTATTGACTTTTTGTTAAGCAATATAAATTAAAGTCATATTCAAATTTTAAAGTAATCTGTTATATCGTCTTGCTAAGCTAATTGATTTTTATATAAAGAGTTTGTTGTATTTTACACGGATATATATGTTTTATGCCCGTGCAAATTGCAATAATTTGTCACGATATCCTATTTTATACAATAATTACTCATTTAGTTAAGCAAGACGATATAACAGATCACTCAACTATAAGACGATATAACAGATCACTCATTAAGCGTACTATAATTTCTCAAACACTTTCTCATAAACTACGTTATTTGTTCTATATAAGACTTATTTTTTAGTATGCAAATCATAATTTTCAGATACTTTTTAATTGTGACTCTTGAATTAGGGACAAATGATAATGAATGAGTTTTAAAATAAGTTTATAAAGGGCGTCATTTGAAGCGACCAATATGAATTAGAGTCATCAAAAGCCCCTAAAAAGGAAATTATATGACAACAAACAATTTTATTCCCGTACAATAACAATTTTATACTCGTGCAAATTATCATTATTATATGACAAATAACAATATTATGCTCGTACAAATAACAATTTATGCCCGTGCAAATTATCATTATTATATGACAAACAACAATTTTATACCCGTGTATTTTATCATTATTGTATGAAATATAACAATTTTACGCCCGCACAAATAACAATTTTATACCCGTGCAAATTACCAAAAGTGGAAACAATTAACGTAGACTCATGTATTTTGAGTAACAAATTTATTTAAGTGATAAATTTACCAAGGAAATAGTCTTTCTTTTTTTATTATTATTTTTGTAATCTAGAATGATATGCATGCTTTAATTTAGGAGAAATTTTAGGAAACTGAAAAACTCCTTTATTAAAAATCAATTTTGAATTACTCCGTACTGTTACCATCTCAAAGAATTAAAATATAAAGAGTTACAATTTACCAACATATATCTATATAATTTTATATAAACCAAGATTTTAAAATTCAACAATATAAGCAAAGATTTTAAGGAAAAAAATACAATTAGGCCAATTTTAGACCGAAACCGACAACAAAATAGACATTTAATATATTGGACTTAAATTTGAGCTAAAATATGTACCAACGAATATTTTTTTTGGGTGGAACAAATATGTACCAACGAATATTAGAAACCCGAGGCCAAGAATTGTAAAACCCCTACCATTTAGGTTTTTTAAACAAATCCAACACTAAGAGTATAAAATGAACCCTACTCAATCTCCCTTATACTCATAAACCCCAAATATTTTTAGATCATAAAACTTTTAAGTATAATGAATCACCCTTTTGTTTTCTTTGATTTAAGTCTCTCACATCTCTACCTCAACCCTAATTTATACCCTTTGTTTATGTTGACCTCAAAATCCCTTGCCAAATTATCATCGTTTAATCATTTACTTTCTCTCAGAATTTATCATTTTCGATTAAAACTAGTGATGTGGCCCGTGTATTTCACGGGGCATCTCAAATGTACGTTATAGTTGTAGTTTGGGTTTCTGGTACTCATCTGTAGCGTAGTTTACGACATTCGTTTTGGTTGGCATTCACGGGGGGTGTGGACATGAGTAGCGTAGTTGGGTGTAAGTTTTACTCCGAGGCCTGTTACAGACCGTGCGTCTGCAATTTTAAAACATGGGTAGTGTAGTTGTATTTGTGTTGTGAGGCAGTTGCTGGAATCCGTAACTTCAGCTGCACTTCTATCCTTTTCTTTCGCTGGCTCCCAAGTGTAATTTTTTTTTCAAATATTAATAGTACGTAGATATTGTACAGTTTCTAGTACGAAGCTTCTCACAAAACATAACAGAATACAATTTCTACATCACCTTTAGCTTCCGCAGGCTTCCTCAAATGTTTTCGAGTTACACACGCTAGTTTGACGTTTCTAAAAATAGTCATCTGATTAATTAGGTTTTCTGTGGGCATGTGCATTCACATAATTAGTGTAAATAGTAACAATCCTAACCTTCAGCTATTGTAGAGGACGCCTCTAGTTGCGGAACCGTTAGTCACTACATTCGACAACTTTACCCCCATCTTTGGTGGTATTCCGTGTAGCCACTATGAATAAAATCAAGCGGCATGGTACATCATAATGGAAATGGTACAACATACAATTTGAATTGGTGTCGTTGAACATTACCTTTCACATCTGCAGTTGAGCTGCTACGCTTACGACGTTTCTTGGGATTGTCGAATGATCCTGTAGCATGACACTATTTAAAACGCAACATTCAATTGCACCTACATTAGGATATAAGAAACATCATAGATTTCAAGCAGCTAGGCGACAATGCCTTCCATGTCAGTCGACAATCTCCTTCATCCTGTGCCCGACATGTCGCTGCTAAAATATCCTGCTTTATTTCATCTCTTTCTTTTTGCTGGCTTTGTAAATGCAAATAAACAGCCCAAATTAGGAAGGGCACATATGTATAGCTATGCAGACGAAGTCTCATAACAACAGAAAACTACCCATCTCTATGGTACGGGGCCACGCCTCCTTTCGAGTACGTGTGAGTGGTTGCAATGGTTTGTCGTCTTTTATTTCTGTTTGAGTGGTTGCAATGGTCTATTTTGGCACCGTATAAACTTCCTTGCGGCCGTCCTTGGGCAAGAATCTAATGACGGCTTAACCTGTTTTGGCGCCACACCCACTTGTTCAGTCCATTGACAACGTCGCTGTGGACTGCCACGAATGGGAACTCCATTACAGAGAAGTCCTGTACACAATTAAGAAACGTGAATACGCCGCACATATTAGAAAACAACTAGACCCTAATATCCTTCACCACCAGGGCATGCCGGGAATTAAACAAACGTCATTCAGCCGCAATCTGCCATTCGTCCATGCACACCAACGACATTAGAGCAGAGAGCAAATACAGTTTGCGACCCGTGAATTTCACGGGGACATTTTATCTTTCTTGGTTATATATTCATTGTTTCGAATGATAGTCTTTTACTTTGAGACAACCCCAATTCGGTAGATTGAGACAACCCCAACTCGCTAGATTTGGATAAATTCCAACTTGGAGCAATAAAGACAAAAAAATCATGAAAATACACTCAAAAGAATTCCATGGACAACCGAATTATGGTGCAATTCCGTTGTAGACCATCAAAGACAACAAAAAGCTAAGACAATACACCCCCGAAACAATTCAATTGTCTACAAAATGTCAACAATCATAATGAAAAAGTACATTGAGAATCTTAAGATGTTTACACAGTTAAATTAGTCAATGATCTGTATTCACACTTTATATATTTAACCCTTAAATTTAGGTTGTAATCATTGACTTTTATTAAACCATTGTAATCTTTTCCCATTAATTTCAAGTAAAGATTGCATTTGTGCTCCTACTCTTAAATATAAACCAAAAGTTAACGAAGGAATCAAGCTGCTTTGTCATTTATACAAACAAATACAATTTAAAGAATTTGATCATCAATAAAATTACCTAAGAATCCAAGGACATTGGTAGAAAGCTTATTAACAGGGCGAGCATCGACTGATGACGGTGGCTGATTCCAGGTAAGGCATAGTAAAACGAAGTGTAAGAATGGTGACGGTGTGAGTGCGAGGAGTATCCAAAAGTGATTTTAGAATTGATTTCAACCTAAAAAATCCAAAAAATTTCCTGAAATCACATTATTCTCTAGCCTCAAACTCAACAACCTCCTCAATTTCGACAACTCTAGCAGCAGGGACTCACCGAGATTATTATCCCCTGCGTCGAACCTTAGTAGTCCACGCAGGTTCCCAATCTCCATTGAAACCTCACCGGAGAAGTCGGTTTCTGACAGGTACACATGCTTGAGACTGATGCACGTGGTCAGGGGTGAAATAGAGTCGTTAAGGCAGTTGTCGTGGATGTCGGTTTCAGAGCAGAATTCGAGGAATACCAAAAGGAATGATGAGGAATGCATTTTCAAGTAAGGAGGAATTTTGATGGAGATTGATTTTACAACTTCTAAGCTGACTGATTCTTGAACTTCTAAGTTTTTGGTGCATGAATTGACGTGGCTCTTTGTGTAGGAATATTGGCTGATGTGGCAAGTTTTGGGGGTTTGTATTTACACGCACAAAATTTTGGTGAAGTATGCGTTGGTCAATACATGGGTCAACGATTTAGATTTAAGTTATTATTGATTATTGATAATCATCATAATTTAATAATTGAAGTGAATTTTTTTTTTAGAAAAAAGGGTGAGTTTTGCCTATGTAAAAGTATTACTGTTAATTTTTCGTTTTAGATTATTATTATATTTTTTTTATAAATTGATATTGTACAGTATTATTTTTGATTTATTTTTTAATTTACCAATGTGAACTTTTTTCATATGAAATCCCTTTATTCGTAAGAATCATTCAAATCTTTCTTTCTAATTTTGTTGGGTTTTGATTCAAGTTTGTTGCACTGTAATGCGAATTCATCGGATGTTGATGATTACCAATCTTTGTTTCTAATTTGAGTGTTTAATCTTTGAATTTGATCAAATGATTGAAATTTTTATGATAAAATAGTGTATGATTTTGATGATTTTGTTGCATAAAATTCATCAAATTTTGAAAAATACGTACATTTTTGCTTCTAATATCAGTTTATTTTGATTTTTGTTCAACTCTTTTGGGTATTAAATTAATTGATCTTTTAAACTCAAAAGATTGAAACTTTTATGATTATATTTCCAAATTTTGTTCAATTATTGCATAAAAAAAGGACGGGTAAAGAAATGAATAATGCAAAATTAATAAAATTAATGAATTAGTGGACAATATAAATTAATTGAATAAATTCTTGGAGATTGAATTACAAAATACTTGAGTATATATCTTGTATTATTTCCTGCAATATAGAATTGATTCATTGATTCATTGTAATTAATTAAAAGAGAGAACATGGTGGGCCCCATATGAATAGTTAACAAACAACCACAGGATGACACGTGTCCCTGTGGTTGTTGCATTGTAGAGAAGATAATTTTTTCAGTTTTAAATTTGAATAAATCTCCTCTCATTTTTAATCTTTGTTTATAAATTGTATCAAATGTGTCTCCTACATTTTAATTACTCGTACAATTCATTCATTTAAAGCTTTAAATTATGATTTTCATGAAAGATTTAAAATTTGGGAAAAATTAAATATAATATGCAAGAGTATAAAAGATGAGATTTTAATGACATTTAGTTTGAAAATCGAAGCTTTACCGTATCAAGAAAATTTAAAGGGAAATGCAAACTACCGAAAGTGACGGTGAAGAAGCTTTATTTTATGACTTAATAGAGATATGTTCAATTAACAACTAAAAAAAATTAAAAGAAAAAAAAGCAGATGAGAAATATAGTAGAATTGTAAGGGAAAATTAAAAGTCGGGAAGACCAACAATGAAAAAAAATGTAACCTAAAATTGATTTTATTAAACCGAGAGAGAGGGGGAGGCGAATGAATAAAATATGAGAATAATAAAATTAATGAAGGTAGAATTGTCATTAGACCTATTTTTTGACGGACAGTACGTGATTAAAATTTACAAATACATAATATAATGTGTTTATAATTAATTAAATTTTTTTAATAAGGCTGCAATTAAAAAATTCGACTTTTTGTACGGATGTAATAACTAAAACATAGAATATCTTTATATAATTGGATAATAAAGATAACGGAACTCCTTTTATTTGCCTAATTTCTTCCCACTATCTTTTTTAGAAACTTTTCCTTTAATTTTTTAGAAACTTTGCCTTTAATTTTTTAGAAACTTTGTTTCCAAAAGCCTATGCCCACCACAACAATATTTATACTCCGTATGTCAATGAATATATGATATATGATCAACACATAAAAATAAGAAAAAGAAAACCCTAATTCTCATATATAACTTCCTCAAAATTAAACAATGTTGCCATACATTCCACAAAATATTGTGGAAGAAATATTCCATAAATTACCCTACAAAACCATGACAATTTGCAAATTAGTTTGCAAGTCATGGAATTCCATTATTAATGATCATTGTAATCGTCTTCGAGTCGAAGGTAATACTCATTTGGTCTTATTGGAATACCCTTATCATAACCAAAGCAAATGTAACTTGCACACTTTATGTCATAGTGATATAGTCGATAATCGATCACTATCGTCGATTGTTAATAAGGCGAATCTCTTAGAAGATTGTAAGTCAAGAGGATGGTGTGTTTATGAACCGAGATTAATAGGCTCGTACAATGGTTTGGTAGCGATATCGGTATCTTGTGAGGATAGGTTGATACTATGGAACCCTTTAACAAACAAACATTCTTTTGTTGATGTGGATTTTTACGATACTGAGAGTCGTGTTTTGTATGGGTTGTGTTACGACAATTTTAAAGACGAGTATAGTGTGGTTGTAGCGTCGGATGATGAAAGTATGGATGTTTATCTTTACTATTTTAAGAACGGTAGTCGCAAGGAACTTAATTGGAAGTCATTCGATAGACAGTTAGTGGACAAAAATTTGGATAAAGGAGAAATAGGAAAGGTAATTCATGGTATACCTCATTGGGTAGTCCAATTTGACGATTACGATTGGGAGGATCGTCCGTTTGTGATAACCGAAATTCTTTACTTTGATTCGAGTGAAGAGGTGTTTAAGGAAATGGACAGACCGAGTCGTTGTGTCGAGAAAAAATTGCTCGGGATAGCGGCCGTGAATGGGGAAAATGAGCTCGGTTGTGTTGTAGATGATGGTGTTAGTTCATGTTTTGAGATTTGGGTGATGAAGGAGTATGGGAATGTTGAATCATGGACTAATTTGTACACATTTTCATACATTAATTTGATTGATAATTTTGGGTGTATAAAGTACTTGGATGTCATGGGATTTATGCCAAATAAACGGGAGCTATTGATTTATTTGAATGATTATAAGTTATTGGTTTATGATGTTTATAAAGGCAATTGTAGGGAGATAAAGTCGTTGGAATATGGCGGTTTAGAATTTGAATTGGTAACATTCGAGCCTAAGTTGACTTCACCGCCTTGTCAGCTTCAAAAATCAGAAGAAGAAACACCAATTGAAATTGAAGAAAGTGAAGATGGCGATGACGACGATTCATATTATTAGCAAAAGAGGATAGTAGTTCACGTAAAAAATCTCTTATATATATTCAGTTCATAAATCATATCATACTAGTAGAATACTAGTGTTTCTTCCGATTTCATGTTTATATATATTTTCAGATAATGTTTTGTTTTATATATTAAAAAAAAATTGATCTTTTACTCTAGTTTCTAATGTAAGATAGTTTTTTTTTTTTTTTTTTTTTTTTTTTTAAAGAATGTACCTAAACTACCGAGTTTGATATAAAGTTTATCCATATCAATCTATTATTTATGTAAAGCTTGTACAATTAGGGTTTAAACATTCATTTTAATTACTTTTTGTTTAATTCACTTTAAAGTTACGTTAGCATAATAACTTGGCACGTTGTAACGACATATTATGGAAATCCAACAATTAAAATACATGGTATATTATTTAACATATAATAAAAGAATAACATTAGTCCTTCTCTGAGAAATGAATTAGTCAAGTTATTTGAGAATCGTCTAACTAATTCATTTATCAGAAATTCTTATATAGTTGAGGTAGATTGGTCAAAGGGACACAATGATGCTCCGCTTGTACGTAGATCGGCTATGAATCATGGATTCCGAAATGTAATCGTATTTAATTTTATTCAATTATTATTTCAAGCTTCCATCCTCGGTCTTTGGCCTGTTATAACTTATAAGTGTATAAGGTAGTTAAAAAGCCAAATTGTTGCCGTTGAACAGAACCGATCTCCTCTAAGACATGTATGTATTTTTGCCGAAAACTAAAATATGTATGATAAACCTTGTAAAACAAATCCGCTACATAAATGATTCCCGAAATTTTTTCAGTAACTGAATCATACGGAGACAAAGTACATAATTTATAGGACGACTGATGATTCCAACAGCAGTCCATCAGTTGATTTACATAAAATTCAAACACGAGTAAGAAAATATTCACAGTTTGTACATTTCGTATGTAACTATGAACGTATGAACCAACTCTGTGAGACTGTATATGAGTCAAACCTTATCTTGCGGCACTTAGAGGCTCGTCGATCAACCACTTCCCTTTTCTTGGTTTGGAGCTTTTTGAGCGAGTAAAATGCCGTCTCTGCAATCAATAGGTGCCAATATAAATTTAACAGAGGTGAGATCATAGAAACGACAATAGAATGAAACCAAAATTTGATGCACCATTGTGAAACTTCTCATTGATTAAAAACGGAAACATACCAGAGGCTGACGAAGCCAACCGTGGAAATAAATTCATTCAATAACTGTCGGTAAAATTAAAGTCATTGTCGTACAGGAGCTCAGGATCACCCTCAGGATGAAACAATGAGGCATACTAGCAATGAAAAATATGGTCGAAGAGGTGCGTTGGAGACCACGTAAACAATGAGGTTGTCTCATAGTATGAAACACATATTATTTCAATAAAATTTAACTTAACTTAAATTAATTAGAACTTTTTTTATTAAATTTTGTAATCTTTACGTTTTAACCATTAATATTTATGAAAAGATTTATCAAGCACATGTAAATATTTTGTTTGACCATAACAAATATATATTTCCCTTAACCACCATATTGTCGATTCTATGCTCAGTTAATGTGTTCAAAAGTAACGCCATTACATTTGAAAAGTAACTTAATGAATCTTCATAAAGTAACTATCCATTTATTGTCTCATACTATGAGACGGTGTCACCTTAAAATTTGTATTTTAAAAGGATGTAATTAAAAATGACTCGGTAGTCATAAGGAATCGAGTCCTCTTAAGCCTTTTCTTTTTTTTTTTTTAGAAATTTTTCTTTTTTTTAAAAAAAGGAAAATTAGACTTAAAAGGTTGAAAATGTCATAATGAATAAAAGAGGGCATAAATTCTCGTGTAAGTCAGGACTTACAATAAGTTATTGTAAGTCCACCTTATTTGTACCCGTTTATATAGCTTTTGTACTATTTAAGTGATAATTATGATTAATTGTTATTAAATTTCTTTTAGTACCCCTATAAGTTTTAGTACCCCTATAAATGACTTTAGGAGAATTACCAGAAAGAGGGAGCGAGCGAGCGAGTATATGGTAATGACAATATTCGGGATATTACTTGGTCAACAAGGAAGTCTACGTTATTTCCAAAAGCCTATGCACCTATGACCACCACGTCAATATTTATACTCCGTATAATGGCTATGAATATATATGATCAACACATAAAAATAAGAAAAAGAAAAACCCTAATTCTCATAACTTCCTCAAAACAATGTTGTCTATAATGTCAATGTTGTCAATATTCAGAAGAAAATCAGGAAAAAACAAAGGAAAACAAAGTACATTAAGAAGAAGAGCTAAGGAAAAAATTAGGGTTAAATTATTGCCATACATTCCACAAAATATTATGGAAGAAATATTCCATAATTTACCCTACAATACCATGGCAATTTGCAAAGTACGGAGTAGTTTGCAAGTCATGGAATTCCATTATTTCTTCTACAAACTTCATCAATGATCATTATAATCGTCTTCGAGTCCAAGGTAATAATACTCGTTTGGTCTTCTTGGAATACAATTGTCTTGATGAAAGCAAATGTAACTTGCATTCTTTATGTCATAGTGATTTAGTCGATAATCGATCACTATCTTCGATTGTTAATAAGGCGAAGCTCTTAGAAGATTGTAAGTCAACAGAACGGTGGCTTTATCAACCGAGATTAATAGGCTCGTACAATGGTTTGGTAGCGTTATCTTGTGAGGATAGGTTGATACTATGGAACCCTTTAACGAACAAACATTCTTTTGTTGAAGTGGATTTTTACAACTACGATAATGGGAGTCGTACTTTGTATGGGTTGTGTTACGACAATTTTAAAGATGAGTATAGTGTGGTTGTAGGGTCGGATTATCAAAGCCCACTCGTCACACCTTGGAATTTTAACGACGACATAACTTATGAAAGTACGGATTTTTACGTTTACTATTTTAAGGACGGTAGTTGCAAGGAACTAAATCAAATCTCATTGGGTAGACGTTTATTGGACAAAAAAGTATATAATGGAGAAATAGGAAAGGTAATTCACGGTATACCTCATTGGATGGTCCAATTTTTCGATTGGGAGGACGAGTTTGTGAAAACCGAGATTCTTTACTTTGACTCGCGTGAAGAGGTGTTTAAGGAAATGGATAGACCGAGTCGTTGTCTCAAGAAACAATTGATCGGGTTGGCGGCCGTGAATGGGGAAAATGAGCTTGGTTGTGTTGTAGAGGATGGTGTTAGTTCATGTTTTGAGATTTGGGTGATGAAGGAGTATGGGAATGTTGAATCATGGACTAATTTGTACACATTTTCATACATTAATTCAATTGATGACAATTTTAGGTGTATAAAGTACTTGGATTTCATGGGATTTATGCCAAATAATGGGGAGCTATTGATTTTTTTGAATGATGAATACTCTAAGTTAATGGTTTATGATGTTCATAAAGGTAATTGTAGGGTGATAAAGTCGTTGGAATATGGCGTAGCATTTGAATTTGTAACATTCGAGCCTAAGTTGATTTCACCGCCTTGTCCGCTTCGAAAATCAGAAGAAAAAACACCAATTTAAACTGAAGAAAGTGAAGATGGCGATGACAACAATTCATATTATTAGCAAAAGAGGATAGTCGTTCACTTAAAAAATTTCTTATATTTATTCAGTTCATAAATCATACTGCCCTGTTTGGTTGCAACTTTCAGCTAGCTTATTTGACCAGCTAGCTGGTTTGACCAAAATTTCAACTACTTATTTTAACTGGAAGTGTTTGGTGAAGCCTGACTGAAAAATATTTCAGCTAGCTGGAAGCTTATTTCAGCTAGCTGAAATAAAAAGTTTATTGGTAAATTTTATTAAAAATAAGCTAAATTTGGTTATAAGTTTTTTACTATTATACCCTTACTTTTTTTATCCTATTAATTAAAATATTAATTTCCACACCTATTTCCTAAAATATTTATAAAATCTAAACCCTAATTTCTGATGAAGAAGTTGCTGGTAGTATTTTGTTTCATTGTATAGTCTGCTCGACACCAACTTTCAAGGTATGATGACATTTATCGTATTATTTTCATATTGCTAAGTACCCACACTACATAGATGGCGAAGATGTCGAAGTTGATGATGATGGCACAAACAACGAAAATCTAAATGAGTCGGTTCCGGAGATGAAGAAAATTTGTGATGAAATAGCTACTTTAATTTGGGAAGTAACATGATTAGAATACCAACATGTATTATCAATAATAAAACTATCAATAGCTATGTCCTTTTTGGTCATTTTACTTTATTTCAGCTATCTTTTCAGGTTGTTTCTGAACAAGAAAATAATTTTAATTTAGCTTTATTACCTTTTAACTAGCTTTTCGATTTAATTTAGCTTTTAAATTTTCACTAGCTTTTCGATTTTAATTATTTTTAATTTAGTTTTCCCAAACAGAGCCTTAGAATACTAGTGTTGCTTCTGGTTTCTTGTTTTTACATATTTTTTGATAATGTTTTGTTTTATATATTAAAAAGAAAAATTGATCTTTTACTCTAGTTTATAATGTAAGATAATTTTTATTTTTTTTATAAAGAATGTAGCTAAACTACCGAGTTCGATATAAAGTTTATCCATATATACTACTCCGCATGTCATTTCGATCTCTTATTTTGTAAAACTTGTACAATTAGGGTTTAAATATCCGTTTTAATTTTTGTATAATAACTTCGCACGTTATAACCTATTATGGAAATCCAACAATTAAAATACATGGTATATTACTCAACATATAGTAAAAGAAACATTAGCCATTCTCTGATAAATGAATCAATCGCCCTTTTAAAATATTTATGTAGAGATCTTTTCCAATGACAGTAAAAATTCATATTATACTATTTGCGTCTATCTACGTACATTATCTACCTATACTAAATTGGTAAAAAGACAACATCTCGGTTCACACTAATTTTTACTGATTATATAACTTTTGTACTATTTAAGTGATAATTATAATTAATTGTTACTGATTTTTTTAATACCTCTGTTAGTGACCTCTAACAGTAAAAATTCATATTTATACTATTTGCCATCGTCAACCGATCAACTCATCTAATCTAATCAGAATTCAATCACATAACATAAGCATAGAACCAAATTACAAAACCCTAATAAAATTTGTACAAGAGAACACAAAATCAATCTCAAAGTTACAATCTTTTTTGTGTTTAAATTTGCGATTAATTAAAAAGAGAAGAAGAATGCAGTTTTTTGGGGCAACAGAGATAAACCCATCACCACCAGCAGTAACAGCAGGAGGAAACAATGGAAATATGATGTACATCTTCAACAGAAATGGTGTTTGTTTGCTTTACAAAGAGTGGAATCGTCTTCTTCACACTTTAGATCCTCAACAAGATCACAAACTCATGTTTGGTCTCCTCTTTTCCCTCAAATCTCTCACTGCCAAGATGGACCCCACTAGGTTGCTTTGATTTTCTATGTTAATTTTCAGTTTTTTGGATCATCAATTCATTGATTGTGGTGTGTTTTAGCTGTTTTGATGATCAAGTTTTGATCTTTTTTGGATTGTGAGGTGGGTTTTTGATTTGTTGGAGGAATTTGGATGCATTCATTGAATCCCGCTTAGTAAAGTTTTGATCTTTAGGTTACTGTGATTGATTGATTATGTTGATAGAATGTGTGTGTTTGAGTTATTGTGATGAATCAATTGAATCACACATTGTAAAATTTTGATCTATTTTGTGGATTTTTTGGAGGAGATTAGGGTTTTTGATTTTTTGGATGAATTTGAGTAGAATTCATGTATTTGGGCTACATGATGAATCAATTGAATCTCCCTTTGTAGAGTTTTGATCCTTTTTTTTTGTTCCTGAATGATGTGTTTATTTTTGATTTTGGATGGTGAACTTGTAATTCATTGATTTTGAAGGAGATTTGGGGTTTTCTAGTTGATTAAGTTGATCTGATGGAGAAATTTTGAGCAGAATGTATGTGTTTGGGTTATTTTGGTTGAATCTTCGTAAATATTTGATCTTTGTTTTGATAGTGAATTGATTGACGATGTTATGGCGGGATTATGTTGATAGGTATCAGTCAAATAATTTAGGCGTTTGAATAGAAACTGTTTGGTCACTTGTACAACTAAATCCTATAAGATTCAATTTTCTGTAGAGTTAAACGAAGTAGAAAGAATATTTACGATGTTTGCATTTTCTGAATGTTTGGAGCAGTGTGGAAAAGGTTAACCTCGGAGTGCCGCAGTTGCCTGGCCAGGGGTGTTCTTTTCATAGTTTCCGCACCAATACTTATAAACTTAGCTTCATGGAAACACCTTCTGGAATAAAGGTATGTTGATGCATGCCTTTTTGTTTTGCTGTTTCACATTTAATCGATGCTGTTCTTGAGAGTCGCTTCTTCTCCGGTGGATACGTCATACGTATTCTTGTATACATTGTTCGTGTACTTCATGCAACTATACTCCGTATGAAGTTTTTTGTGATCTTAGTAGAATGTGTGCAGTGTCTACACGATACTGTTTATGAAATCACGCTTCTACACATTAGAGTATTGACTTACGAAAAGCTTGAAATTGTAGGTCACCGGATTAATGAACGTCCAAGGTTGTGTCAGCCTACTTTGGACTTTCTTGAAGTTGCCAATCATTAGTCTTGATCTTTATGATTTGCGCACCAGCTTATCTTTGAAAATCAGCCTTTGCTTTTAGATTTTCCGTTCTTCTACTTCCTTTTTCATCTGTTAGCTATTTAAAGTTCCCTTTATAGTTTAATCGTCTCTTGCACGTGGTTCTATATCAAATTTAGAGGGTAACTGACCTTTAGTGAGAATCCGTCGTTTGGATTGTATAGGAAAAGAGGAGCTAGGGAACGCAAAATATCAGAAATTTTAAAGGGTAATACGAGCCTACATTATAAAGGCGATGGAAATTTAAACCTGGTTCTTAGTTTCTAGAGTACTTGCGTAATAACCACTAGACTGGGTCCTCTTCTGTAACAGCGTTAAAATAGGATGGGAATTTGGGATTAAATGAAAATGACTCCTCAATTTCCTCTCGCTGCTTATATTGAGCTAAACGTCCTGCTGTTCTCTTATTTATGTGTCAATATCGTTGAAGATTGTATCTGACTATTCGTTGCTGTTTACTGTTTAGCATGGCCGATTTAGGCAGATTTCTTTGATATGCTACCTAGTTTCCTTTCAACCTTTCATCAGCAGTTATTGTTTTATTAACATGTCTGCAGCTTATTTTGGTCACTCATCCAAGAACCGGTGATCTACGAGAGTCACTGAAGTATATTTACAACTTGTATGTCGAGTACGTAGTCAAGAATCCTCTTTATTCTCCGGGAACTCCTATACGGTAAGTGCTTGACATCTCGGATATACGGAGTTATTATTTTTTTAGGTAAAGTTGTTTAGACCCATTTTGTTCTTTACAATTTCGCAAATCCGTCCCGTAAGAATACTAGAATAGGGTTTTCTGGTATGTGGTATGACCGTGAACTTAAAAGGGCAGCTCTAGAGATCTTTACGATTCCCTTTATTTAGTGATAAAAACCGGAAGCAGGCTTAGCATTCAGCAACTTAATCACTGTCTTTTCATTTGGGTGATTTTATCATTTGAAAAACTTCATTCCCTACAATGCGATTTGTCTTCGACTACCCTTCTCATTCCCTCTGTCGGAGGAACAGATGATAAATGTGAAAATGTTATGAATCCTCTCACGTATAATACATGAATGTTCCGAAAGAAGACGGGGATCTTTTCCTGAACATCAAAGTTGATGTTGCCCTTGCAGTACATGAAATGTCGTCTACTTTCCATTTACAGTAATTCTTCTTTGTCGCCAAGTGTTTTGAGTGATCGATAAACACCTAAATTTGCGTGCAATTGTGTAGGTGTGAGTTGTTCAACACCACCCTCGACCAATATGTTAGAGGCCTCGGGTGATCTCTCAAGATATCGTAGAAGACTGGAAGTTGCCTTTGCCTACGAATACAGTGGGCTTAATTTGATCATCGGACTGTGCAAGAGCACGTGTTTTTCTTGGCCTTTGGGCATCAAGTTATTTGAGAATTGTCTAACTAATTCATTTGGGCAAATATTTACGATTTTGCATCAGAAATTCTTATATAGTTGAGGTGGATTGGTTAGGACACGATATTGTTCCGCATGTATATCAGCTATGGATTATGGACTCGAAATGCAATCGTATTTTATACAATTATTATTTCAAGCTTCCATCCTCGGTCTTCAGCCTCTTATAATAAGTCTATAAGGTAGTTAAAAAGCCAAATTGTAACCAATATTATGCAATGAATTTATAACAGGCCGATATAACCAGAAATTGAACTGTAGTTGGCTAGTTGTGGACCGTATTCAAACTAATGCGTACTACAACCGAGACATTAAAATCTAATTGCATACATTAGTTAACAATTGTACTGTCATTGCTGCCGTTGAACAGAGCCTCTCCTCTAAGACGTGGAGTATATTTTCGCTGAAAAACTAAAATATGTATGATAAACCTTGTAAATTAAATTCGCTACATGAATGATTCTCGAAATTTTTTCCCAGTAACTGAATCATACAAACAAGATACAAAATTTATAGGACGACTGATGATTCCAAGAGCAGTCTACGCAGCTGCAGTCGATTTCTGAGTTTTCAGTCCAAACAGATTCTGAAATAATTTAGGGGCCATCTCGGGGATATCCATCGGTTGAGGTGCCATGAAATTCACGATCTTTTCATGAATGTTATACCTGACACACGAATAAGAAAATAATCACATTTTGTACTTATCGTAAGTGACTATGCACATATGAACCAACTCAGTGAGGCTGAATATGAATCAAACCTTATCTTGCGGCTCTTAGAGGCTCGTCGATCAACCACTTTCCTTTTCTTGGTTTGGAGCTTTTTGAGCGAGTAAAATGCCGTCTCTGCAGGTAATTGATCCAACATACATTTGAGTATTTAACAGAGGCGAGATCATAGAAATCGACAATATACACTTTCATAAGTGGAATAAATCCCAAATTTGATGCACCGGAGTGAATTTTTCATTTTTCATTGATTAAAAACCGAAACCATGAAAAGGAAACGTACCAGACGATGATGGGTCAACTGTGGAAATAAACTCATTCAACAACTGTTGGTAAAAGTCGTTGTCGTACAGGAGCTCGGGATCACCTTCAGGGTTTGCCTACAATTTTGAGAAAATCAATAGCCTTGTAGTGTGAAAGATGTTCATGTAATTATAGGCACTGCTACATGCAAGTATTGGAAAACGCGGAGTAACAAACGACGAAATAATCAATTGAAAGTTAAAGTTGTACCTCTTTGTCAGTGCTGTCAGCCTGCTGTGCAATCTGCGAAAGAATGAACAATAATTAGATCCCGCAAGACACTCGTTATTTGAGATTATTGACGTCAGGACAAATCAAGCGAGAAACTTACAGGGCCGAATACACCAACAGTCTCTCTTCTCATTTGCATACCCCTAATCATTTTACTTGGATCCCTCATGTATGTAGCCACTTGATCGCTTATATTCTACACACAAACGAAAGGATCAGAAAGAAACTAGAGAAAATGCGAACCAAAATTATAGGTTTTTCAAATAGAATGTATCATTCACGGCGGAACTTTTTATCAGGGTTCATGCTAAATTAATCTCTTTTTCTTTGAGGCATTGGAGTGATGATTTTACAATCGAAGATGTAATCTTGCTTTCTTATCGAGATGCAGCTTACCTGGTTAAAGGCCAGTAATTTTGCTTTCTTTGCAGCAGCACCACTGTGCACATCAGCTTTTCTTTGCCATTTATCGACTGACTTGTTTCTGAAGGATGCTATTCTGTTACAGAAAATGCAAAAAAAAAAAAAAAACATTATACAAATCTCGCAAATAAATTTACGGAAGGAAACAAAACAGCGCTTGTGAAAAGCTAAAAGCAGCAGCACACACTTGAGCATATTTTAGCCATAAGTGCAAAATTTCATCCGATGAATAAAAACAGAACTGATCACTACTAAAACACAGTTATACAAAGGCGTCAAACAGGAAAATCCTCAAATCTGTGGAGACAATGCTCTCAGGCATCGCAAATTCAGGAAGAACTACAGTAGATACTCCAATGAGAAGTGGCACACATCAAATAATAGTTTAACAATTTCAACGTCGAGAATCACTTTGAAAAAAGTCAAAAAGAAAGAACTCATCCGATACTTTTAAAAGGTACCAAAAATCTTCACGACTTTCAAATACTACAGACAACTTGCTAGATTCATCAAGAACGAAACAAGGTTAAAACAACTATCCTAGGTGTTCACAATCAGCATAAGCTGTTTCCTTATGATCAATACATCAGATTTCAACCTCATGATCACACATCAAACACGTGCTGCTCCAGTACAAGCCAAATTAATTCACGAAAAGAAAGTAATAAATCAGAACCAAAATTGATTAGATAAACTTCAGAAACTAGACTTGTCTCACCTTGTTTGTATTTGATAAATTTTTGACCACTCTTTCTCCTCGTCAACATCCATTTTCTTAGACTCGCCATTAGATATGAGAGATGGTACAGAGTCTCCTTCTAAAAAGATTCAAAAAAAGAATAAAATAGAAATTAAGACAGACTAAATCCACGACTAACATTATATTATGCAATAGAACAATGAGTTCATTAATTTCTAAATGTGACTGTTGAATACAGATCGTATAAGCCGTGATCAAATGGGTAAATCACTAAACAGCTACAACCATTTGAAACATACCTTCAGAGGCCCGAGCAATTGAAGGGTTATTGTCAAGCAACGCCTGCATCACAGACATGTCCAACTATTACAATCCAAAACAAAATCGATATCTGAAGAGTAAACAAGATAGCATTCATAGCAAAACAGAAACTTTTTTCCATAACAATAACATGCCTCTTGTAATTGCACTAGGGAATCTACTGCTCTCTTTGAAGACGCAACAAGATCTGAATATCCTTCAGCAACTGCGTCATCTGACTCCAAGAACAATGATCTAATTGGCTCCTAGAATAGTTAACAGAAGAAAATAAACACAACAATCCGAAACCAAATATAAATTTCTCGTACAAGATAAGCATTTTAGAAGCGGGGACTTGGGGAATGAAAACTGGCAAGTGAAAAAAAAAAAAAAAAACTTTATAAAACAATAAACAATCACCTGTGGTAATTTATTTGAATTTTTGAATGGGTTTTGCATTAAGATCCTAATCTCAAGGACTTTGTCCCACAGAGCCTGAAAGGACATACAAGATGATGTTAGCCCTCAAACTAACAGAAAAACTGAGCCTTCAAAGAGCGTAATTTCGTACTCAGGCAGTCACATGAGTAAGCAGTTACTTCATGATCCATCCACGTTACCAAAAAAATATATTCAGACTAACAGTAAATGATAAAGAGGAGCATGTCGACTTCACAACACCATCATTGATGAGCTCAAAACAGACATTACTCATGAGATACTAGCCGCAATGACATAGCAGAGAACAGCGCATGTTTGAGAAAACAGCAAACAAAATACTCCGTGATTGATACCTTTTGATTCTTAATAGCTTGACCCTTAACAACATCTTCATCCTTGTGCCGCTTTAAAGTATGTACCAATTTCCTGACCAAGCAACAAATGAAATGTTAGTGCGGAAATAGCAGCTACGGTATTAGCCAGCAAAGATTGTTGATTATCAAGCTGTTTTTAAATTAGCCAGCACAACTTGATAGCATATCAAACTGTCAAAACCACAACATTTCAAATTACTAAAATCAAAATTCGTAGATATCCAATAAAATTTAGTTAGTTTCAGTATATCATGAGTCGTAACATTAACGTAAAATTTACAGCTTCAAGGTGGGAAAAAAGAAGAAAGCTTTTACTTTTCATCATGAGTGATCTTTTCGCTATTCATTTTACTTCCACACACCAAAAAAATCTATGACATCCAAAAGGGTGTTCACAGAACAAAATCTCGACCATTGAAGGATCATATGACCACTTCTATCAAGTTTCATTGTATGCATTTTCTAGGCCTCCACTAAGTGTTGTGACTGAAACAAAATTAACTACAAAAGAGGTACGAGTACAAAATATGAACACAAAAGTTTTTCTAACAATATCACTTTCAAATGATCACAGCAAATTAATTCTAACACCCAAAAAACAATTTTCACAGTAACTTTGAAGAGGAAATCATACTGTTCCATATTTCTAAGATCTCGATACTCTTTCTCGAGTTCCTCCAACTCATCATCTTTCGGTATGGCACTGCCCATACCCTCATCATCTTCATTATCGTCACTATCATCAGCTTGTTCATCATCTTCACCACTGCTGTCACCATCATTACTCTCGTTTCCTTCCTCATCAAAGTAACTATCATCTGAGGCATCAAATTCCTCACCATCATCGGCGCTACCCTACCAAATTACAAGTCATCAAATTAAATCTCACCAATTCAACTTTCATTAAAAATTACCCTAAAAACTATCAACACAATTCAAAACCAACTGAAATCATTGTGATAAGCACCTCATTCACAAATTGGTCCTCTTCTTCAGAACCCATGTCGCTTTCGCTCTCCTGAACTTGCTTCAACCTCTTTTTCGACGAACCCATGTCGAAAAACCTGAAGGATGTAGATAATAAAAGTAACTAATTTATGATAAAATTGTCACCTTTACTAGAAATTACCCCGTAAATCACTACCTACACCCAATTAATTCATAAAAATTACAACTTTCATCACCAACCCTTTAAATTATCACCCCCTACATACATAAATTCCACAAGGTTCGAAAAAGACGGTATCATTATTAGACGGTCTTTCACAATTCTTACTAATACGAAATACCCACCTCATAAATCGAAAATTGGAGATAAAAACAGAATATAAATTAACAGTTTATATAATTACTCAAAAAAATAAAAAATGAAACCCTAGCTCCCAATTTCACCATACAATATATGCAACAAAGTATAATCTCATATATATAAATTGCAATTGAACTAGATTAGTATAAACAAAAACACCATCGTTACAAAAGTTGTGATATTTGAATAACAAACAACTAACCAATTTAATCCGTTGATAATTTGAACGGAGTAATTACGTCTTCTTTTCAACTTTTTTGATTAATTTTTTTTTTTCTTAAGCAGGAAAAAACCCCAGAAATCTAAAACCTCTGATAAATCTCCGGGGAAAAAATTGTTCAACTTGAGGACAACTGTGTTGTATGGGCTTAGTATTGTGTTGAACCCTAATTCGTAAGTGCGAGCCGAGCCGAGCCGAGCCGAGCAGAGTCGGTTGGGTTAATTTCGAATACCTACTGCTCATGGTTCCCTAGTCCTGATCATTAGACCATGACATCCTCGATAACTTTAAGTAATTTTTTAATTTTTTTTTTTTTTTCTTGTTCGATCCCTAGTCCTGATCATTAGACCATGACATCCTCGATAACTTTCAGTAATTTTTTAATTTATTTTTTTTCTTGTTCGATCGAGCTTGGACATGTATTTATTCCTTTTCAGCTTTTTGGGTCGTTACTGGTTACTTGAACTTTGAGATCACAATCATCATAACACATTCCGAGTCAATTTTTAATTTTTATTTGTATAAATGGCAAAGGCATGGTTCGTGTCAAAGAGAGTTCACGATCATGGAAAATTAGAAAAAATGTTTATACGGAGTATATTCTCTAATACGATAATCAAATGTTAAGTCGCGTAGTCATTGGGCGAGTACACGTGGTCTACCGCGGAGCATGTAGAATCTTACACTCTTTACCTACTACAGAGTGCAATGTTAGCTTTCAGACCGATGAAATTAGTACCAAAGTTTTTGTTCAAATCGTAGAAGTTTTCGGTTTGAAAGGGTATCCATCCACAAGATATACAAAGAAAACTGTAAATTTGAGTGTATTTCAATGACTAGTAAAAACAATTTCGGAGAAAAACAGTCAAACATTAGAAACATCTTTTCATGTACATATACGATACTACACAGGCCGTCGTCCCTAGCTAGAACAAGAGTAGTTCACCGGTTGCAAATAGTCCGATTATCGACACGTGTTTCTGTCGGGATGTTCGCTACTAAGTGTGTCCTAAGATTGAATTGATGAATCACACGGTGTTCTCTTTATCAGCAAGACATCGCAGAATGCATCCTAAACCAGCTTTTTGCGTCAACTTTTCATGTATTCTGAGGCATTGATCACATGTAGGGCGATCTCCGGTTGACAAGCCTCTGTACAAGTATCTGCAACATCCCAAAAAGACGGTGATTAATGAAATTAAAACAAATCCGTGTTGCGGTTTTTTGATTCACCATGAACAGTTCTGTGTTTCAAGTACGTTGACGCTTACCCTTTGGCTGATGATTGACGAAAATAAAATAAAACAGGTTTGGACAAACATAAGGAAAACATATGGGAAGACGGTTTTTAGGCGAAATTTTATGAGGCTGTAGGAGGATACTAGAGAACAACCTAAACAATCAATCTAACGATATTAGAAACCAAATCTCCTTAATCTAACCGCATAGGCCACAGTTCATAAGTTGCTACGCCTAAACGTCGACAAAATGAGTTAAAGCTCGAACTTCATACGTCAATCACTGGCATATGCTTAAGGTTTGATGAGATATAAGGAGTAGCAATAACAGCTCCGAAAGACGACATGAAGACCGTCTATTTTCATAACACCCTCGGACTCTGTGGGAGAAAAGGAGCAAGTCACTTTACATACACTTTCCTAAAGCCACGGGATTACGAGAGACGTGACGTATCGATAACCAACATTTTACGAGACCTCCTAACCTTTTAATCGTCCAAACATCGTACTTATCTTCCTTCACTCAAAAATGCATCTTCAAAGGAACAAATGTTAAAACTTCTTGAGCTCCACTTTCATTAGTCATTCATTCTCATGGTAAGTTTTCAAAAGCCGCAAAAAAACAACTACGAAAAAACTCTTTAGGTTATAGGCTCAAATCCACACTCGTCTCTCCTCCCAAGTGTATCACTAAACCTTGTACCGATTTAGGCACCTCATAGCTACTTGCTGATTCCGAAACAAACGAAATCGAACGAGAACACTAATGAAGATACAAAACCTAATTGAGACGATATGCTTCATGCTTTGATGTTACATAGCTCAATTCAGAAAAAGGGTGATCATATAGTGTGATTTTACTAAGTTCGAAAACCCAATACGCTTTTACAAAACAGTGTGTATGTATATATGCGTACAAACGTCTCAACAAAACTAACTCAAAAAAAGAAAGAGGTGCTTACTTCATGAGAATGTCATAGTACTCAACGTCTAAAGACAACATCAAACCATCCACATCTTTGATTGCCATGATTGCTCGGTGCACAGCTATCCAATTTGCAGACTACCCACACGAAACCAACCAACAACAATCCGTATCAAAAATTTGAACTTGACGGTGATTCTTCTATGAGATTATCATTCAACTAAGAGTACTACGAGATATATGTGACTAAAATGTGATTACTACTAGACTAATGTAGGAATTTACTCATCCATGCCTTCCATGGTCACAAAAGTAGTAATAATAGTCACATTCTAGTCATAAATTGTACATAAAATCTCTTATGAAACCCATTTTCTTTCCCCGAATTTATCCTTAGGAGTAAAAATTTAAGGAAGCGAATTACTGATACAACAAGGTATCTTCTTTCGAAAAATTTAACTAAAAAAACTCAATTTCTACACGGTTTGGAGGCGCGACAGCACATGATCGCCTCTCGACAAACCGTATTATGCATACATCAGGTTATGGTGATTAAAGGCTGATTATTGCTACAATTATTCTTACAATTTACTCAACCATTATTCTTACAATTTACTCAACCATGGTCACAAAATTAGTAATATAGCGAGTATCATTTTAATCCCAAATTGTCCGTCGGAAGCAATTGAACGCAAAAACCCAGATGTTTTTTCTAATCAAAACAACTATGACAAACAGAAATCAAACACAAAAACAAAAACAAAATCAAAATCTAAGAAAATGAAAACCTTGCAACGTTCATCTTTGGTGATAGTAGCAGAGCCTTCAAGAGCAGTTTTAAGAGCATCAACAGGTCTATACCTGTAATTTGAATTGAATTGAATTTCACAGAATAATTAGATCATACAAAAATGAATCAAAGATCAAAACTTTGATGAATAAAATGAAAGATTAATTAGAAATAAAAAAGTGGGTAGTGATTACTGTTTAAGGAGGGTTTCGATCTTGCGAGATTTGTGCTCAATTCGAGTGATGATTGCTTCTGCATTTTCTGCTTCTATGAAATCTTCATGTTCTGCCATTTCTTTTTTCTTTTTTTTTTTCTCTCTCACTACAACCACCTTTGATATTATTGTTTCTAATCGGTTCGGTCAAAGCTCGAGTCGAGATTATTAGTTTTTGAGCTTAATCTAAAGGCTCAAGATTAATTTTTTTTCGGATCTATCGCTTTGTTTAGTTGTAAAAGCGGTGGTCATTTGAGCGGGTCAGCCCGATTCAGTCTGCCCCGGTGGGCCCTTTTGGGTGCCCCGGCCTTGTCCGGTCAAGCAACAACCGATACTGGGTCCTTGATTCTTAAGGCTCGGGTCGTTAGGTCTACCCTTTTTTGCAATTTCCATAACCAACGGGTCGTGCTCGGACCTTGATTTGAAAGCCTAACCCGGCCCACGCCCTAATGAGCTATGCCCCCACATGAGAATGGAGACCCTACCCGGCCCGTTGCATTTAGTGCCCCTATTGGACAAGTAAATGCATACTTGACAAACTAGCTAAGTAGCTAGTCTTCTACTAGCACAATTAAAGTAAAATGTACTTCGTATTGAGGTACAGAGTAAGATATGAGCAATATACAAAAGATGAAAATAATCTTACCATAAACGATTTAGTTTACAGAAGAAAAACAAAGTAGCCCTTCTGCCCTAGGATTTAGTTTAATATCTATTCAACCACATCGATTACAGTTTATCTTCTCTAAAACATCGGTCGAAAAGAACAATTACTATTAGAGTATAGTCAACGGTAGAAGACACCATCTTGCAAAGTAAAAGAATCCACAAGGTGGGTATATATAGACATTTGTACATCATAAATTTTTAGATGTAACGAACTCACAATAATGTTATTGTTAGACCTGTTAGGGTGTCACGTAAAGGTATTTATCACTTACGGAGTTTAATTTTGGGGGAATTTTTAACCGTAAGTAGTAGATTTCATGACATGAGACGGTATAGACA
This sequence comes from Dianthus caryophyllus, assembly GCA_023091065.1. Classification (NCBI taxonomy): domain Eukaryota; kingdom Viridiplantae; phylum Streptophyta; class Magnoliopsida; order Caryophyllales; family Caryophyllaceae; genus Dianthus; species Dianthus caryophyllus. The sequence continues at coordinate 7,082,827 of CM041522.1, forward strand.
TATAGGACCTGTTCTTTCTTTCTAAATTTTATTTTCAAAGACATTTCGCCTGGGCCACCATTTTTCGCCTGGGCCTGGGCCACTATTCGAGCCTGGGCTTCCATACTTCGATTCATTCTGGGCGAAGACAATGACAGTTATTTAATCAACTTCATTCTGGCCTGGGCCACTGATCTGGCCTGGGCTTTCTGGGATTCGATTATTTCGCCTGGGCCTAATTCACTGATCTGGGCCTGGGCCTTAATCTGGGCCACTTAAAAAGTCCAAAAAGTTTAAACCCAAGTTCATTAACCTATGTGAACATGCATGGAAATGCATAGACCAAAATTCTTGTAAACAGCATCCCAATGCACCAACTATGACTCAATTTTTCTTCTCAAAATGCAGAAATTACCCCACCATTAAACACCAGTATATTCAAAAAGTACCAACACTATTATCCCCCATAAAGTGATTTACATGTACAATAATCAATTCAACACCCCAAAAACACATCATTCAAAAAAATTTCATCTTTTTCAACCTTTTTTTTTCCCTCTTGATTACTCTGCTTTCCTGTTTTTCAGGGCACTGTTCTTCAATCAAAGTTTCCCTTTATATTATTTTTATTATTATTGTCTCAGTTTTAGTCATTTGTTTACGATTTTATTTACTTTCAGATGATACATTTTCAAACTACTACTGTAAAATAACCCAGACACATGAAGATTTTATAATAAAAATACCAACAAAGTAAAGGAGCATAAAAGTGATTAAATTTTTTGTAATTTTTTTTAGGGTTTGGTTCATCAATGGAGGATGATTCTCACATTTTTCTGAGACCTCAATCTGTAAAACAACAGTTTAATCCAGATTTACAAGCAAATCCCAGAAGAAATAGTATGTCTTTTTCACATTTTGTCATGAAATTTGTGGTGATTGCTCTGTTTTTGTGTTTTATTCCTATGTTTCCTTCTGAACCACCTGAGTTCATCAGTGACACTGTTTTTGCCAAAAGTTGGGAGTTGATTCATCTTCTTGTCATTGGCATTGCCTTATCTTATGGTCTTTTTTGTCGTCGAAAAAACCCGGAACAAAATGGGCTGAAATCACATGGTTTTCAGCAGAATAGTGCAAGTGTTCACCATCACCCAACAGTTTTTGACTGTGGGGGTGAAAACCCATCTGTGAAATTTGGTAAAAACAGGTTCAAAAGTAAAAGTTACGACTTTTCGGGTTTTGGGGGTGAGTCATATGTTGTGGTGAGACAAGGGAGAGATGAGAAAGTTGAGGAGAGTCCTTTGGGTTTGCCTGTTAGAAGTTTGAGGTCTAGGGTTGTGGAGAGTGATAGTGAAGATGAGTGTGTTAGTGAGAGTGGTGTTGAGAGTGAATGTAGTGAATCTAGTAGTTTTGAGAGGGGTGAAAAAGGTGAGAACTTTGAAGGGAATGTGGGGGAAAAGGGGTTCCGAAATGGGTGGAATTCTCGGTCGATGAGGGAGGGTTTCATGGAAAGAGGTGAGAGCTTTGAGGGGATTATGGGGGGTAATAGGTTTCGGAATGGATGGGAATCACGGTCTATGAGGGCGAGTTTTGGTGTTGAAAATGGGGGTTTTGAGATGCATGGTGATAAAGGTGAGAACTTTGAGGGAATGATGGGAAGTAATGGGTTTCGGTATGGATGGAATTCTCGGTCCATGAGTGGAGATGGGGGATATGAGGTACACGATGAAAAAGACGAGAATTTCGAAGGGATTGCGAGGGGTAATGGGTGGAATTCTCGGTCTATTAAGGAGGGTTTCATGGAAGAAGGTGCCGGTTTTGGGGTACACGGTGACAAAGGTGAGAACTTTGGGGGAAATGGGTGGAATTCTCGGTCTAATAGGGAGGGCTTTGGTGTCGAGAAGGGTGGTATTGAGTTACATTGTGGGAAAGGTGAGAATTTTGGGGGAAACGGGTGGGATTTGCCGTCCATGATGACGGGTTTCAATGTTGGGAATGGTGAGAGCTTGATGGAGAATGTAGGAGATATTGCTACTCAAAATGGGTGGGATTCTTGGTCCATGAAGACGGGATTCGTGGCTGCGAATAATGATTTTAAGCTACATTGTCGGAAAGGTCAGAGCTTTGACGGAAATGTAGGGAGTAATGTTTTCCCAAATGAGATGAATTCTCAGTCCATGAGGACGGATTTCGTGGCAGCAAGCGGAAATGTTGAGTTAGATATCGGGAAAGGCGAGAACTTGGAAGGTAATGTGGGGAACTATCCTCCAGTCTCGTTGAAATCACGGTCCATGAGGTCGGACTTCATGGCAAACAACGGTAAATTTGACTTGGATCTATCAAAGGCGCACTCGTTTAGGTCACCTATACAAGGACCATCATCGGGGATGATGAATGCCGGTTTTTGTTCCTGGGTACCGGAGTCACCAAACTCGGTAAACGAGAACTATTCCTGGAATGCAGTCACTAACACGCCTTTTTCGAATTTGCATACTCAAGTTAATGATTTCAATTTGGTCGGTTCGACACGTACCTCAGAAAACTGTACTACTCCCTCCGACTTTTTCATGCACTCGACTACGACTCCACCGCCAGCGACAGTTCCGACGAGTGATTTTGCTTCGGGGTCTGTGATGCACAATAATGAGAGAACTTCACCAATCTTAGAAAACGCAAATAAATACGTCGAAAGTTCTCCTCTTTGCGTACCTCCGTTGCAGAAGAATGAGGAGAATTTCATGCCTCAGACACCGGAAGCTCTGCCTTCAACAACGCGTCCTGCGAGGAAATTCGGTTCATCAGTTAGAACAACGAGGCGTTCCAAGTCAAATCTCGGGCTTCCTAGCAAGAAAAGTAAGCAACAATTGGAAAACGACACCAGCGTTGGATTTTTGGGACAGGGCGATAATTCTAGTGTGTCACGTGTGGTTAGTCCAGTAGACGATGTTGCTTTGCCAGGTAATGGATCTTTTCCGAATAAAAATGAAGACTTCGACGTGTCTAAAACTCCGATTGATAAGGTCACGTCTCCTGATAATAAACCCGCTTCATTGGGTAAAGCGCCAAGGTCTCCTGATTTTAAGAAGGATAACGAGAAAATGTCAGAAAGCGGCACTGAAATTCCGAAACATGATGTTATCGCTCCGTTCACCAACAGCTCTTCCCTAATAAAGGATGAGAGATCGACTCCTGAAAAGTGGGATGACGATTGTTTCGTAATACCCTTATCAGAAGACAATGACGTAGAAGATCCGGTACAAGTAGTGCAAGACGATCCTGCTCCTGAACTGGTTTCTGTGTCAGACGTAGCTTCGTGCAGCAGCAGAACATCTTGTGATGAGCGGAAATCAGAGATAGTCGTTGGCGTGGAAGAGGAAGTTGCACTCAAAGAAACGACAGATTTCTCGGAAATAGAAGTCTACAAACCTTCAACACCTTCGCCGCCTCCACGACTTCAGATTCGAGCATGTAGGACTGATCCTGACATCCCCTCGTCCGTAGAATCGAGTTCAAGGGCACTTTCTGATGGGTTTTTGCTTGAGGATCGCCAAAATAATGAGAAATGCTCCTCTCTGACGTCTAAACAAGGTAAATCTTTGTCGAAAGCATCAGATTCTCGCGGATTTAGCTGTACGTCCTTTTTTGACAGAGATTTAAGGAGGAGCTTCAGGAACGAGGCACGAGAAGAAAACAGGAACAGTGAAGAAGATGGAGATCAGTATGTTGGAAGATCCGGGAAGTGTAGTTGTTTGAGTTTAGACGTAAGGCCGACTTTGAGTAAGGCTGCATTAAAAGGGAAGTCTGTAAGAACAATCAAACCACGAGAAGTTGTTCCCGAGAAAAGCATCCCTAAACTTGCATTGGAACAGAAACACGAGGAAGACGCAGGAAGAAAAGAGCAGAATTCCGAGATGGTTTTGATTAAAATTGGAATAAGTGAAAAGAGACCGACTTCAAGTGGTCGGAAAAGAGAAAAGCAAGGCAATGTAGGGACTTCGATAATTGTGGGGGTGAACTCAAAAGGAAGAGATTCAAGTGCTCAAGCTGCTGTTCTGTGTGACGTGAAGGAAGACGAACCTGATAGTGAGATTGATAAGAAGGCTGATGAATTCATTGCCAAGTTCAAGGAGCAAATTCGGCTTCAGAAAGTTTCTGCGAGAACTGAGTCGAGGAGACGTCAGCTTCCACAGCAGGATTCGCTATATCATACTTGAAGCTAATATGTTATGCTCCATGCTTTCGTAGAACGCTTTGATGCGATTTACACCAATGCAAATGGTTTGGTAATGAAGTAAAAGCACAGTGTTTGATGATATACTTCGTTTCTTGATTTATCTTCATGAGGCTGCATTCACAGCATGCTGTTCGTAATGTTATCGGTGTAACAATAAATTATTGCGTGAAATTCTTGTATTATAAGACGCGCTTTTAACGCTTCAATATTACTCGAAAATGAAAAAATACGTCTTCTACTTTCATATAAAATTACTGTCAAAGAAACACTATATCTATTATAAATACACAGGCATCAGTTGCCTTTGATCTCGATTTCCGGAATGCCAGATCCATAAACATGGATTTCTACACTCATCAGTTACAACAAATGTATAGCTTCGTGCTGAAAAATGAGTATCGTTTATATCCAACACAAGTTTGTCAATCGCGAGTATATTCTCGCTGAGTCGCGGTATCAAATCTCGAAATCAGTCGACTGCACAGTTACCGTGTTAGTGGAGACCTTCCGGCAATGCCCTGTGGTAGACGATTGGTCCCTCAGAACTGTGTTTGGCATGAAATTGACCGTAAAAAGCATATATACCGAGTGTAATGATGCTGACAACAACAAATCTCACCCACGCTTCATAATGTAACTGAAACAAGCAGAAAAAGGCACACAAATTGTAAGGTTTTGAGCTTCTGAGAAACAGAAATCGGAAAGAGGCAGACAATTTTGTCGTGCAGAGAATAATCGAGGAATCGTAAAACAGACCTGAGCAAACAAGAATATATTGAAGAAAATGCAGATAGCGGGCAAGAAAGGGACTGCGGGACAGGAAAACCCTTTAAGAGCAGTACCTGCGTATGCCTGATAATATAAAATTCAAACATCAGACACGTTATGTTACACTAGAAGTACGACATCACAAGAAAATTTGAACTGTAAAATGTGAGACATGCAATGGAGAGAAAGCTCACTTGACGCAGATATAGGGCTGCTAAAGCCACTAAAGCTATGACCACGGGAATGATCAGGAAAAAGTACGAAGCATCAAAGCGATACAAAGCGCCTGCGGTAAAACCACAGCAAGCCAATACAATCAACCAAATCACACCTTCTGCCCATCTCGATAACCATCTGCCTGAATTTTGAGTTGCAGATTGCTCTTTGAATCGGAGGGATAAAACACAGGCTGCCACAACTGAATAGCCTGTCTGAAACATGTGGCGGATAATTTAGATCCTAAGCGAACGCTACTCACATTACCACGAAAATAGATACGCCCTCAAACGCTGTTTATATTCGTCCCCTTTGATTTTGGTGCTCAAACACTCCATGTTTACATTTTCATAATATAAAGATTATGTTCTGTGAGGCACTATCAATTAAAATTGACATTGTTCGACCACAAAAATCAAAGGGGAGACATTATCAACGGGATAAAGGGAGTACTCATGAATTGAATTGTCGCATACCAATGTCCCAACCGAGAGAATATGAGAGAGCACGTGCACATTAAGTAATCCCGCCATGATCCCGGCAACAAGACCGACCCAAATCTGAGAAATCATAGGAGTGTGCCGCTTCAAGTTCACTTTCGCAAATATCTGAGGTAATAAGCCATCACGTCCAAGACCTAGGTACAGACGAGACTGACCACGAGAAACATCAAATGATTAGCTGAATTTTGGAGAAAATTCAAAGAAGAATAGATCTACCAAATGAGCTGTCTAATCACCTGAACATAGAGTCCAACCAGCAGAGTTGTCGTAAGCCCAGCGACAGCGCCAACACTAATCAAAACGGAAACAAATTTTAGGCCTTTTGACGTGAAAGCTGCGGCCAGGGGAGCTTCTTCACCGAGAAGATTGTACGGAACCATTCCGGTGATCACCAAGCAAACACCGATATATAACACTATGCAGATGAGCAGGCTTCCGATTATCCCCAAGGGCAAGTCCCTCTGCACATCAAAGCGAATGGAATAAAGAAACGCCACAACTATTGATATATGTGCGGTGTGTGATCTTGAGTATGTTTTACCTGTGGTCGTTTACATTCTTCAGCTGAATTTGCAACAGCGTCAAATCCAACATAAGCGAAGAAAACTACTGTCGCACCGGTCAAAACCGTGTCGAAACCATTGGGAACGAAAGGAGACCAATTTGATACATCGACTTTAAAAGCACCAGCGAAAATCACTACAAGGACAATGACCACCTGCAATATGAGCCGAGCTTAGAGACAAGTTGTGAAAACCTCTGCATTGATAAATCAGACTATTCCATCGAAACCATGCTTTACTCAGTCCATTCACGGCCATTTTACCTTTGTGACAGTCATAAACGAGTTTACAACTGAAGATTCTCCAACGCCCCAACATAAGACCGCTGTGAGAACGCACAGAAGGATTGGTGCCAACACATTGATTGAGAAAACTCCGAGAAAATCTTGACCGCCATGGCCTATCCAGTTTGGAATGTTTCCCTTGATAGAGGGCGATAGTTCCAGCAGAGCGATAACATAGCTGGCCAAGCTGCGCGCAATGCTGGCTGCTCCAATGTGGTAATCGAGCATCAGTTGAGCAAACACCAAGAATGCAGTCAACTCGTTGAAGGCTGAGTAAGTGTACATGTATGCTCCTCCCACAACAGCAGGAAAACGAGATGCAAGTTCAGCGTAACAGAGCGCGTTGAGTATGCATGAAATTCCCGCAAGTATGAAGCAAAGTGTGACAGCTGCATTCATCAGAAGTGAAACTCAGAAACCACTGGTTTCGAAATAAACTTAACACCATTTGAATAGTTGGAGTAACATAGCACACCTCATATATGTAAACTTGAAAAAAACCACCTCGCTAACGCGTACAGCAAGAGTAACTAATGAGATACTTCAGCAGCATATTTTCTTGCTTCTAATGAGCATTATGATGAACATGTACTGCTTTCGGATTCAACAAATTCACTAGTATCACTACAATATTCAAAATTTTCCTCTCGTCTTTGAAATATATCAAGAGATTTTATATTGCAGCATATTTTAATTATCAAATTTACTCTCTAGAGTAAAAACATGCTACACATTGTCAATGGTGTTTGCAAAGCTTGAACTTGCATATTATTCTCTTCGTATCAATCACTTGTTTACCTTCGTAAATTCATTGTTTTATTTGTTAAATAGGGTACTTTGACCTAAAGTCAATACTCCGTAGTTTTTTCCTCACAAATGAATATATAAACAAATAACTAAAACGGTGGAAGCAGCGTCTAGATATAAATTTACTAATAAAAAACACAATGAAAAACAAAAAAAAAAAAAAACAAAAACTATGACCTCAACAAACAATATAGAAAGTGATAGTTTCAGTTACAAATTCAACGCTTATTTAATACTCCCTCATTTAATATTTTAGAATGGACCTAAATCCTTCCTCCGTTCCAGTAAATTGTCTACCGTTTGACTTTTTGTGAGAAAATTTGAGAAAAATATAAATAAATGACTAAGACAGTAAATCACTTCTTACCATTTTTGCAACAAAAATTAATTTGAATAACTTATTGTTCAAAAAAAAAAACGAAACCGACCTTCTTTGGTCTCATTCAATTGTTTTAAAGATCATATCTTTCGTTTTTACGAAAAATACTATTCATTTACGTCAATTAACAAATTAAAAAATAAAAAAAATACCGAAATCCACACACATTGAAACATAAATACTTTAAAAAATAAATAAAAATAAATAAATAAATTGAAACTTACCCACTTGCACAAACAACCTCAATTCAAAAACCAACATAACAGAATTAACTAAATTTTTGAAAACAACAAAATAACAGAAAAATTAATTGAATCCTTTTCAAAATAAAACAAATTAATAAACAAAATATATAAAAAATTAATTTAAATTATATTTACCTGGACCGGCATCACGAGCAACGGTTCCGGTGACGACGAAAATTCCGGCACCAATCGAAGCACCGATTCCGATAAGAATGAGTTCAAACAACCCTAACCGCCGAACCAAACCGTCGGCGGCGGTCGCCGGTCGACCGTCGGACGAACCGGGTTCGAGGGGTTTAGACCGGCGGGCCGAAGCCCAGAATTGTGAGGCCCATGTTGGAGGAGAAGATGATCCAGTGCTGCTTTTTCTATCACTTGATTTATTCATCCCAAAAAAAAAAAAAAAACAAATTGATTGAAAAAAATATAATTGGAGAAGATTTTGAAAATTGGGGGAGAAATGAGGGGATTTATGGTGGGGATTATGAGTTGGTTTTTAGCTGTAATTAAGTGGGTAATTAAGGAAATTAGTGATAAATTTGTTGAGATTTAAGGTTAAAAATGGGAGGTTTTTATTACAGTGGATTTTAGCTGTGTATTGTATTCCAATTATTTAAATTATTTAATTCTAATTAAGGCAAATTAATTAATGTGGGAATTAATTGAATTAATTGGTAGTGGTGATGATTGAATTTGGACGGAGGTTGCTTTATTATTCATGTCTTAGCTAAAAGTTGTCAAAATATCTGTTATGTTTGTTTCATTGTTTGTATGTGTTCAATAATCCATATGAAAATATTTGAATGTGTTTTATTGTTGCAAGTTAAAATGTATTTTTGATTGGTTATTATAATTATAATATGTATATATAGTACGGAGATATAGAGAACATATTTTTATCATATAAAACATGAGAAATGTTATCGACAGTCTCTTTTGGACAGTCTTATTTAAATTGATTATGAGAGGCATAGGTAGAAAGATAAGTAAAAAGAGAAGACTCATAACACCCCTCATAAAACACTACGAGTAATAAATATCAATGAGGGGTAAGCCCCGAGAAACTAAATATTCGCTACTCCATAGTATGACGCAAGGAATAGCAACCCCGAAGATGTCATCCCAAAGGATAGAACGAAGTTCGTTACTTGCTGATCTAGATTGATGATAAGTAACCGTACTCACGATAACTGTGAAAAGACCCTTATAAGACTTCACATGTAAGTCCCACATCGGTTGTGGAGAGGTGAAATGTTCACCTTATAACCCCTAAGGGTTACTCCTCCTATTGCCAATTGGTTTTAGGATGGAACCCCTTGGGCCTATAAGGTGGGCTTTCTCTCTACCACTTGTGGGTGTGGCCTGGGCCCGTCTCTGGTTTCACAGTAACTCCATGAAAATTAAACATTCAAGTGTAAAAGATTCACACCTCTGAAAACTAAAGAAAAAATGCCTCGATTTTTAATACGACTCCACATAGTACTCTGGCAAATACTTGTGTAAGTACAGCCTCACAATAAGTTTGTTGTGAGTCCTCTCACACAAGTAGTAGTAATTTAATAGTTACGGAGTATTTTTTTCCCCTTTTCTTAATTTATTTATTTGTGACCCACACTAATTTAGTGTGAGTGCGGTCTCTCAGTAGAATTACTGTAGTACTCCGTACTAGATAAGTAGAGTCTACAGTAATTCAAATTACAAAACAAATTTTATTTTTGAATTTAGGCAAAGTATTTTTATCAATACACAAGAATGCATAACGAAGTGTTTATTCAAAGGAATGTCAAATGTGTGTAGGAATCAATGCGATCAGTCGATCATGCAACAGCAACTCCTGCGTTCGATTCATCATCTTTCAAAAATGGTAAGATCATCTTATACAACTCGTCCGACAAATTCAAATGTCCTCCAGGCGCCTTTTTAAACGTTACTTTTCCAGCTTCGTGCAACGTTTTTAGCCCTATCAAATCTTCTTTGTACAATGTAGTCTGTTTCAAAAGTACAAGTATCAACCAACTCAACGTAAATAAACCTCGGAGAAATGGCGCACCTATAAGTCACACTTTGCAGTGTCGGTATGAAGATTTTGTGGTGTTTTTAAACATTGTGGCTCTCTCACAAATTTACAAGAATCGCATTAAACATGTCCCGTGTGGGTATTATGGACTATCACCACCTTTACAACAAAAAATACATCAATTTTCCTTTTAACATTTTCCGAATTCTTCCAACTTAATACTCAATATTATTATTATTGACATACATAGATGTCGCTTGAAGGTTTCAGTCAATTTCCCCGTAAAATTTTCCGAATTCTTCTAACTTAAATTCCAACTGCATAGATGTCGCATAAAGTTTTCAGTCAATATTTCGGTCCAAATTTTATGAATCCTACCTAGCTCTATCTCGCATTCTCGCAGCAAAGTTAGTACTTTTTAGTTTTTACCTCATTCATCCATCGCAAATTCTTATATAATTAAATCGACTACCTATACATACATTAATATAGTCTCCCATGTTTTCAGACCTAATTTCAGCTCAGTTCAATTCAATTCAACTCTAACTAATTACTCATATTATTTTGTTCTTGGTTCCGTTAACTTCAACACACACACATAAGCTCGATTCCTTATCGAGCAATACAAAACAATTCAGTTCGGTTCAAAAATGTTCAAAACAAGGTCGATTTTATTGTTACGAATATATCAGTAATTGTAAAAGGAGTATTTTTAACTTGGCAAGATGAATTACCTCATTGAATGGCAAGATTATGTCAGTTGATCCATCAGGGTGAAAACCAAACCATGATGACTCTTTTGGTACAATTATTGTGTCTTCTTCAAACTACCAATCATATAAATATATTCAAATAAATAGTCTTGTATTATTGTATAATAAGGTATACAACAATTTTACAATACTTTTTACGTAAATAAAATAACAAAATACGCACGTTTTAGTTAAGAGTTAATTTTTTTGTTTGACGGAGTAATTTTTACGACATAACCAAGAACTTACCATGACGAGAACCAAGTGCTCTAAGCTGGCAAACCGTTCCTTGTGAATAGCATTCATCGAACCAGGTTTCTCGTTGTTTGCATATGGCAGAAATTTGCACCCTCTTAGATATGCAGCTATTCTCTGCCGAAAAAATAAAAACTTAATTCTTCCGAAATAGCATTCAATTAATTTTTTTTTTTGTTTGATTTTTATAGATAATAAATATTCCGTTAGTTTTCATTTTCACCACCTAAAAATCGTATTCTGTAGAATGCAAGTAAAGAATGTATACATCTAACTCTATAATCCAACAAAACACGAAACTCCGCCATTAATTCAGATGCTTTAAAATCAACAGGATGATTCTATGATAAATTTAGTGATTTGCACAAGTTTTCGACGATTACCGTTGGAATTTTTATGTAGTTGCTTGGCGCCACCGTACTCTGTCATATTAATAAAAATTAAAGAAATTTAGACATTATTTCAAAGTTATACAACTCATAGAGTCGTAGTATTTAAGAAAGTAATTTATGTCACAGATAAGAATATTACTTTAAAAATAATAATTTTTTTTTTTTGCGTCAAAAATAATCATTTGATTTACCTGAATATATGCGCTGTAAACTGGAAGCACATTAAGGAGATCATCTAAAATGGCACAAATTGGATTACTCTGTGCACCAAAAAAAAAAAAGCGAATTTAATCGCGTCGTATATTTTGTAACCAAAAAAAAAAACATATATGGAGTACTTTGTAACAAAGCCAATTGTATGAATCGAAATATTATGGTAATTTGTACTTCAGAGTTAAGACCTTCACATCGTTTTTTTTTTTTTTTTTTGGGTCCAATATGAGTTATAAGGGCAATACAACGGGGGAGGGGGATTCGAATGTGTGACTATCGTCACGGGTACCTCAATCTTAACCATTAGATCAAGGCATCCTCGGTAGACCTTCGCATCGTGCAACCTTAAACCCAGGAAAAAAAAAAAAAAAAAAAAAAAAAAAAACGATTGCTCACCGAACAGTTTGGTGCCCCTGCTAGGCCAGCCTGAGGTCCTCCAACTGATATGTAGTTCTTCACCTGTTCATTCAATGTACGTTCGACTAAATTCTACTCCGTGTATATTTATGACACATTTATATGCGAATAAAATAAAACAAATTTCATGTAAATATATCTCATTTCTAAACGAAATAAGGATTAAATTGTGGAAGTGCAACGATTTCAGATAAAGCTAACTTAAAATTCTAAAACAATCACGTAACATATATAACTTACCGGTGGTGCTTCATCACAGAATTCGATTAATCCTCGAGTTACCAAAACTCCCTACATACGAATACATTTGTTAAACGGTGTTATAATTATCAACTAATTTAATTAAGCGGATTTACAAAAATTGTTTTGAGAACGAACTCGTATTGTTAAACAGTGTTATACAGTAATTAGCGCATCGATAGATAACAACCTGAGACAATCCAATTAAGTTGTACCCATCCTTCAGTTCATCCAACTCTTTCACCTGATACAAAATGATAAAACGCAAAAGATCGGAAAATTATACTCCGTAAAATGTTGTTTACGTAAAAATTTCCCTAGCGTAAAAAAATAGATAGAAACCAATTAATCAGAATGAACAAAACATTAGGTTAAAAGTTTATAAATGATTCTTACCTTTTGACATGCCAATGTCACCTATAAAAAAATAATAAAAAAAAAATAAAAACATAAAATGGTTACTCCGTAATCCGTATTGATATAAATCATATAATCATTCAAAATTTTTAAAATGGATCGTATGCAAGAAATGAGTATATTGTACAAAATTATTATAATTTGTACGAACGCTTTTTTTTTATGAAAGTTTGGAAAAAAGAGTCGTTGCTATACTTTTTTTTATAAAACGACATAGAATATTTCTCAAGAAAAAAAATACCGAGCATCTTTTTTTTTTACTTTTTTTAACTTTTCGTCGAAAAAAAAGAGTGATTATTATACATTTATACCTGGTCCATTATAGGAACAAAAGCCGAGTCTTGTACAGTTTCCCCTAATACTCTGTAAATAAATTTATGATATGTTTAATCACATTTGAGGTAATATTTAATCATACCAGTCACTTTATAATTGTATGAGAAAGTGCATTGCCATAAGAATAATTGTAATAAATTCTTATATATTCTCGAATAGTACTCCGTACTTTATAAAACAATAAGTCGACGGTTTATCCCAGAACGCAAAAAACCGAGTTGATATTATAAGAAAAAAAAAAGGAGCCTACATACATGCATTGTCCTTTATTGCCAGAATCCTTCTCTAGAATGTGAATGAATTCTTCGACGTCTGCACATGTCTCACCAATACCTGTTATAACAGTACAACCCAGTCGATTACTCTCTCATCAAACGGTTTAACGATAAAGTTATCAATTAACCCATTACGTCAAATACGTGTTTAGATAGAAAAGAGTACAATGCAGGTCACTATCAAGTCACCGTAAAAGTAAAAAAATAGTACGTTACGGTCTTATACACGAATTTGTGTTGAGCATAAAAGAGGCGGAAATTGGCAAAGATACAAGAGTTGAAAGTACCATGAAAGACAACGAAAGGAAGAGATTTAACAGCATTTGTGAGGGACACAATGAGGATAAAGAAGATGAGTTTTTTGGCCATTTTTTTGAATTAATTACATAGGCCAACTACAAGTATAGCAGTCATATTTATAGCAAAAATTGTTTCAAATTTTCAATTATTTGTTTGAACAACTAACTTTTCAATTTTGCGCAAATATAGTACGGAGTACTTTATATAAGTTTATTTATAGATCGGAATTCTTTTACCAAAACCCAAAATTCTTCCCCCTTGGTGATCAGTTTGGATCAAATTATATTATCGTATAGAGTAAATAATTCATTTACGCTTAATCGCATAATGAAAAGGCAAACCGATGATTAAGAAGAAATACAATGTTGTGGAATTACATATTACGTGCAACAAACACGGAATTCATTTTAGGAGATTAAGTAATTTATCTACTTCGTAGTATATTGGTTATTGTTATAGTTGACAAATCATCGATAATTATGTTCGATTAGTCTCTGTATTAACTAAAACAACGCATGTAATTTATTGAGTACGCTAATGACTGAACGACCCACTCGGCATCAAAAGCCAAAGACTAATGCCTAGACGAGTAGACGTTAAACTGGCTTACTGAAAGCTTCTCCGTACACTCCCTCCGTCTTAGTTAAGGTGTTGTTTGGTTTGGGTTTAAATGAAAAGGAAAAGAATCAAGGTTAATAATTCCCTTTGTTACTGTTTGTTTGTGACAAAGGATTTGAGATTTCTTCCCTTCCGGCTTCCCTCGTACTCACCATAACTACTTACCTCTCATCTCCAAGGAAATTCAATTCTCTTTCCCCTCCAGCACACTTACTCACCTACCACCGTTACTCGCCACCACAAAGCTATGAGGCTGCGACTGCCACCGTAACAATCACCACGCATCATCCCGTTGTCTCCCGGTGGTTGGTAGGGTGAATAAAATGGGTGGGTATGTAGGTAGTGGTTTACCTTTTAATAAATCAATCAAACAACAAACTAAACTTTGGAACAATTCCTTTCATTTCTCCCTCTTTCCGTTTCTTGATTCCATTTATTCTCCCTTAGATAAACCAAACGCCCCCTAACATAATTCATTAATATTTCATACAACAGGAATATCATACGTAAATAACATCTTAGGGGGCGTTTGGTATGCGCAGTGGAAAGAGAAAAGGAATCAGAAAGAGAAACAGGGAGAAAAGAATGGGATTACCCTAGATTTAGGTTGTTGTTTGGTACAATCTGGAAAGGAATTGATTATCCCTATGGATTCCCTTTGTAGTTGTTTGGTACAAAACAAAGGAATCAAACTATTTTTTTTTTCACATGAAGTTAATTTTATTTTTTTTACTCTTTTTACATTGTTTTTTCAAAAAAGTTGCTACAAACAAAAGAAAAAGGGGTTTTAAAATTGCACTTGTCTTATTGGGTTTCTCAACTGCACTTCAGTTCTTTAATTACTCCCAACCTGCAGAGTTTCTTTAATTTACCCAAAATCATACCTGAAATCATACCTGAAATTGAACAGAGGAAGGAAAAACTGCAAAAAGTCAACGATGAAGATGTTGCAACGACGATGAACTGCAAAAGTTCAATAACAAAAAGAAGGAGATGAAGAAAACAGAGGAAGGAAGGTGAAAGAGATTCAAAGGGTTTTAAAAAAAAATTGAATCAAAAGAAAGAAATGACGGTTAATAAATTGACTCAACTTCTAATTTACAACTAATCCTTCCACGTAGGCAAATTAGGCGCTCCACGTAGGCAAATTACGCATCCTAATTGGCATTTAACGGTGATAATTGACGGCTTAAGCATAATTAGTTATGGTTGGGAGTAATTAAGAAACTTCGAAGTGCAGTTGAGAATACGATATCTGAGAATACGATTGGGAAAACCGATAAGACAGTCTGATTAGGAAAAACCCAAAGAAAAATTAATAATTAACAAACATAACATAGATAATAACCATACAAACACCCAAAATTATAATAACAATAACAATATATAACAATATAATCACCCAAATTTATAATATAACCTATAAATAACAATATAATATCAAAAACATTATAATAACAAATAAATAATAAATATAAAACTGAAAAAAAAAAAAAAAAAAAAAAAAAGGAAAAAAGAAGCGGATCTGCTGCGCCTAAAGTGGTAGCCGGAGGCTCCACTGAGCCGGAGGAGGCATGTGGCCGGAGGAGGCATGGGGCCGGAGGCGGCAGGATCGCCGGAGGTGGCAGGGGGACGCCGGATGCGGCATATGTGTCGCCGGAATTTAAAAAAAAAAAAAAAAAAAGAGAGAGAGAAGATGGTGGCGCTGAGGCGAGGGGACGCCGGAGGAAGGTCAGTGGGTCACGAGGAGAAGATAGTGGCTCTAGGAGAGGAGAGGTTTTTTTTTTTTTTTTAATAAGAAAGGGGAAGGGAGGGAGGAAGGAGATTAGGGAGGAATGGAATTAGTAAGAGGAGGGGGAGGGGGGTAAGAATGAAAGAGGAGAAAGGAGATATTGAATAGAGAAATAGTGGAAAGGGAATGACAAAAATGACCAAACAAACAACCACTAAGGGAATCTAACTTTTTAAATCCCTTTCCCATTCCTAAAACCCTCATACCAAACGCCCCCTTAGGGAATTAGTATAGTATAATTGTTGTAGAAAGGTAAATCGAACATCATTTATTCAGTCCATTTCAGTTCACTACATTTGACCGAAATCTTACGATAATAATAATTAGATGTAGTGTAGTAAATTAGACGGAACAGAGTGACAATGTATTCAATTATTCAGTACATAAAGTCTCAAATGTAAACCTGCACCTCGTGGACCTCGAGTAGATGCAACTATGCAAGTCGCATATTCCTGACAAATTATACTTTGTTTTATTGAGTTGCATACATTCTTACGGTATTATCTTTTGAGTTTTCAGAAATATTTTAATAATACGTAAATAATCAGATGAAATATTTAAAGTACTTTTTCCTTTTTACTTCGTATTAGATTAGTCTCACTTTTCTTGTTCAGCAATTTTATCCATTTAATAATACGTAAACAACCACTTTTATTGAAATTACACTCTTAGGCTTACACCAAAATACCACACACTTTATTCTTCAAATTACTTTATGACTTATTTTACCCATTACCAATACTATCCCTATTATTTTTCATTTTCTTAAAATTTGTCAAAAGGAGGGAGTAATTGTTTTTTATTCAGTTTTTATGGAACTCGATGAGCATACTTTAAGAGTTTTGAATCATAGCACAAAGAGTTTATTTTAAAAACTTATAAAAATGGATATCATCCTAGAGAGAAAATTACGAAGAAATTTATGGATCAAAGAATGTCTAGACTACAATAGACCTGGCAAACAGCTCAGGTCGGTTGGATTCGTGTTCGTGTCAGTGTTAAATGGTTGTTATCCTCCCTACCCAAACCCGACCCATTTACTTAATCGTGTCAATTGTCTCAACCCTAACCCGACCCATTTATTTTTTTCATAACCCAATCCGACTTCTCTAACCCATTTATCTTTTAGCAGGTCATATTCGACCCACGTAACCCATATAACCCATTAAAATCTTTAACTTTGACGACTTATATACGATCCATTGACTCAAATTTTAAAATTATATTATCACATTTTAGATAGATTACTGACCCAATTTATCAAATTATGACACTTTTAGATAATTATCGGGTTACTCGTGTCAAATTCGTGTTGGAAAACTTCAACCCTAACCCGACCCATTTAATTTTCGTGTCGTGTTCATGTTGACCTAATTACTTAAATGGGTCACAATGTCTCAAACCTAACACGATAACTTCGTGTCTGGTTGGTGTCGTGTTTTCGGGTAGTACCACTAATTGCCACCTCCTGACTACATTCCTTCATTTTACTATTTCCAAAAAAACGAATATTCCATCTATTAACCATTTTCTTTAATATTTGTATATAAGCTATATTAATGCTATTAAAGTCAGAACTTATAAACTAATGGCTATTTGGCTAACATTGAAGGATATACTTCATCTAACTAATTCATCCATTTCTATATATTTGAATTTTCTCGTAACGAAGATTTTGAATAAACGTAAAGAATTCCAATTATAATATGTACCATACATGACCAGAATGAGAAAAGGTAAAAAAAAAGTTTACCTCCCATAACAGCAAGTAGTGATGGTAAATGCATGACAAACTCCATTTGCAGATATGTACTCCTCATTCCTTCAATATCACCAAAGAGCGACAAAGCCGACAATCATATGTTACTTCGACTCTTCACTTTAGTAGTGCGCCTCTCATTTAGGATGGAAAACGCAGATCTTTTCCTACATTAGCTCTTTCCGCTCCCCTAACTAAAATATAATGTATCATGTCCGACACTTAGAACTGATGAATGTACGTCAATGTTAGTTCGCAGAATCGAGAAATTTCTACAAAACCTTGCCAAAATTTAACCACTAGGCTGCCATCAAGTTCAAATTTAGCCTCGGACTCGTTGGTGCGGCTTGACCACGGCCATTGTCGTCTAATCGCATACAGAACTGCGATCAGATAACCTCCATGTCACGACCTTGATAAATAAGTAGCAGAATGGACAACTGGCAAAACATAAAACTGCAGTATTTTTTTCACTCAACTTGAAGGCACTCCTCTGTTTTACTCATATTCATCTGAAGATATTCTAGTACTAACATTATATCCTCAAACTGCGGATGTCTCGGGCTGCCTGATACAAATTCCGAAATCATACCATTAGCTTCGATAGCACTGTAACCGGCTTCTTTTTTTGCACCACTTGCCCACATCATTCCCTTTAATTTCTGAACTTCAGTCCACCTATTTTCTGCAGCATACAAGTTCCTGAGTAAAACATAGTTTCCAGCATTTAACGGATTCGCTTTAACAGCCTCGTTTAACACTCTCTCTGCGCGAAGCAAATCTTTTCGGTTCACACAGGCAGAAAGGAAGGAACTAATAACTATATCGTTGGCTTCATATGGCATCGAACGTAGCAGATTCTCAGCTTCGTCCAAGTCCCCTATTCTCCCAAAAAGATCTATCACACAACCGTAGTGCTCGATTTGTGGGGTGAGACCGAAGTTCTCCATCTCTTTCAGCCACTTCTTTCCGTCCTCAACTAAACCACTATGACTGCACGCAGACAGAACACCGATCATTGTTATCGAATTTGGCCTGCATCCACTATTTATCATCTCGTTAAACACATCTAATGCTTCCTTGCCAAATCCATTGGCGGCTAATCCATTAATCATAGCGTTCCATGAGCATGTCGCCTTTTGATGAACCGTTTCGAACATGCTCATCGCCTTGTTGATATCACCACATTTAGCATACATATCTATCAGTGAAGTAGTTATATTGATCGTTTTGTCTAATTTTTTCCTCTTTACATACTGATGAACCCAACATCCGAAATCTAGAGCGCCCAAATCAGCTACTGCAGGGAGAACACTGACAAAGGTGACTTCATCAGGTTCAATCACGCCTAACAGCATTTCACGGAACAGATTAATAGCTTCATGTGGCTGTTTATTTTGGCAATACCCACCAATCATCACGTTCCAAGAAAAACGATTTTTCACGGGCATAGCATCAAAAACAAGCCTCGCTGTCAGAGTATCACCACTATTACAAAACCCGGAAATCAAAGTAGTCCACGACACCACATTCCTCTCAGGCATCGCCTCAAACAAACTTTGAGCCGAAACCATGTCCCCTAATTTCACATACGCGTCAATTATCGCATTGTACGCTGATACATCCTTACCAGGCATCTCATCAAAGTACTTCCTTGCATTGACGATATCCCCTAACCTCGCATACCCACACACCAACGCAGTCCACGACACCACACTTCTCTCCGACATTTCATCAAACACCTTCCGTGCACACCCCATATCACCCATTTTTGCGTACATATCCACCATCGACGTCGCAACAAACAAATCCGACCCAAACCCACGTCTAATCACACCACAATGCAGCTGCCTACCTTCCCAAACATACGAATTCGAGCTACACGATTTAAACAAGAACACGAACGTGTAAACGTTGGGAACGAAACGCTCCACCCTCATCGAATCCCTGAAAAGAAACAACGCCTCGTCAAATTGACGATTAAAATTATGGGATTTGATCATAACATTGCAGAGAAATGGATCGTGTCGGTGAGGACTTTTATCGAACACTTGGCGTGCATGACGAATGTTGAAGTTTGCGCACAATGCAATGAACTTAGTGATGATTTGGAGGTTGTTACCGATGTCGTTGCAGACGATGAAACCGTGGATTTGAAGGAGAGATTTTAAGCTTTGATGTTGTTGAAGAAGAGAGAAACATTTTCTTTCAATTGAACTCCATAGCCTAGACATTGAAGCTTTTGTTTTGAAGAAGAAAAAAATTATTTTTATTTTTATTTTCAAATTTGCTACGTTTATATATGTTGTGGTATGAAAATTTTGGCGGGTATGGATTATGCTGAGGTTGAATGTGGTTAAGAGTCCGGTTGGGTCAAGTCGGTCCGTTGGACGGTCCGGTTTTTAGGGTTCGATCAGTGCTCAATCTACTTTTAGAATTGTCAAATCCTATAAGCTAAAATTTTGAGACAATTATTATTAGCGGGATTGTTGGACAGAGGTTTGGGAGGGAGAGACTCCGGTGAAAATGGTCTGCCACTCAAATTGGTTTATTTTTGGTTCAAGCTTGGCCCTGTAAGACTTAGCCACATTCTATAAGGCTAAGGAAATTCAAAGGCTCGAAAATTCGTGTCCCACTGGTTGGTTTTGATTTTAGGTTAAATCGACTCGATCCAACAGTCCAATTAGGAATTACCCTACTTTGGTGTGTCTGTTCAATTTCCACTTGGGAGACCCAAGTTGTCATGTGCTCACCTAATTTAGATCCTCTCCATTTCTTTTCCTCCATTTTCTCTCTAATACACCTATATTTTAATATATTTTTTCTCTCATTCATTAAAACATTATTTTCACCAAAATAATTACAACCCTTGGATTTCCACTAGATTAAATTTCAACCGTTTATAGGAAATGGATGTCCATTTCTTTTTAAGAAATGGAGAGGATCCAAACCCGTGGTCACCACCCTCTAAAATTGTACAACATGTAATTTAATCTAAAATTTTGTTTAAAACGTATAGAACATACTAACATAGAATAAGTCAAATAAAAATTGTTTAAAATTTAGAGTTTCATATATAATCTCTCGAATACTTAATGTAATTAATTATACAAGTAATACAAAGTTCTTTTTTTTTTTTTTCTTTTTTCTTTTCTAGTCATCTTCAAATATGTCTACTTTGATTCAACAAAAAAAAAAACTTTTATGTATCAGGTGTACCTATACAATAAATTACAGTTATAAATCATAAAAACATAATACTCCGTATTGTATAATCCACAAGTCATAATCCATTGTATTTGTATTTAAAACACTCTTTATAAGAGACGAGAATTTTCAAAACTATATAATTTTCCCGTCATCATACTTAAATTCAAAATACGGAGTATCAATCATCATACTTAAAGGACCTGTTCTTTCCAGCTTAATTTCAGCTTTTATAAGTTCAGCTTAACTCTTATAAGTTCAGCTCAGCTCCTATAAGTTCAGCTCTGACATTATAAGCATAAATTTACACACAAAAAAAAAAAATTAAGTTCAACTCACCTCTTATAAATTTAATCTTTTTAAGTTCAGATCTTATAAGCCAAAAAGAACAAGTCCAAAATCAAGTAATTTTACTTGCAATTTCCAAGTAATTGAGTAATCATTGTATTTCCACATCTAGAAATAAAATAGCACCACATAGTAGAAAACTACAAATGTTAAACGTTGACAAACCTTTCAACGTTCAATTATTCTCCTCTGACTACTTCAACTATGATGTTTCCTAACTAATGTAAGTAGGGCCCGACAAGAAAACGACAAACTAACACAATCCATTTTTTTAAAAAAAAACTCCACTATATAAACACCCTTCTACCTTCTACCTTCTACCTTCTACCTTCTACACTAATCATTCACTATTTCTCTTAATCACACCTTAATTACACTCTAATTAATAATTTCCAAAAATCATGAAGGACCTTATAGGAAAGCTAGTGAGGAAGAAGGCCGAAAACTCGCCGTTGTCGTTGTCGCCTTCTCGATATTCGAAATTAAGCGGGATTAAGCAAGAGATTAAGGGAGGATTTGTGCCAATAATGGTGGGGATTAGTGAGGAAGAAGAGAGGTTTATGGTGCCTACTAAGTTAATGACACATGATTTTATTGTTAATTTGCTTCAATTATATGCTAATGAGTTTGGTTATCAACATGAAGGTGCTCTTTATGTTACTTGTGATCCTAATTTTTTTAGAGAAACTTTGGACCTTATTTGTTGTAAGAGGAAATTCTTTTGAAATTTTAGGTAGATTAGAATTTATTTTTATTATTTTTTTTTTTTCAACTTTTTCATCTTTTTAGAAATTTGATAGGGTTTAATGGCGATAAAATGTAAAGGGAGAAAGATTTGAATGTGTGATAATCACTACAAGATTTGGATATTTTCGGTGATTAAATTTTGTTAAATGTCAAATGTAGCAATATACTCCGTAGTTGTTAATACACACTTGTTAATATGAGAGATGTAAATACCTGTATCCACATATAGATTAAATACAAATTTATCTGTATAATGTTAATTTTGTTCATCGTGAATTGTTTGCAATTTTGCTAGGTCAATGAAAAACAAAAAAAAAATATTATATCGATCATATGAAATCATAAATTTATGATAATCGTTATTAACAAAATTTAATTTGAATTGTCGAAACATCGGTATCTAAAGACTATCCATATGTAACCAAACTATTTGGATGTTAAAATCCAATCATTACCGCATTCAGCATCGACATATTAATACAGGGTAGATGTTTTTGAGTGTTAGTCGGCGACAAAATTTAGAAATTTGAACACGATATGGAGCACAAAATCCGACATATTAATACAGGGTAGATGTTTTTGAGTGTTAGTCGGCAACAAAATTTAGAAATTTGAACACGATATGGAGCACAAAATCTGCTGAGGTGACGAGAGCTTGTTTGGGAGTATGGCTTCTTTATCATGTAAACACAGCAAGTACAAAGGTTGAAAGCTCGACAAAATATTTTCAAAGTTCATCATGCAAGACATGTTCAGCAAGGTTTTCCACAAGGTTTTCTGCGATGGTAGGCGGTATATTATCATGCTGCACTATGTTAGGCCCATTTGGTGCTGGTTGTCGTGCAATGTCGGCTCTTTTGACCATGCCACCTTTTATGGAAGCGATCACTAACCTCTGGAGCTTCAATATTCCAATACGCTTTGATACGACGTATAAAACGGCTAGTGAGAAAGCTATAAATCCTATAGTAATTATGACTCTGCGACATAAAAAAGGAACGGTAAGTTCTTAGTTGCCAGGTAGTTAAAAAAAACTGAGGGAATTTGGTCACACATAGAGGGAATTAAGGTGGATCTACCGATCAATGATGTCCTGGCGCTGCATAGTGGAAAGTAAGTTTCGTGTTCGACTTAGCAACGACTTGTGACCGGTGTACTCCTTTTCTGCTTTCTTCAGTACTCCGGTTGAGTCATCTGTATGCGGAAAAAAAACAGGAAGATGATAAACCTTTAACGACGTCTAGTCAAGTTAAGCAGTGTTGAATCCTATATTCCTATGTGAAGCGATGTTGAGTGTTGACTTCCAATTAAATCTACGACGGTATTTGTGTCGCAGCAGCATACACGCAACACATTCTACGATAAGGAAACAAATTAACTATACATTTGGGAGTCTTATCATTACTAATGCTAAAGTGAGACAAGCCATCTTCTACATAATCGCTATCGTCTATATTTCTGTAGTGGAGCCTTTTCAGTTTAATTGACGAAACCAACAATTTATATTACTTTGAAGCTTGGCATGTTTATTAAAAACATCCAAATTACGTAAAAAAATGGTGAAGAGGGAAAGAAAATTACGTACCAAAAGTCATTAATGTACTGGCACTCCTTTCGACCTCCTACACTTCGATAAATAAAAGTACAGAGGAAAATGGTTAATTTCATCGTAGGCTCGTAGAGCTGTTACATTTTTTATTGAGAGTGATGCAATCGACTAAATTTAAAGTGAAGCGTAAAAATGGTTTGGTATGAACCTGATGCATAAGTTGGCGAGTACGACGAAGACTCTCAGTGATGCTTTCTGCAGCGGACGTCATCCCAGCCTTGGTTCTGTATTACAATGAACGTAAATTTTTTAGACAAGAATTGTGAAGCCACTACAGTCTACAAACAACGACGTAGTCTATTTTTGACATACTGTAAATCGCGCCTGCGTGTTGTGGACTCAGTGCCTCCCCCAAATAGTAGTGCTCTCTGCAATAAATACGAGTGAGCATAGAACTCGTTACTTTTCACATCCATTATAAAACAGCAAAAGGATAAAGACCATCGTTCCATTCATCGATAAGCAAGCTTCGAAATACGAGGTTCATTAACCCCCTTTAAGAAATCACCAAAGAAAGACGTAAAGACTGCCTTGCGCTAAAGATGATGAATACAGTATACACAAAACTGTAGAGTAAACGGAATTACGTAAGAACTTAATTACCTCTTCCTGAGCAGTTTTCTTCATATTTGCCTTTGCTTGAAGATTTGCGTTCCTCAAGGCAAGACGTAAGCTGCGTAAAATGAAGACAAACAAACAGAAAAGTGAAATGGGAGATTGCTCAGAATAACGAATGCTGAATAAGAGATGTACGAGCTTAGGTCTAGTACTCTGTATAATTTGAAAGGAGAGCCATAATAAGAAAGTTTGCTTTCATTCCTTATATTTTTAGCTCACTTACGTTTGTGATTGTTCTTTCCACTTCTCAACAAGTTCTTGCGCAGATTGAACCTCGTCATATGTCGGGAGTTGCGGAGCCAACACATCCAACTTGAGCTGCAACGAACTAAGCACGGCCAAACCATCTTGCGCTAAACCATTCAATCTCGGAAGAGAGTTCTTCACTCCGCTCATGTCTCGGGACTTCCCATACTCTTCAATCGCCCTTATATGGCCTTGAATCTGAGTCCACGTCTCGTCCCATTGCTTCTTAACTTCTGCTACAGCCGCAACTACCTCATCCATCTCCACAACTAAAAACTTTCGAAAAATGTTCAGCAACCACTTCCTACTCAGATAGTTTTCGCCTGAAAATCAACGTCGCCTAAACAGCAAAAAAAAAATCCAAAATTCAATCATCTAGCTCCTGCTCCCAACCATAGCATACAACCGTAATTCAAAGCCCTAGTTCAAGAATTTCGTTTGCTTGCGATAAAATTGGAAAAAACAAACCCACACATGACAAAAATCAATCAATATCGAGCAATTAACCTATAATTTGCACTTTTGCAGCAACAAAACTACCTGACTAACATGATCACAAAACAATGAATCAACTTACGCGATCATCATGGACATGAACAAGCTCACAGAGTAACGAATCAACAGTATGAAACCGGATGATTCGACCAGAAGAAACTAAATATAAACTCATTAAATTCTCGACCCCGGCCGCCAAATGTTAATAAAGATATAAACTTCCATCGAAATTCGAGATTCCACGGAATATTAACCTGTTGATATACTTCAAATTCCTTCATAGCTGACTAAAAATATACGTAAGAACAGTTCATCAGAAGTAATTAAGTAGGAAATATTCATCATTTCATTTCATATCCATACACAACATCAAAACCCTAATTCGCAATATTCAATCAACTACCAAGGTCAATCGATTCACGATTATTTATCCGACAGCAAAATCTTTCCGAAATCAATGTATCAACTTTACCTATAACATATCATCGAAGTATAATTGACAAACCCTAACAATGAAATTGAAATTCGAAGATGGTTATGATCGATCGAAGAATAAGCACTTACTTGAGCTTGATTGAGGGTGATTTATTTGAGGAACCCTAACAATTTAGATTAAAATTCCCAATTTTCGTTTTTTCTTCCAGATTTCCCGATTTTTTTATTTTTTATTTTTTTATTTTTTTTAAGTGATAATTATGATTAATTGTTACTAAAATTTGGTTAGTACTTGTAATACTTTAGTAGATTTGTTTCATAATTTTGTACCCTTTTAACTGCAATTTGTATATTGGTCTCATATTAATTTTGTGTAAGTTGTGGCTTACAGGAGAATTAAATGATTTCTGGTTGTGTATTTAGGGTATACCAATCGGTTTAGTCATTTTAGCGAGAATTTTCGCATGACTGCATCATGAGGACTCGAGTAACTCGATTAAAAATGTGGTACTAAGAATTTTCACATGACTGCATTACAAGAACTCGAGTTACTCTGTTTAAAAGTTGATTATTGATTTTTCATATACGAATTTTACTTTTGTTGTGTATTTTTTCATTTGATTTTTTTTTTTTTTGGTAACGTGGGAACTCCGCTACCTTTCTACCGGTCTGTGGGTAAACCCCCTGAGCGTGCATGATAGCATGCAAACCATACACGCCAGTAAACCACCCTTTACTGCGCGACAGGCCGTGATCTATTAAAGATACCTCGGGTTTTAAACTCCCCACAAGACGCTTCTTGGATGAATCGAACCCGGCACTTGAAATTCACCCATCTATTAGGCTTGTGCTTGATTTTTTTTACCTACCCTTTTATTACTCCAATTGTATACGCAATTCTTCTCTTTTTTTTTACCTACCCTTTTATTACCACCATACCCACCACTTACTCAAAACCCTAACTTGTAATTTTTTTATTTTTATTTTTATTTTCTAAAAGAAACTCTAACTAATAATCAAATCAATTAAAACTTAATAAAAATTGATAAATAAGAGTAAAATAGAAATAGAAATTGATTATTACTTAATTGAATGATTTATCATATTTCATGATTCATTAACTGAGAAATTGATCCAATTTTGATTAAGAAAAGTTGGAGGAAAAATAAAGAGAATTGTGTATACAATTGGAGAAATAAAAGGTAGGAATGGAAAATCAAATGAAAAAAAAGTATACAATAGAAGTCAAACTCGTATACGGAAAAAAAAAAAAAAAAAAAAAGGTGTGTGAGTTCAAATTTATATTATTTCATTTTAGTTTTACTCCTTAGTGAATATCCATATTGATTAATTAGTGCAAAGGTATAAAGAAAGAGTTTTAACTCATTTTTATGGTCCAATTTAAGAGTAAAAGTTTGCTCAAACTACCGAAAAGAAATACTTCGTATTTATAAGTACTTCAACTAGTGCGATAATACGTCTTGAATTGAGATTGCAATACAACATTATATTAAATCATTTTACAAATTTTGGATTTCCTTAAAGTAAAAAAATTGTTCATGATCTTGATTTCTTGAACCAATTAAAACAAAATGTTCTTAAGCTTTTGCCAAATTCAGAAAAAACTAGTCCCCTCCTTTCTATTCAAACAAATGCTTTCACTTTATTTTTAGAGTAAATTCATGACTTATATCTACTTTATAACCACTTTTCATAACTCATACCTACATAATTTTTTCTTCATATCTTATACCTAGTTGATTATTTTCATTCATAATCTATACCATTAATGAAATCTGACCAAAAAAACGACCGTTATTGCCTGAATATTTGAATCTCTCCCTAATTAATTAATGAAATCCCTATTTTACCCCTACTCTATTCTTATAAAATCACTCTTAATCTCTCTTATATTAAAAATCAAAATCCTCATTCTCAAGTTTACATTATATTCACTCTCTCTCTCGGTTTCATGGTTATTTTTCTTTTCCTTTAAATTTTAAAGTTGTTTAATTATTTGTTGATTCTATACTCTAATTTACTCTTATTTTTCTTTTTCCCTAAAAAAAATTGTTCCCTTGGTTAATTAGGAATTGAAGTTAAATCGGGGTACTTTACACGAATTGAAGTTAAATTAGTGTTCTTTACACGAATTGAAGTTAAAAAACTCTACAGATATGAGGAATTGAAGTTAAATTAGGGCTTTATACGAATATCAAATCAAAAAACGAAAATTAAAACCCTAATTTCAATTAAACTTCAACAAAATCAATTTTGAGTTCAACTAGAAGTACATACCTACTCTAATATTGACGACGATGTCAATTACAAGCTACGCCGTTGATTTTGAGAGAAAAATCTCAACAAAAAGTAGGAAAACATGAACAAATTCAAGTGGGGGAATTAATTTGGGGGGAAAAAATTTGCACAGTAATTTTGGGGGGTTAATTTGGTAGAAAGTGAAGAGAGTGGGTAAAAATACCCAAGTCATTAAAGAAGGGCAAATCAGGAAGTTCGTGTATTTTTTTGGTCGGAATTCATTAATGGTATAGATTATGAATAAAAATACTCAACTAGGTATAAGATATGAAGAAAAAATTATGTAGGTATAAGTTATGAAATGTGGTTATAAACTAGGTATAAGTCATGAATTTACTCTTATTTTTATTAAAGCTTATAATTTGGATGATTAGACTATACTACCCTTTTCTTTTTTTATTAGGAAATTAAGTGCAAAAATACTATAAATTCAATCATTTGGATCACTAACTCGATTGTGTTATGTGATCGATGATTTCTCATGACCCATAACACTTTATTTGGGCCATGGCTCATTATAGTTGTAATTTTGGACTTTTATAGCATCCACATACAAATATACAATACAAATTGTGGCTAGAATTTAAGCCCGGTTCTTTTTGGTTTTTTGGAGCTCAACTTATAAGAGCTTAGCTGAACTTATAAAAGCTGAACTTATAAGAGGTGAACTCATAGGAGCTAAAGTCAGTGGGACTTATAGAAGCTGAACTTATACGAACTGAACTTATAAGAGTTGAGCTGAATTTTAAAAGCTGAAAAGAACAGAGCCTTAGTTGATTAACTGCACGTAGCAAATCCTATCAAACTTCATAAATTCTAACCTCAATATTACATAAAACTTATTTAATCTAATCTAAATTAAGTTAAATTTGATATTAATTAAATTTCAAATGATTTGACTTAAAATTATTTAAATAGATAAACTTAAAATAACATTATCTATTACTTCATATTGACGGTAAAATAAGTCAATTTAACACATTGACTACCAGATGACATGGTAGCAGCTTATTGAACCTTGCATGAAATTTAAAATAGTTTGGCCCAATACAACACATGAAATAAAATTTGGATCGATCGACTCCAAATTAACAAGACGATAACCGAGTTGAGTCTCCTGATACAAGCATATTGAAGGGTCTCCTAATATATAGTGATCACATGTAATTACGTTCTAAACAATAATAATCACGGTCAGTTAAACCGTGGTCACATTTCATATATCAGAAAACATATCTTTCACTTAAAAGACGATCATTTGAAAGCACTTAGGTCATGTTATTTTAGCTCTTATAATTCAGCTCAACTCTTATAAGTTCAGATCAACTTCAATAAGTCAAATCCTATAAGCCCCACTAAGCTTTGATTTACACTGTCTTCACCTCATATAAGTTCACTCTTGTAAGTTCAGCTCAACTCCTATAAATTCAGCTCAAAAAAGCCGAAAAGAACATGACCTTACTCGAGAACAATTAAAATTTAATCTTACAATGAATTTGTTACGCTAATTTTGTCGTGGTAAGATTAGATACTAGTCATACTACAAGTAGTATATCCATGAAAAGACATGTAGCCCAAAGAAGGAACAAAAATAGGTACTATGCACATCAAAGCATAAAACCAAAATTCCAAGAAAAAAAAAAAAGCATGCAATGAAATGAAAATTGGGTAAATTCTTCATCACTTTACTCATTTTATTTGTTCTCTCAGTAAAATCTTTGAATCACTTAAATAATTTTCACTTTCTTTTTTTAAATTTTCTCTCTCCTCCACAAAATCACCAAATTTTCTCCTTTTTTTCAGCTCCCTTGAATTAATCAACACTAAAGTTCATAACTTTATTGCATTTTCTTCCACTACTTTACAATTAATTGATTATTTAATAGTAAATCATAGAAAAAAAAAGCTGTTAAAAAAGCACTAAAATTTGTACTACTGTAGTACTATTTGTTTGTGGAGGAAGAAATTGTTCTCTTTTTTCTGCTGTTTAAATTGGTAATTAGTTTTGCCCTTAAATTTCGTATTTTAATAATCGGGTTTTTCTAAAATGTGCCCGACCCTTTTATAAAAGTTCAAAAATTTTGTTCTTTATTTGCGTTCCTATCATGTTGAGCTGGACACATTTTAGAAAAACCGTTAATTCATTCATTTAATTAGTGTGGACAGAAAACAATTTGAAGCTAGCAATTTGTGATGTATGCCCACTTCACTAAATGCTTAAATTATTATGCTTGATAATTTTGATATATTTGGTTATTAAATAAAATTAGGTGTTTGAATTTTGATAGTGATTGCTTTTGCTTTTAATTAATTAGTTGTGTTTTTCATTTATACGGGGTATTTATTATTATATCATAAATAAAATTTTATTAAGTCCATTGAGTTGGGTTAGGTTGATGCTTTCATGATACATGTGATCACATATACTAAGAATCTACACTTTTGTTTTAACCTGAGAATCATTGGTATTTCCCCTTTATTTTACTTTAAATTCTTTGTTTTTCAATTTTTTTTTAAGTTTTGGTATGAATTGTTCTTTTTGCAATGAGTATATCATACTCGACATACTGCCTCCGTTCCACGTTGTTCTTCCCATTTTAGTTTGGATCAAAAATTAAGGAAGGTAGATAGTGTGAGTGAGATTAAAGTAGAAAAATAATAAAGTAGATTGTATGGATGAGATTAGTTAAAAATTGACAAAAATAGAAATTGGAAGAAGATGATGAGATTTCATTTTTGGGAAAGTGGGAAGAAGACAGTGGAATAGAGAAAGTACCGTCTACTGTCTTTTTAACCTTCTCCTCCGGTAAACACTTAAAATATTGTGCTTATAGTAGGGCCCACTTGAGCTTTAATATATGCTCGTATTTGTTTATTTGATTGTGAGAGGGAAAAACCCGACTTTGCAAAGGCAAAAAAGAGAAGGTAGATAGCATTACTCGTCAAGTAGTCAATAAGACATGTTTGTTTACTTTATTGGTGCTTTGTTTACTTTAGGTGTGAAGTATGTTCTTTTTTGTAGTGTTATGTTTTCATATTACTGTACATATTGTCAGTGATGATTGCTACTCAAGTTAAGCATATTTCATTGTCTCTTCTTTTATACTTGCTTTACTATGTAGGAGTATATCTTTATTGAGGAAGTAGTAGTAGTATTTCTTATTGTCTTTAGATCTTGCTTATTTTCGAAAATAATCCGCCTTCTGAATTCGTATTTTACCCTTACAGCTTGTTGTTAGTCGACTGGCGTGTGTCGTGTCTGTACTTTGATTGTCGGGTAACAACCTTACGCTTTTGGCGTCATAAATGATACATTTTTGCTGTTGTGGGTTTGTTTTGCAGAGGTGAATTGTCGAGGGTGGTGGTAATTGGGATGATATTTCTGAACTGTGATGGATAGAATTCCGAAGTTAAAGTCGGTTGTCATCCCTGACAGCTTGCAGTCGGCGAGTCTGATAGTCGGGAATAAGGTCATTTCTGCGCGAGAGCAGTTTAGTCGGTCCATAGGGCGAGAGTCACACGACCTTGATTTTCCTGTGCCTACAAGGCCGTGGAAGGAACAAAATGACCTTCTGTTGGATGATATTACTCCTAATCGTAGTGTTGATTCTGCAGAAGAGGACGGTGTAAGCTCGTTTTTAGGGGCTAGTCACCCTTCGGAACCTGTTGACTCGGATTTGATGAGTCCTGTGGGACCCTTGGTGAGGAGCATGTCGTCGAAGGGTCCTTTTCTCGACGATCTGTCACTCCAATCCCCTCGTAAGCAACAAAGCGTGGCAGATGAACCGAATGATGAGAAGGAATGTGTGTGGGACACGTCTATGCCTCCGAGCCCTCTTAGTAGTATCGATAGTACCGGTATAGCCAGATCAATGAGCATAGCTAACAGTTGTGCAAGCACGTACAAAAGTGACGGTGTCACGAGCGATGGAATGTTAAGCATCGAGAGAGACTTTGAGTATTCAAGGTGTAATCTTAGAGGCCGAGACCTGTTTGAAAGCGCGAAAACTAGCATGAGTCGGGCAAGTAACAGTAGCGATCTTAGCGACGATAGTAGCTGGAGTAACCTCACGGGAAGCGGTAACAAGCCGCACAAGGGGAACGACCCTAGATGGAAGGCTGTTTTCGTTATTAAATGTCGAGATGGAATTTTGGGTATGAGCCATTTCAGGCTGCTGAAACGGCTAGGTTGTGGGGATATTGGGAGCGTGTATCTTTCCGAGTTAAGTGGAACACGGTGTTACTTTGCGATGAAAGTCATGGACAAGGCGTCTCTTGCTGCGAGGAAGAAGTTGAACCGAGCTCAGACCGAACGAGAGATTCTGCAGCTTCTTGATCATCCTTTTCTGCCGACTTTGTATACTCATTTCGAGACCGACAGGTTCTCGTGTCTCGTGATGGAGTATTGTCCTGGAGGCGATCTTCATACTTTGAGGCAGCGACAGCCTGGGAAACATTTCTCGGAGTACGCAGCTAGGTATGGTTCATTACGCAGTTTTCGGTTTCTAATGTGTCGAAAACTATTATGATATTTGTACATCTTAGAAGATAGATGATGTGGTGTCCTTGTAACTTTCTGCTGCCACTTTAAGTTACAATTAATTTGTCCGACTCTCTTCCCCTTTCAAATCCTTCCATGGAAGCAAAGAGTAAGTTTTGAACTCAACCCTCCCATAAAGCATCGTTTCTGGCATAACACATCTCGAACTTCATGTTCTTAGGACTTGTTCTTTTCGTCGTAAGTTTTCTGAAGTTTTTTTGAAGTTTAGTATATTTGCATAGTCATTTCATCGTAAGTTTCTGAAGTTTTTTTTGAAGTTTAGTATATTTGCATAGTCATTTTCTTGAAATTTTTTTGAAGTCATTTGAGAAGTTTATGATGTGTTTGATAAGTTAAGAAAATTTAGGACGAGGAGAACACGTCCTTGTGTTCTATACTTACAAGTTACAATGCAGTAACTTTAGAACGAATATCAAAGTGATTGATACAATCTCCGTTCTTTTTACCTCGAGCAGGTTTTATGCTGCTGAAGTCTTGTTAGCACTGGAGTATCTCCACATGCTTGGGGTCATATACCGAGACCTGAAACCCGAGAATGTTTTAGTCCGTGATGACGGTCATATAATGCTCTCAGATTTTGACCTTTCCTTACGATGCACTGTCTCACCGACACTGATAAGAACTTACGATTCCGGCACTGGAAATTTCTGTGTTCAGCCAACTTGTATCGAACCCTCAACAGTCTGCACGCAACCAGTGTGTTTCCTCCCTGGAATATTCTCGAAAAAGAACAAGAAAAAGTCAAAACATCCCAAAAATGACCTCGGGTTTGCTGGAAAAACAATGCCTGAGCTTGTGGCGGAACCCACCCAAGCGCGGTCCATGTCATTCGTCGGGACCCACGAGTACCTAGCACCGGAAATCATCAAGGGAGAAGGCCATGGTAGTGCTGTTGATTGGTGGACTTTCGGGATTTTCTTGCACGAACTCTTATACGGTAAAACTCCATTTAAAGGCTCAGGAAACCGTGCCACTCTCTTCAACGTTGTCGGACAGCAATTGAAATTTCCGGAATCCCCACCAACGAGCTACGCGAGTCGTGACTTGATCCGAGGATTGCTGGCCAAAGAGCCTCAAAACAGACTTGGTGTGAAGAGAGGTGCGACTGAGATCAAGCAACACCCGTTCTTCGAAGGAGTTAACTGGGCGCTGATACGGTGCAGTACACCTCCCGAGATACCACGGCCTGTCGAGATGGAGTTTCCCGGTAGGTTTGGCGCAGTGGAGACACCGTGTGTTGGAAACGTCAGCAAAAGGATGCCGCCAAGTGATGACATGAAGTCCAGTGGTGGTAAATATCTGGACTTCGAATTTTTTTAGTTTCAATCGACTGGAAAAACTTTCGCTGCGTGCTATTGTTATTGTTATTCAGAAATTCTCTGTTAGTAGTTAGTACTGTTGAAATGTGCGTGTTTTATTTGCAAGTGCATTTTCGATATGTAGTTGCTTAGTCCATTTCAATTCATCAAGAAATCGATTACTATGTTTTTTCGTGTCTTCTTTCTCATGTTTTGTTGCTTCTGATTTCACATCGACATCTCTCTGTGAGCTTACTGTGATACTGTCGGTCAGTTTCGATCTGGTAAATTTGGTCCATTGCTCGAATCTCATTTCAGTTTAGGCCAATCTGAATGTGAAATTTGTTTAAGAACCTCAACTTTTCTGGCCACTGGCGTTTCACGGAAACAACATTCATCTCATCTGATACTGCCGCGCAGTGAAACTGTTGCACGTACACTTGTTAGAGTAAATCGATCACCTTACAGTTCTGAAATTCATAAGACCCGCAATACATGAAGGTGAACGAAATTGGTCGAATTCTTGAACACACAATTCCTTGTGAAATACCGTCTTTTTTGAGACTTTAGTGAACTGCTAAAGACACCCTACAAATATGTTTACTCAAATAAACAGTTCATCAGATCCATGAATCATGCTTTGATACACTAATACTTTAATACTTTGGTCAACAAGTAGATGCTTGCACTCTTCAGAAAACAAAAAACAAATAACAAAAGTTATATTTTAATTAAAAAAAAAAAAATGATTTACTAATGATTTCTTATCAATTGTATATGCTACAACCAAATTAAGAACTAAGCACTGTTTCTGCTGACTGATTCAGTGAAATTTATATAGTATATGTCAAATGTAACACATGTATACGAGTATAATTTTATACAAAGAGTATATATAATAATTTGTCCAAGATTCAACTGTTGCCATAGCTAAGGTTGCACGATATCGATGTCACGACTGTCCTTTCACAATGTTGAGTTTTGGACGTTGTAGGAAACGTTGCAGTGAAACTGAAACTGAAACGAATAACGAAATTAAAGATTTTGCGTACCCTTCATGTTCAGTATCCGACACCTTGATAGTTCATTTTCATCCAAAAACACGCCACTTTTCTCGACAAAATGGCCTTGTCTGACATTCCGACACGTGTACCGTATCATGAGTAACATGCTGAGCAGTCACCTGTCTGCAAGTAAAAAAGAAAAAAAAAAAAAAAAAAAAAAAAAAAACAACAGGCATGCCTTCTGAGTTCTGAGAGCAATTCTACTGGTTAAAAAATTTGAAGGACCACTAATAATAATAATAATAATAATAATAATAATAATAATAATAAAAACAAAAACAAGAAATTACACAAAAAAATAAAATCAGATTTTATAAAGTTAAAAATGTTGGTGAGAAATGGTAATTTGTCTTCATTAGACAACATAACCTGCAGAAATCTGCTGTAATTTCCTCAGTAGTCTAATAATAAAATCCAAAAACTTGACACACCCAAAGCATGTTTCTTCCTCAATCCTAGCTACTCTACTTGATTTCTTTAGTTTTTGTCTTTCTACCTTTTTTTGTAGGGTACCACCTTGCCAAATGAGCCAATTTCCTGATTTTATCTCATGATCGTCGATCTGGTTAACGGGTTATTCGGTTCAGGACTAGGTTTTGATTAAGGTTGAGTTGTGTCGTTTTGGATCATTTCGGGTTGAGATTTTGACTTGAAGTAGTCATTTTGAGTGTATGAATCGAGTTTGGTTGATCTTGGTCTATAGGGTCGTGGATTTGGGTCGATTTGTCTCGTTTTGGATTGAGATTTTGACTCGAAGTAGTCATTTTGAGTAGGGGTGAGCAAAAAAAACCGATCCGATTTTTATATCCGAAACCGAACCGAAACCGATCCGAAAAAACCCGAAAATCCGGGTTTTTTTTAAATCCGGGTTCCGAATCCGAATATCCAGTTTAAAACCGGAGCGGATATGGATATTGAAATTTATAAAGCGGATAACCGATTTTAAACCGGTTTTTATTAAAACTAATATTAAAATTTTAAAAATTACTTTAAAAAAATTATCAAAAAAATTAAATTAATTACGGTATACATTGTTTGTGGTGATGTACAATTATACATTGTACTTACTACTTAGACGGTAGACTAATCTACAACTCACTTTGAATTAAGTAATTTCCTACGTCTACTCACTCCCCAGGCCTCTACTCTTGTAGAGGCATTTTTATTTTCCCAATTTCATCTATATTTAGACATTGTTTGTCAATTAGATTGTGAACAATTTTTTTTTTAACTTTTGGTGTACTATGGACGATATATAAGAATATTTAAAAGCGCAATTTTTTTGTAAATTTAACCAAAAAAATCATATTTGACAATAAAGTGGATATCCGGTTAACCGAAATTTGGATACCGATTTTTTTTGGGTACCGAAAACCGGATAACCGAATTAATCGGGTTGGATATGGATTGACAATTTCACTCATTTTAAAACCGGGTAACCGAACCGAACTTGAAAACCGGAGCGGGTAACCGGTTTTGCTCACCCCTAATTTTGAGTGTATGATCGAGTAAAAAACTCTAGCATAAAAACAGCAAGACAATCTCGACCAGTCGTGCTAATCTGTTCATTGCCCGATTTCGACTATTTGCACAAAGTTATAGTTCGTACTCCGTATGCTGATTAGAGAGAATTGGAAGGTCATTTATTTATCTGAGATTCCGTAATGTAATTCCCGTAAAACAAACCATAACGACGAGTAATCTATACAAATACAACCGAGGGTGTCTAGTTTTCTCCCCCATATCCATAAAAATACCCAAGATGATGAACTTCCAAAATTCGGCATATCTACAACAAAGAACAAAACCGACAGGTCCCGATATTCGGAACTGAAAATCTAAATAAAATTACGGGGTCGTAGCCTGGAAAATAGTCCGAGCCCTCACCGAGCTACCTTACCTTGATCTCCGAAAAAGTTGCCCCCAAAATGAAAGGTAGGAGCAAAACGAAGGGCTTTTTTTCGCTCTATTTAATGCTGTAGGAACGCGTACACGCTGATTCTAAGGTTTCCATGAACATCGAGGAGAAACTCGTCAACGCCTGGAAAACTCCCGGCAATCCTGTCTGAATGTTGTTCAACGTCATTGCTCGTGTCACCTCGACTGCTTTGCTGTGTTTCAACATTTCGTCTTCGACTCGCCTTTGGCACGCTTGGAGTTCGAGTTTCTTCTCGGCCAGTGGATCACGTGTGTCCAAAACTTGTCCGTTTTCGGGTCCCGTGTCGGGATACCCAAGGCCTATCATGGAATAGTTGGCGTAATACTTCTTCTCGATGTTCCTTAGGGAGGACGATTTCTTCTCGAGCTCCTTAGATATCGACTCGGTTCTCTTTTGGATCTTGAATTCTTCGGTTTGTTTAACGGAAATCACGTGGACGACGTTGACGAAGCTTTTGATGGCTTCGGAAGCAACGGTGTCAGGAAGACGATCTAGAGCGAGCTTCCACTCGTCCACAAAGGAAAACGCCTCAGAAGGCTCCTTCGTCAAATTTGCGACCTCTTTGTCGACCGGAATGAGGGTTAACTTGAACCAACCATGAAGAGAACGGATGAAGTCTCGCTGGAATTTGATTAGGCGGCAGAAACTGGAATGCCACGCAGAAACTGCTGATTCTAAGTCACGAGTAGCTTGCCGATGAAGTTCAGAGGTTGAATCTCCTTTGACTTGACGATTTATAAGACCGCGCACTTGCTGAACTATTTGGGTTTGAACTTCATGATATTGGTTCATCAATTTCCACATGTACATCATTCTGCAACCAGCAAAACATACTACGTTCAGCACTACATCGTTTTCATATTATTGTTCGAAACATAGTTAGTTATTGTATAGAGTACTCAATAGGGAGAGATTAATTCATCGTCATGACAAACTGATTTTACACGACGAGAAGGAAGAGAAGAACAACGGATTTTACACCGCTACAAAATAGAAACTATGAACGGAAAGCGATTACTAAACATCATTATAAGAAGCCTTTATGACTTGGGTCCCATACCGACGTACGAAACCGTCAACAAAAAGGAAAACCGAAAACACGAGGCTGACTCACTTCCACTACACCCAAACGAATTCGATCATGATTGCTAAAAAATTCCGAATCAACCACGATACAATAATAGCCGATTCACCTAACGGCACAAGCTATATTAATCATCGATGACCTGTCGGTTGAGACGGGCCATATCGATTTTAGAGTATAGACCAAGTCATGAACTATTTAATCACTAGAAGGGTGGCCCAAATGTGACAGGATAACCCCCAGTCCCCACCACACCTAAATTAGGGAGGTCAAGTTGCAAAAGCACATGCTCAATTGTTTTGTTCTGTGACGTCTGTCTTTACCTCTGAAAGACGGAAACTTTCACCAATCATCGGCAACATGAATGCAGTCAAGAACAAAGTATATTTAGAATATTATTGTGAGACGGTAAAATGACGCTGCTTACCCATGGCAGAGTTCGACAAGTTGCGGAATAAGATCACTGTCTCTCAGACCAACGATTGCCGAGGACGTCGTATTGACAGCTTGGGAAGTCACGATGATAAGCGACTGGAGTTTCTTGATTGACGTTTTGGTTTTGTCCAGCTTGATTTCGTCTTCGCCTTTGTATTCTTGGCTTTGAAGGGTCGCCAGCTTCTTCTCATGCTCGATTTTCACACCCTCCCTAGCCTGCAGCACGCAGCGTTAAAATTTATTTCACTAATCGCATCACAAACTTTTACGACTTCGACAATGAGATGTGGCCTCCGTAATATTACAAACACTAAACGTTCAACAAAAAGCGTAACGTGATACAAACATCACAAATTCACAATCCATAATAAGGGCTTAGTAAATAACTCTCGTCAAAAGAAAATATTCCGTATTTGGTATGAGACATATAGGAGTTTTGACGAGCCATCCACAAGAAAACACGAAAAATCCGGCATTACTTAGTTGCAGGGAAAGAGAATAACAAGCTGAAAGGTAAAGTAAGATCCCAATATTCCTAACCACATTAAATCATTCTGTATTTAACTTCGAAATACTTTTAGAAAAAGACGGAGTAGAAAATTCCACAATCAGCAAAGTGGGTCTCGAAACATGTCGATGTCAAGGTTAATGGCCATGTAAAGCCATTAACTTTTGTTGATCATGGATCACAGACAGGAAAGGAAAGCGATACCGAAAATTTATCATCATCTAGCGGGATTTTTCGCCAAAAAGTTTGTGATAAAGCAATGGTTAAAAAATCGCTAACAAAAACCGATCAATTAAGTAAAAAAATCGCTTGAAGGAAAACAATAAAATCACTACCTTTACTTCTTCATAAAGCTTCTTCTCCCACGCTAAAAGGCGTTCCAACGTCGAACAAAGACTTTTATTACCTCCAGCTGCGTCCAACACGGTTGCATCGAGACGATATTTCACCGCCAGCGGCGGTTTTGATGTCCAGCTCGAACTCAGACTGCTGAACACCCCGCTTGAGTGATAAACCGTCTCTGCACCACCATCACCAACAACACCACTAAAAACGTCAGTGACTGACCAAAAACTCGGATTCAAACGACAATAATCATCCTAATAAAAAATCACAA
The DNA here is from genome assembly GCA_023091065.1 of Dianthus caryophyllus. NCBI lineage: Eukaryota > Viridiplantae > Streptophyta > Magnoliopsida > Caryophyllales > Caryophyllaceae > Dianthus > Dianthus caryophyllus. Next base: position 7,122,117 of record CM041522.1, read on the forward strand.
CGCGGTCACAAAAACAAAACGCAAATTTACCATAACCTTGACAAATATAGTAAGAACATGAGCATTAAAATCATCCAAAATAATTGAGATTGCTCAGACAGTTAATAAACACAGTAATAACAACAGCATCAAACAATCCAGAAAATATGAATCAATCAATGAGTCAATCAATATATCAAAAACCTAATAAATATAGTAACATCAGCAGCATTAAAACCATCCACAATTGATTAAAACAATGGAGAATTGATCCAACAAATCAACCAATCAATTTATCAAAAACCTAAAAAAACACAGAAATATCAGCAGCATTAAGAAAATCCACAACTGAATGGATGAATGGATGAATGGAATGAATACTTTTGAGCTGACGGAAACTACGATCGAGTTGAGCACGACCAGTTTCGAGCATTTCCGAGACCTGATCACCAGCAGAAGCAGCTTTATCAAAGTAATCCTGCAACGAATCAACAATCTCCTTCAAATCCTTATGCCTCACAACAATCCTCATCTCCTCACTTCCACAAACCTCCTTCCCATTCTTCCACCTCATCGACGACGTTGTCGACGCTGCTGTTCCATCGTCGTCCTCCTCCTCCGCCACCTTCCTCATCACCTTCACCGGCGGCGGCGGCCTCATAGAGCTTCTCACTGACGAGGAGTCAAAATTCGACCTCGAAACTCCCGATCTCGTCTCCCGCTCATCATCACCTTCGACCTCGTCGACGACTTCTCCGTCGCCGTCTCCGCCGTCTTCGTCGGTGTCGGAGGTGGTGGTTGTGCTGTAGTGGTCCCCCCACTCGCTGCAGTGCACCTCCTCTCTTTCTCTCTCCTCATCATCATCATCATACTTCTCATGATGATGATGATTTTGTTGTTGTTGTTGATGATGATAAACGGTGTCGTTTTTAGGGTTGAAGAACTCAGAATCAGGCGGCGAAGGAGGATAAAAGTTCTCCCAATTCCACACCGACGACGCCTGCGACGGCGTCGTCGCGTAGTCAGGATTCGCGACGTACGTCGGCGCCGCCGTGAAATTAAATTTTCCGGCGGAGTGATTCGACATCGGCGTCGACGACAAGCTAGACTCCGACAAAATGTGCGGGATCTTCGGCTGCTGCTTCTTCGTCCGTATCGTCGGAGGACCACTAGACTCCGACAAAATATGCGGCAGCTTCGAGCTAGCTATCGTCGGCGAAAACTCCGGCGGCGGTGGCGGAGCAGGATACCGACTGTAAACCGAAGAAGGCGCCGGCGACGGAGGCGCCGGAGTATGAAGGCGAGTATACGACGGCGGAGGTGCGGTGGTTGAGGCGGCGGCGGAGGTGGTGGTGGTGGAGGAAGGGTGGGGGAGGAGAACGGAGGGAGTTTGTGGGGAGACGAGGAGAGGTTCACCGGAGGAGAAATCGGAGAGGGCGGAGCCGGTGAGGCGGAGAGAGCGGCAGTAGTCAGCGTGAGCGGCGGCGAGGTGGTGGCGGGCGAAGACGGCGTCTTTGATAAGACGGCGGCGGTCTTTGCAGCGGCGGACGGTGTCCTCGTTGTCGAGTTTAGAGGCGGTGCAGCCCATGGTCGTGGTGGTGGTGGTGGTGGTGAAGGAAAGTAGTGAGGCTAGAGTGAGAAGGCGGTGAACATGGTTTTGTGTTTAGTGTGAGAGTGGAGTGAGTAAAAGCAGAGGAAGAAAGAGATATGGATTAGTGACTTAGTGAGTCGTGTTCTTACAACAACAATAACACCACACACAGTCACACACACACTAGACGACTTATTTTTGACGCCAACATTTTTCAAATACTTTCAACTATTCAACCTTACCAAGGGACACTACTTACACTACTACTAGAGCTGCCCATTTAGGCCGCCCGGCCCGGCCCGGCCCACCTGCCAGGAGGAAACGTTTTTAATGGCCCGTCTCGGTCCTCCAAAGTCCGAAGCCCGGCACAGTCCGTTCTAAAAACGGGTCTGGCTCGAGTCTTATTTTATAATCCCAACCCTTTCGGTCTCGTCTTTTTCACAATTTTCTAACCAAAAGGGCCGTGCTTGGGCCTTAATTTCAAAGCCCGGCCCAACCCTAACCTGGCTTGTGGTCAAGTCTAACTACTACACTACTCTGCCAAATCGGTGGTATTTCTTTAGACAAATGTTAAGGACAGTCACATTTTTTCTTACGGTCTTCAAATATATATTAAAAAAAATTAATACTTTCTCACGTGAATAATTTGTAGCCATTCAATCTGAATGAAGAATGAATTCTACACCGAATTACGCTTCCATAGTTCCGTTACTCATTCTACTGGTAGATCAACTATCTATAAAAACTGTCTCACACAAAATTTACTATCGTCTGAACTGTAAATTAAAATTACTATTCATAGTATACGTAACTTTAAGCTGGATTCCAATAGTTAAGAAAAAAATTTTTGAATAAGATGATTGTGTGCTTTTATATAGGAGCATGTAAAGACACATTTTATTGCCTTTTCCCACACACGAGCTTTACTTTTTTACCCTGGTTTTGCGCTTACTATCCTTCTCCTTTCACTTTCTCTGCTTTCCTTTCATGCTCTCTCCAAACGGGTATGGATCCAAATTAGGATCTGATGACCCGACTGTATACACAATTGGACCGATATTTCGAGCTTTCTTTATAGTGTCATACTGAGATCATCTACAAAGTCTATTACGAGTACCATCTTACGATAAACGTTCTTTAGCATGTATTGAGCTAGCTTGTTAATTTGATCCTCTTTTCAAAGCTATCGAATTACAAAATTCATTAAGGGTCATCGACAAAGTGATTAAGTTTCTATTACGAAACTTAACGAACTCACTTTCAAAACTTGTTTATAGTTAAACTCGTTGAGCGTGCATACAAATTGTATAATCATTGTTTCTTCAACGAAAACACTCCCATGTTTTACGAGAAAAATAAATTTGAACTAACGACAGTAAAAATTGTGTCGAGAATAACAAAATCGACTCTGCTGCTGGCTGCTACTACTACTAAACAAAAGGAGGAAAGAAACACAATGGTGTGAAAAGGAAGGGTGAAGTGTGATGACTTTTGTGATCCTCAAAAATCTTTTCAAAGATGAGTGCACACTGCACAGAGTATCTGATTCCTGCATGTACTCTCTGTGTACTTCACTAAAACCATTCTATACTTTCCCTTCTCTTTGCATTTTTTGGGTTTTACTACTTTTTCCGACGCCAGTTTATCGTTTTTACTTTGAAAATAAGCGAAGAACCCACCTCATTTCTCCTCGCACGGATATATTTTCATATAACGAAAACAGCTAATTCAAACTCATTTCGAATAAGAAGCAGATATGATATTTCAAACAGTAGGTTCCAAGTTCGAATCTGCCTTCCTGGTTGTACACTTGTACATACATGATAATATAATAAAAGTCGATATTTTATGCACAACCCTCGAACGGATACATTCAAGCATTATAAATAAGGACAGTTGTACCCAAAGCTCAAGGGCAATGAAAAATTAACTGCCCTACTTAGTATGGGGATTAGGAAAGCCCTAGAGAAACAAAGAAAGGTACCCAAGGCAAACAAGGAGCAAAATGTTAAGTTAGGGTGTAAACCCAATAAATTTTCACTGTTTTTTTAAGCATCAAAAGGTTAACCTAGGGTTTTTTTTTTTAATTATGCACCCAACTATAGAGGTGTTCCCACTCTACCCAAAGCTCGTCTTTTATCATAAAAACTACTCCGTAACATTTTCGGAGTAGTTTGTATCTGTTGTCGTCGTGAAGCTAATAGTTTGAATTGGTTCGAAACCCCGTAGCTTTCCCTTACCATCCTCATTTGTGAATTGTGAGGATGAAATAAGTTGGTTTATCGGCTTAAGTTTCGTCCTAGGAATGACACGCAAACAAATTTAGGTTCTGTACGCCTTAAACTTAGTTTTAACACACAAAGGCTGTTTCCAAATAACCCAGAATGAAAATTGCGCCGAACGTTCCATAGAGCGACTGATACTTCACAATAAAAAGTAGAGCGAGACGATTCTATCCGAGCACAGGACATAAATGGTGTAATAGATGATCATGGCATGGAAGAAGTAGCAGAAAAAAAAATCAGAGGAAACGCATCATAGTCATCCAAGAAAAGAGAGCAAAAGGATAAGAAGGTCCCTACCATGTTCTCTTTGGCAAAAAACAGCTTAGCAAAAGAATAGAAAGTTCACACACATCTTTCTCAAGTCAAACATCATTCATGGACCACAAACATTACTAGGGCTCTACTACTATTACTGACCACCATTCTTTTGGAGATTGGTAGGGTTTATCAAATTTAATGGTGTTTTTCGGTTTTAGGCGGTGGAACGAGTAATGAACGCTTTGAGAATTGTTTGTAAAACCCGACTTACGTGAAGGGTGGTGAGCTTTGTGGGAGTTACTGCTTCGGTGAAGATTGGAGTTGTGTAGAGGTGCCGATGTTCTTGTTGTTTGTTTGGAATCCGAAGTTGTGAAATATGCCCTGTAGTGGGATTTTGACAGTTTAGACATTGAATGAGCAGATGTAGTTCCGAAGAAAAAAAAAACATTAAAATTAAAATATTTCTTAAAAGTGAATCTACATGAAATTATTTGTATTGATTAGTCGAATGTGAGATATTTTTAATTTGTCACATTATATATATTTGGAGAAACTAATGATTAAGATTATGTCGTTAGACTGTCGTTGTCAAACAAGGAAAATATACATGGGATGAGGGCATTATGTTTTACTCCAAGAAGGTTAATGAACAGGGTGAATATCAGGAAGCAAGAACATACCAAGGCATCATTAATACCGTAAGCCACACAATAATGTTCCTGCACACGAGCAAAAATGAACACCGTTAGGACATATTCGGAAACAAATCAAATAATATTAAAAATGATCTCGAATCAAATGGGGACCATATAAATGGGCCGGAGGGTGTATCCCACAATTTCCCGGCTTTCATCTCGGTTGTATACGTGTGTGTGTGTGTGTGTAATGTCTCAAAACAAACAGGCCACGACGATAATATAAAACACGCAAGGGTAGGATATACCTGCATCATATACCATTCCTCAAACTCGTCAAACAGCTCAAGGCGCTCAATCCTGATGGCAAAAGTATAATGGAACGTTAGTCAGGGTGAAGACTGCTGAACATTCATGACGCAACAAAATCAGATATATACGGAGTACTTGTAAAAGAGTAATAATCTAAGCAATTAATCGTAACTATTGTTTGGATGGAATAAAGGAGGAGTGGGGAGGGGGGGCGATGCAAGAGCGTCTTATTGTCAAAGTTAAATTCATTCCTAAAATTCAATTTCCTACATTTCTTTCCAACTGAACTTATATAAATGAGAAACAAACCTCCGTCTTTCACGTTGATCAATGAATTCACTGTAAACTCGCTGCATGTCCCAGGCAGTGGCCCTCTGGAACCACAAACATAATTAACAATGATAAATGAGGAACGATGAAGATAAAAAACTAAAACATATGGCACACCATCCAAAGCCAAAAAAATCGTAATCACTGAATATTGTCCACTTAAAGTTTAAAATACGTTTTTTTTACATCGAAGATAGCTGTTGGAAGTTCGAACTTCCTCTAGATTTTCACAGCGTTTCAAACTGAGTGGAAAAATATTGGTCATTTGGACACCACCTCAAGTGAAGACGAAATTAAATAGAATGTTATGAATAATTTACCTGCCATCCTTGATGGAGGAAAAGCTTTTCTTTAGCCTCCAAAGTTGGTGTAGCATGTATGCTTAAGAGGCCACAGCCACGACTCTGCGCGAGAAATGATATTGGTATAAAGACGGTAGTATAGAGTATGAAACAATTACGACACCAGAAAACTGTAGTGTAGTGAGACTAAGTTCTCAAAGCTAATATACTTAATTGAAAAACCATGTACCTCCAAGTTAAGCATCATTTGTTCCCCAAAAGCATCGTCTGGATGAATCTGAATAGAACATGAGATGAAACACGTACTCAGTATAAAAACACAACTTCAATTGAAAAAGAAAACAGTAATTGTGCACTAGTGATGTCGTACTGACCTGCTCATACAAGACGAAGATGGAAGTAGAAAACGTTTTTGAGGCCCAACCAACTATAGAACGGGTGGACTCTGGATCCAAGTATATTAAAACGCATTCTGCAATAATAAATGTTGGCAGACTGATAATGGTCATCAGAATGAAGCATAAGTAAGTCCTCGGCACTCGGTAACAATCACCCACAAAAAAAATATGGCACTTATAAGAGATTGTTTAAATAGTATTTGAAACGATGACAATAACATCATTCTCAGCCAATTGATTTTTCCTAGTTTGGGATCAAAATTTGTTCGTTTTTTTTTGTTTTGTCAGTAGATTTTGTGTTTTAACGTTGCCAAAATGAGATTTGAGATTACTAGTATCCTACACTGAGTTGCATCACTAAATCATCTGTGACAATATTTACGATTGATATAAATAATTAAATATGGTAAAGACATATAAATTGATACCTGGGATCAAGGTTAGCCAAAGCTATGATGTCATTTAGCTTTTGAATGTCTCGTAAATCAACAGGTAGCAATTTGTAATGATCTCCATGCACTTCTCCGTTATCTGCAGGCGCCAAAGTTCATCAAAAAATCACTAGCAACACAGTTTTCCGCTTACAGCGAGTGATTGGAGACAGGCAGCCACCATGCAACGAAAGTGATGCAAATCTTAGGAAAAATATAGGACATGTTCTTTCCAGCTTATTTTCCATTCATTTGATTCGATTCAACTCACTTGATTCGATTCGATTCGGCTCCATTCGATTCGATTCATTCATTCCATGACTATGTTATTTAATTGAACTTCATTCGATTCGATTCATTCGATTCGATTCGATTCGACTCATTTCGATTCGATGCATTTCGATTGATTCGATTCGATTCGGCTCTAAAAAGTCCGAAAGAACAGGTTCATAGTTTTGTAGTATGGATAAGAGATGCACAAATAATAAAATGGAGCGGAAAATTAAAATATTACATTACTAGCAATGAACAGTCCTTGGTAGACAAATATAAATGCAGAACCCGTAGCGTTACCTGGCGAAATTGAAGCTCCCTCACCAACTTTCTCTCTCAACTCATTGTGAATTTCAATCAATGCTGCCTTCTTACTAGTGACCTAAACAAAGATCAGTGAGTAAGTATTGGCGAAGAAATAAACAAACAAATAATCGGTCTGTTCAACACAAGTTCGTTCCTATATTCTCGGAAGATATCACTGATTCAAAACCGCCGTTTACCAAACAAAATATAGCATCTATGTGCTACAACACATACAATCATACAAAGTTTCTTCTAAGACAATAATTATGAAAAGAATCAGAAACAAATTATGTGAAAATAGTATGTACAATCAACTACCACGAGATCACCCAAAAAAACATAAATGTAACAGCACTGAACATAATGTCAAATTCCTCACCTCCTTGAAATCCAGCTCAACGTATAAATGTGGCGCTTTTCCCTCTTCCTATAAAAACAACACACCCACTTAATCACAACGACTATGGCACGACTACGTAGTTCGACTAACATTCAAAAACTACAATACACCTGCAACTGAAAAAAAGTCGTATCAAATCCCGCTCCTAGAGATAGAACTTGCTTCTTATCATGACCATGTTGTCCAGTATGATCACCAGAATTCAAAAACTGGTTGAGTAGCTGACGCATTGCGCCAAATCGGGCAAAATATCCTACAAAAACGATAAACAGATGATCAACTCAGATATGCAACAAACTATAGCGAAAAAATGCAATTTGCTGCATAACTTACCACGATTAATTATAGGAGATCTCCTCACAGGCCTTCTCACGAAGAAACGTACGTAGTCATCTTTCATGTACCCTTTTTTAACACATGACCTACAAATAAAGAGAATCCAGTTTATAACAGTCCACAGACATGAAATCAGACGCGTTTTGTAGCTAGCCAAGACCTGCAGATTTGAATACGAAATACTCGACGAAATATTCGACGAAATATTCACCTTTTGAATTACATTAAATCAACAGTCAAGCGAAACCTCTGCTACAACTTTAAACGAACATAAATTATTCATTAAACAAAATGCTCCCATAATTCACTACACTTTTTATCAACAAAACAACCCAAAAAAAAATTGAAAAATAAAATAAAAATCCATTCTTTTTGGATTACATTTGACAATCGTACCCTATTTTACGATAAAATTACAGAAATACAACAACTGGGTATCTTTATTTGCATCATAAACACCATAAAAAAACACAATCAAATGATAATCCAACATAAAATACAAATCAAAACCCAGAAAACTACAACAATAACAAGCAAAAAAATTGAAACTTTAATCATATAAACATGGGAGACATGAATTTGATGCAAAATGAAAGTGTTTAACGAATTAATTTGAAGAAAAAAAATGCTCACAATTTGCTAGCAGAAGCATCATCATTTGTTGCTTGAACAGCAACAGTGTTACTGCGTGAATCTATTGAATTCGTCGACATTTTATTGATTTTCAAGCTTTTTTTTTTTAATTAATTTGATGTCTGAGATTTTCGTGAGGAAGAAATTACGGTGAACTAAATTTTTGGTTGTGTATTTTTCTTGAAGATATGAGGGAAGTCTTGGAATTGAATTGAAGTTTAACTAAATTTTCTTATATTTTGGTTGTCGGTTTTAATTTTTCGTTAAATTTTTAACCCACCGTAGTAGCGTATGGTAATTAATTGAAGGATTAATTGCCAAACACCATCTTTAAAAAATCTCATTTTGTCAAACACTACCTTTAAAAAAAACTTGTCAATTACCACCTTTAAAAATAATTTTTGTCAAACACCACCTTTTTCCCTGTGTTTGACAAGTGTTCACCTTTAAAATATTTTTTAAAGGTGGTGTTTGACAATTAATAACCTGACCATATAGGGTTGTTTACGAGTCGCGACTTTGTGAAGACGTTGGACGATACGATGGAACTATGGAAGGTGAAGACGTTGGACGTGACGATACGATAATAATTCAAGGTGTGTGTAATTCAAAGTGATTGCACGGATATCAAGGTGTGTATAATTCAAAGTGATTGCACGGAGTTTTGGTCGCCTCTACAAGGCTCGTCAGGCTATGACGTTTGGAGCACGACCTTCAACGCCTCTACAAAGTATTTCTTATAATTAGAGGGCTGAGCGCCTGAGCTCGTGCCTAAATTTGACCAGACCAGCCCAACCTAACCCAGTCTTTCACCCAAAGGGTCGGGCCCGGGTCAAGCATAGCTAGCCCAACACACCAATGGGCCAACCTCGGACTTGGACACCTTTATACAGCGCACACGGAATTTGTTAAGATTTTTTTTTTTCTCGATGCGTTCATGAATATGTTTCGAGACATCGGTGCCTACATATGAACCTTCATTTGTGTACAATCTCTAAATTTGCGTTAATACTGTTGTTATATTACATCGGTAAAATATAGAGGATCCTCACTAGTAGCAACTAACGAAGCGAGAAAAGGTAACCTATCCAGAACAATTACGATATTCCAAATTTACACAAGGACCAAAATTCACCAACAAAAACGTCTACATGGGTGACGTGGACTCTGGCCACCTCCGCTTTAACTCGGACTTCCACCGCACTTCCCTGAGTTTCCCGTCTATTTCGTATTCTCGTTCCATTACAAGGTTAATCCCTTCGTTGGAGTACCACCCGACTCCAATGCAGAGTATTCCGTCTTTGTTGACATCGACATAGGAGGTAACGCCACCAGGTAGCCAAAGAACAGCGACATCCTGCATGTCGAGCATCTCTTCTTCCCTGAAGTAAGCGGGGTTTTCAGGTAAACTTCTATTTTTCATAGTTTCCATGCAGAAGTAAACGTAAGGTGGGGTGTTGTTTTCTTGTGCTTCCACGGTGTCATCGCCGTAGATAGGTGTAGCACTCATCTCGAAGACCTTCCATGGTCCAGTGAGCTCTGATGGGCGGATTCTTTTTCGCTCGGAAAATGGCTTCATATCAAGGTCGACGTTACTGGTTCAATCAATAAGTTAAGGTAAAAACACTTGTATGACAGCATGATACGGAAGTGGATTGTTTGTTTCATAAATGCTGCGTAAGTAAGGACACCAGCTACGTAGATCATCAAGAGAAACAAAAACTACATGTTTCAGAGGTTCAAGTTTCCTTAAGGACTCCGATAAAAGATAAAATTGCATCTTTAGCTCACTGAAATGGAGTAAACATATTACCAACCCCCCAAAACTCTTTTGAATGTGATTTGTCGTGATTGCTTTTACTGTAAGAGACTATGAGAAGAATTGAGCTACTGCCCATCTCTCAGTTAGTGACGATGGAAAACAATCCCAGATCTAAAATTTATGATGTTCACGCAGAGTCATTCATGTGCAAGCTTTACGGCATTGATTTCTCATTTTTTAAATTAAGCTTGTGAAAATAAAAACCGGCAGACTCATTGTTATACTCGTTGAAATCGACTAACGTTAATAATTCGTAAAACCAACATACGTAACATTATGCTTAATACCAGATCACTAACACTATAGCCTAGACCTGTCAAACATGGACCGGCCCACAGAACGTCAATCAATGGTAATGTGGAGATGGAAAAGATAAACGTCGTCACATACCTGTCCTCAACGATATTAGCAGGACCAACCCATTGTTCTTCATAAACGGCGACCCTTAGTATTTGAATGTCAGCACCACCATTGCTAAATTCTATAGTATGTACGATTCGCAATCTTTTGTGGCAGCCCTTGACCAAACACTATGAACAGAGACAGAAGACAAAAGTCAGATAATAACAATAACAAGAAAATAAAGTCTAATATGCACACATTACAGTGACGATTACAAACAAATGGACGCACACATAACAGAAGATAGAAACTTCAACAGACAGTTACTGAAGCGTAGATAAAGTTTTAGCTGCATGAATTGAGATCAGTGTTTGACAAGCATATCGTGAGCATCGATTGAAAAAAAAAAAAAAAAACAACCTGTTTCCTACATTTTGAAGACAGTACTCGAAGAAGCTATATGCAACAATTGCAAATGCTGGACTCTCAGGAACACCGTATAAGTTAAAAGGAAACCTACTTGTTCAAACTTATACGTCGGAGAAAGGTAATAGTTGGAGTCATCAACTTCACCAATAGGAATGTCAACTGGTCCTCTAGAATAAGACCCGTCCTGCAAAAAACAAAAACAAAACAAAAAAACTATTGATTGACTTCAATTATTTCAATATATATTCACTTCAAATTAAGACGAGAATGCCACAATAATGATTAACGTATGGTATCATCATATGCAATTTAGTTGCGGTTTGCTCTCTATGCAGCCAAAAAAAAGACGAAGCCAAACTTGTCATAAACGAGGAATACAAAAAACGAGAAAATACCTCGAAGAACACAAGACCAGGCTCCATCCCCATGATATCCTCTTCCATCACATCACTCTTCTCGAAATTGAACGACTCAAACTTAGGCATGGTATGGTTTGTCCTGGAACCTTTCCCTTTCACCACAGAGGTCATATTTTCGCTGCTGCTATCCCCGATTTCTTGTTGTTTCTCGCCATACGGGTTTAGAGTAACCCAATTGATTTTCCTCTTGATTTGAGATGATTTCCCGCCTAAATCTGCACCTTGCACATGGGCAAGAATATAGCAATCATAAAGGTACTCGTTATTGCTTCCCGCTTCAAGTGGCTCCATTGCAGCAGTAGTCGGAGAAAAGACGGCTCCGACTCCTTTCCATATCCCACTTACACTACTCACGAAAGTGTTCCATAATGGTATAATGACCGGTTCCTAGCAGAAATAAAGCGTCTCATCATACACTATAGAGTATGGAAATTCAGAAATCAACAAGCATCCACAGATTAGATAGTACGCCAAAGTTTATAGCACCTCACTACTGACTCGTATATACAACCCTGTAGGAGATAATGGAATACTAAGTTTCTCGTTAGACAGAGGTCTTTCAGCAGAGATTCAGTCTTACGACACATCGGCCATCGGGGTGGTTGACACTATGTCAATCCTCATTTTTTCGAAAAATACCATGTAAGTGAGCTGGAAGTAGTACTAAGTTACTACTGGTTTCTCGTTCAGCATAGATACAACCCACCACCATGTCGACATAATTGAGTATACAAACCAATGTTCTCAATCATCCATTAGCCCCATAAGCAAACAACACAACCGCAAATTAGTACGCAGAAATCTTGATCCGATAATGATCAGCCCAAATGAATCATTGCAATCTCGGCTTTACATTTGGGCTCACGAATAAGTGTTTTTTGGGCTTTCCCTTATTTTCTTATGTTTTCTCTATTGTAATGCATTATATAATCATGTATTTTGACTCTATAAGTCAGTTATTGAACGAACGTTATTTTTAACCAAGAAAAAATCAGAAAACCCTAATTGCTTTGTTGTAGCAATTGAGTTCTCAGATCGACACGTTTCGATCAAATTCTCAGGTTAGTTTTCGACGCGATTGAATTCTAACTCGATTGGTTCTCAATAGGTCTTGGGAATCAATCACCATTGTTCGAATAATAGGTCTTATTCGAGCAAATATCCTTTCGTTCGAGATCTCACAAGATTTCGAAACAAATATCCTTTTTATTTATTTTCCTTTAATTCGCTTCCGCATAATTTTCGTATCAAATCTGAACTACTAACAATCATACAACATTTTTCCAGCTACCAAAGTTTCTCCAATACTATAAACACAAACACGTAACATCTCAAAAATGTCATTTCATTAAACATCAATATACATTAATACTCCAACAAAAGTCATAAAACATCATTCAATTTAAACACTAAACACAATCTCATGAACAACCAATCATAAACGAAATTCATCGATTCAAGCTCCATTTACGATGCTAAACTATCCGACAATCTTTTGCCATTTTTCATCTACCAAAATTCCTCCCAGTGCTTAAACACAAGCACACAAAATCTCGAAAATGTTGGTTTATCAAACATATTATATCCACTAATGCTCAAACAAAGCATTAACAACATGAACATAACAATTCATTAATCAAACCGCAACTTACGACACTGAATTACTGACCAAAAATTCCGCCTATTGCATCAACATTAGCACATAACATATCAAACATGCCGTTCATCAAAACATGCTAAATCAACTCCAACAAAGCTAAAAAAAACATCATCAATTGCAAAATTTATTGCGATTTACATAACAATTTGAACAACATAAAACAACACAATTCATCAATTCAACGAAAATTTCACCTGAGTTTGCAAAACATTCTCCACCTCCATCAACATTGAACCAGAGACAACCACATCATCATCAACAACCTTACCTAACTTCTTCACTCTCTTTCCAAATTTACCCTTCCGACGTCGTTTCGACTTTTCTCTCTCCTCCACCGCCTTCGCCGCCTCATTGTCGACGCTCCACACATTATCCTTCCCTTTCGCCTTCACCACCGCAGCATCTCTCCTAGGGTTAGGGTTTAAGGCGGTGAACTCGCCGGAAATCGTCGGAGGAAGTTTCCGGCGGTGGTGGAAGCTCAAATAGTGGCGATTGTTGTTGCGGTGGTTGAGTAAGATTCCGGTGAATTGTTTGAAGGTTTCAAGTGTTTTCACCGGCGATTGCATGGCGGCGATTGCGGTGAGGAGAGAGAAAACGCGCCGGCGGTAGAATTTCCGTTCTTTTTTTAACTAGAAAATCGAAATTGAGATTATTTGTCGCCGGAATTATCTTTTTTATTTTTTCAGGTCATAGACCGTTTAAGCGTATGGGCCTATGTTGAGGTTTTTCAATAGTTTGTAAGAGCCCAAAACAAATAGTTATAAATTCAAAAACCAGGATGTATTTTAAGGTGTGTCTAAGACTATCTTTATCCACATACTTATCTTTAAATTTCAGACTCTGCCACCTCAGCTTTTCTACTCACTTTTTATTTTCTAGACTCAGACTCAACACTTTCAAACAACATACTTTATCTTCATATTCATTTCAGACTTGGTCACCCCTTCTTTTTTTTTTTTTTTCTTTTTTTTTTTTCATTAATTCAATTTTTATATTATTTTATGATTACATATTTTTAACTAAAATAAATCAAATATTAAATAGACCTTGTGACAATTTTTTTATTCTTTTTTTTTTCATCAGCATATTTATAAAGAAAAAATGTTATACTCAAACTAAATTTCAAGATACAAAGGATAATTATACAAACACATTAAATAAAATCAAACAAAAATAACTAGAAAACAATATAAGATGATTAAATCAATTATTTATATTAATAAAGTATTACACAATTACTATTTTTGAGTCTGAAGAAGAGTCTTGGAAACCAAAGACTCATGTTCAGACTTTTGTCTAAAACTCCCCACTTTATCCCTTCATACATACAAAATGCTTCAAGTCTCATGTTGAGACCAACGCTAAGACTCATGCTCATCCTGGGATAAAGTTAGCCTAAGACGTTTTTCACCTTGTCCGTGCAAACTAAATAGCCACCGTAAATATACAATATTGTCATTTATTAAAGTTTGGAAACTCGTAAATGCCTGCGTCCGGCAAGTCTCCAAATACTAAAAACCGTGACCTACACGTCTCCAAATATCATAAACCATGTCCTACACATGTCCAAACAAATTAAAAAATTGAAAAAATTAAAAAATTAAAAATTTGAACAAGTATCTGACACGTATTGACGTGTGTCATACACGGTATCGGACACGGACTCGTTAATTAGAAGAAGTGTCCATACTGTCTAGGTTATAATAAGAGGACTCTAAGGACCTGTTCTTTCGGACTTTTTAAATTGGCCCAATCGAATCAATCGAATGAATCGAATCGAAATGAATCGAAGTGGTGAATCGAACTAAATCGAATCGAATCGAATCGAATGAATCGAATCGAATCAGGCCCAGAATCGAATGAAGTTCAAATTTATAACATAATCTTGTCTTTGAATCGAATCGAAGTGTCTTGAATCGAATCGAATCGAATCGAATGGAATGAATCGAATCGAAGTGAGTTGAATTGAATTGAAATAAGTTGAAAATAAGCTGGAAAGAACAGGTACTAAGTTGGGAATAATTTACATCCGTTTTTTTTAATGATATTGTTAATTGGGTTTTAGGTTATGTTCTTTTGGAATTCAACTGATTAGAAAACCTAAATGATATGGTTTTTATCAAGTCGAAACTTTCAGCGTGATCCACTCTTCTTCTGACTAAATGAACTAAATACACGTGTTTCATTCTTTATACTCCATATATATGATTACTATATATAAGCTTGGATCATAATGAGTTTTAAATTAGCAACAACATTTCTAACCATGAAGAGAGAATCTACAAGAATGCACCTGACTAAGAATCTAATGAAGTTAGCAGAGCATTAGCAATGGAGAACTTGAAAAAATAAGTTCTTCATTGTCATGTTAAATTTCATCATTTTTCATGCTTGAGAACTTTTACCTCCAACAATGAACTTTATATAAAGTTCTCCTATGCAAATATCAATTTTTTATTTTTAAATGACCACCAATCATTAATTCATTTTACAACTTTTGAGACAAGAACTAGGTTCTTATTTTAGAACTTAGTTCTTATAAAGTAGAACAAACTTTTCTCCACAATGGTAGAACTTTTAAAATAAAGTTCATGTAGACAATCTCAAGGTAAAAACTTTACCATTGCTAATGCCCTTAGAGATGTACAATGGGAGTTTTTATTTTTGAGTTTGTCAATAAGAACCTCAAAAATAAAGTACTTCCCATTGTGGATGATATTGGGTTTGTCAAACCAAAAACTTGGTTCTTATTTTAGAACTAAGTTCTTACAATTTACAAGAAAAAATAAAAAAAAAATTATTGGTGAGGAGAAGATTAATGGGGCTAATAAAAAATAAATTAAAAAGTTTCTCCACTGTATTAGTTGGCAAAGGAAGAACTTTATGAAAAAATTTCTTATTGCACTTGCTCTTATGCCGCTCTTTATCGACCTATATACGGAGTAGTAAAGTTTCATAAATTTGTTTCAAAAATATCGCTTCGATTATTGAATTTGGGCCTTAATTACCTACTCTTAGATTCAATCGAATTGAACAATGATTTTATAAAAACTTAAAAAGTGAAGACTAAGTCTCTGACCGATATGTCTTCAGTGTGGGTTTGACCGTACCGACTGAATGGAATGGTATGGTATGGTCCAGTTCAAATTTTCGGCTCAAAACTAATAACCTGTTCTTTCGGACTTTTAGAATTGAATCGAATCGAATTGAATCAATCGAATGAATCGAATCGAATCGAATCGAATGAATGAATCGAATCGAATCGAATGAATCGAATCGAATAAAGTTCAATTAAATAATATAATTGTCTTTGAATCGAATCGAATCGAAATGGAATGAATCGAATCGAATCGAATCGAATGGTTGAATCGAATCGAATCGAAAATAAACCGTGAAGAACAGGTCCGGCTTAAACTTGTGTAGTACTCCGTACTCCGTATCATCGTATATTCGTATTTATTGACTACGGCGGCACTCAAAAGCTAAAACCCTTCAAAATTCCTAACTAACTAAACTAAAGCTTCTCTCAAATTAGGGTTTTAGCTCCCAAATTTTCCCCCAAAATTGCAACAATGTTGCGAATTCAGACGCCCAGAACTCATAGAGGTAGGCGAGAACTCGATAAACGCGCTCCTAAACTCGTAAGTACACCTCTTCAATCGTTTATTTGCTCAATTTTACGATTAATTTGAATACATGTGCGAATCACGCGCGATGTTGTTGATGTTGATGTTTCTGTTTGATTTTGATTTCGATGTCGATGTTGCAGGTGGAGACGGAGAAGAAGGCGTTGTTATTGCACGGTAAGAAGTCTAACAGTGTGCTGAATCAAGTTTTAACTGAGATTCATATACTTAAGAAGGGTGATTCGATTAAGTATACTCGTAAAAACGATAATGTTAGGCCTTTTGAAGCTGGTGGTGAGACCAATTTGGAATTCTTCTCGCAAAAAACCGATTGTGGTTTGTTTCTGGTGAGCATCATTTGTGCCACAATAGATTCTGAGTGAAGTATTCACAAAAACCGTCTCGTAGAAGAATTAGTGTTTCATCGCAGCAGCGTGTGTGTTTTTCTGCGGTCTGCTTATGGTGAAAACTGTAGTTTTTCACTTGTTTGTTCGTGATACGAAAATGTGAAGCATTGAAAGTTATGTGAATGGCCATTGATTACTTTTTTTTTGTGTTCCGTTACCTTGATGTTTATCGTTTAAAATTGTTATTCCTGAGTATTTTCCGTGGTATTTTCATGCGTGTATGTGTGTGTGTATTTTGGGATGCAAGAGTGGTTCGTTGAGGGTTCGAAAAGAACAGAAATGGTGGGGAGTGTGAGTGGTGTATTAGGTAGACCGGTAGTTGAGTTCATATCGGGTTTAGATGTACATTTGGGTCGTAACTCTCGACTTGATGCTTGGTGTCTTGGTTGCAGAAGATTGGCATAAAAGCTGTCAAAACATTGGTGATAGAAATTGAATTTCAGTTTCATTTCGATGTGATGTCTTCTGTTGAACGTAAACACTGTTCCAAACTAAATTTGGCGACGTATTACTATTTATTTGATACTTCTTACATAAGATTAATTTTGAGCAAGGCGTACATGTCGCATGTCTTTTGGAAACAATTGACTCATAAATTTATGTTAGCAGAGGTGAGAGAGTGTTTAACTGTATGTTCAGTCGTAGATGATACCGTTATGTTATCTGGTATTTGAAATTGTATTGCCACTATTCTGCAGTTTGCTTCAGACTCGAAGAAGCGACCAAACAACCTTGTTATGGGGCGGTTTTATGATCACCACATTTATGATATGGTTGAGATTGGTGTTGAAAACTTCAAGTCGATCCAATCGTTTTCATATGATAAAAAGTTTGCCCCAAAGATGGGATCCAAACCTCTAATTGCTTTCATTGGCGAAGGTTTTGAAAGCAATGAAGAGCTGAAACATCTAAAGGAAGTTCTACTAGATCTCTTGAGAGGAGAGGTATTTACGACATCTTACTCGAAATTTTTGTAGTGCTAATTTATCGTTTGTGTGAATGAATGAGTTTATATCCAGCGACTGGTCCAGGTTGTAGATAAGTTGAATCTTGCTGGAGCAGACCGTATCTTCGTATGTACCGCAGTTTCAGACAACAGAGTATTTCTAACTCATTGTGGATTGAGGCTTAAGAAATCCGGGACTAGTGTTCCGAAAGTAGAGCTGATTGAAGTCGGCCCTTCGATGGATCTAGTCGTCAGACGACATCGTCTTCCTAACGAAGGTTTGAGGAAAGAAGCTATGAAGAGTGCACCAGACCGCACAAAGAAGAAGGTTTGTTCTACCACGGGAAAACACGTCGACATTTCTGGCAGTAACTCATTTCCGTCATTGCTGTTTTAAACCTTCCGGTTTGTTTGTGTGCAGCTAAAGAACGTCAAGGGAGATCCCATTCTCGGGAAGACCGGAAAGATTTACATTCCCGACCAGAAAGTGAGCTTGACTAATAATCGTTGTCATATATTCGAGTTTCATACAAAGTTTTTATGTTTATGTTTTAGTTCACCGCTGTCAGTTTTTACTCTTCATTTGTTCGTTCTTGCGTTTGCACGCGTTTGACCTGACGTTTTACTGGTATGATCAGATCGGGGAAACGACGCTTCCATACAAAGCAAAGGGGATGAAGAGGGAACGTCGTGAAGCCAAGATGACCAAGAACGTCGATGAGCAGTCGTCGAAAAAGCAGAAAACAGACGATTCTACCTAGCTTGTTAGTGTTTTTTCTTTTTTACAGTTTTGATTTAGTATTAATTACGGAGTACATCTTATCAATTTAGAAAAACTTTTCAGACTATTTAAAAGACAGTTTTTGTACATGATTGTTTCTGGTTAGCTCGAGTCTTTTAGGCGTGAAGGTAAAAGCCGTCTGCCATTTTTTCTCAATGAAAAAGATGTTATTTCTTTTATTTGCACGCGCTGAAGAATAGACAACAGTTCGTTTCAACATCGGAGAGCTTCGAAAGGTAAACATCATATCCACTTTCCGTGATAGTTTCGATGGAAGGCGTGCAAGCCGCGTCTCCTTTTCCCGTTTCTCCAATATTATATCTAAAGAAAGTGTGAACTTATAGAAGACTAATAAGGATGATAATGGATGTGTGGGGCAAAAGAGGTTAGAGTATACGAGCATGATGATGATGATGATGATGGCGTGAAGTAGTAGTAAGAAGCAAAAGCACCTTTTGTGGTGTAGGCTATTGTGGTGGACTTTGAACATGTTCGCTTCGTTTTTAAGTCTGATGTTTGGAGTTTGAAATTTTATAAATTTTTCGGAGGTAGTCTGAAAATTTATATAATTTTCAATTTTAACGCAATTAGTTTCTGAAATATTTGATTAGTTGAGAAAAATAAGATGAAAAGAACGCATCTTAATTTCAGGCAACACTATCTCCACCGGGCTATTACCTTAACCACGGGATTCCAAGTTTAATTGTAGATGCTACCTTGGGTAACCTTAATTTCGTGCTAGATTGTCTCGTACTAGTTCGACTAGAATATAGTAACTTAGATGTGACCACTAATACTTGCTGTGACTATTTTGAAATCTGTAAAAGTGGTTACAATCTTGATCTAACTAATACTGATCACGATAAATATTATAACGATCATATATTAGTCACAATGTATTCAGCATACGTTAATTACGATGTTATTAGGGCTTTTGTGGCGGTGGGCCCGGTGGTGGGGTTTGGGGTGGGGGGAAGCTACAATCATAAATTCATAAGTAAACAAAACGACATTGTGTATGGTTTGAAACACCACCCCACCATGTGACCAAAGTCATTCTATATATCAACTTCCCAAGTTGAGTTCTACAAGTTATTGTGATTTGGGTCCAATGCAATCTATGTGACCTAACTTACTTATCAATCTATTGGTCACCAAATTTATCATGTTTCTTTCAAGTGGTATAGATAGACAACTCATTTTCGAGAAAAACTTTAACCTTAAACATATATTCCGTAAAAGATATTCGTGTATAGTTAAAATTATTTACTCCGTATATATTACCTGTTTGATAAAATTAAAGTAATTATCATAAGCGATTCAAGTTAATTGCCATGGGTTGAATGTTAATCCCTTATTCATTGATTAAAATGCATTTTATTTAAAATTTGGACTTAGAAAAGCACCCATAACAAGTTAAATGCTCTCAGTTTCCATATTGATCATTAGACGGTACCAATACGATCCAAGTATCGACATTACATTTACCCATCCCAATATTGGACTCAATTATTTCCAACAAAAAAAAAAAAAAAAAAAAAAAACAAATTAAAAATATCTAAGTGTTATTATTATTATTATTATTATTATTATTATTATTATTATTATTATTATTATTATTTTCTTCTTTTTTTTTTCTTTTTTATTATTATTATTATTTATTAACAAGAAAAACAGCCAAGTTTTTCTAGATATTACTCGTATTATTATAATCTAAAAATCTAAAAATGAGAAAGATAACTAAACACAGCAATAGTTAGTTAAAGCAGCAGCAACTACAACAACAACAATAACAATAACAATGGCGATATTCTTTTAGATCACCCAACATTTTTACTCTCTTTCTTCTTTCCTTCAAATTTTCGCAATTATTTCCGCCATCGAATCTCTCGGTTTCGTTCACTCGAGCTTGATCGCAAAGCAATTGCGACGAAATTAGCGTGTTTCCGAAGAATTTCATCAACTTTTTTTTTTTTTTTTTTTTTTTGTCGGAATTTCGATTGAAATATGTGCGATAGAGGTAGCGGAGGTTCGTTTGTTGCGGTTCGTCGGATTTCTCAGGGATTAGACCGCGGTTCAACTTGTCATTCTAATTCTGGTATTTATTTAATCGATTATTGTTCGTTGTCGTTGTCGTTGTCGTTGTTGTTGTTGTTTATGATGATGATGATGATGATGATGTCGTTGTCGTTGTTGAATATTTGAAATCGAGTGTTATTCGATGAGTATTGAGTACTTTTTTTTATGCAAATTGATGAAGGTTTGCGAGTAAAATAGTTATTATACGGTAGAGGTAGAGAGAGCTGTGAGTTAGCTGGCGTAGTTACGAGAATGTTGGCGCACACGTTCGTGATTTCGTTTCGTTTACCGATTCATCGATTGATAATAATATACTTCGTATTAATTAATTAATTAATTAATTAATTACGGAGTAATATTTTGAGAAGATTGAGGTTTTTGTTTGTCGCAAACTTTCGCAAAAGAGAAGTTGTTGTATGAGATTTACAGGAGTAAGTTGTTGCTGTTGTTTTCGCGGTTGTGGTGGTGGTGATCGTTGTAATTGTCGTTTTTGCGCTTGTTTGTTTCGTTATGGATCACCTTCATTCTCGTCATGTCATCTACACAAAAGGTGATTTGCTGTTTTCAATGTATTTTGGCGCGATTTAGGCTCTTCGAAGTTGTTGTTTTGATCAAATTACAGAGTCAGTCGCACTGGAAATGTATTAATATCTGGTGAAAAACCTTGCTGATTGTTTGTGAATAACGGAACATTTATCAGGACTGATAATCATCGGCTGATGCTTATGTTTGCTGCAGCTGAAGTTGTCGCGAGTTCAGCAGCATGGCTAGGTCTTGGTCTTTCGTGTGTGTGCACGCAGAGAAGGGACAGTGATGCTCGACCGTCTTTTGATCTTACTCCTACACAGGTTATTTGTGCGAGACTAAGCAACTAATCAATGTGATTTCCTTCAAACTGTTATGATTAATTTACATAAGCTTTATTTATCAGCTGGTGACTGGTAACTGAACTGTTTGAGTCGCGCAATTCATTACAAGCTTGTCAGACATTCTTCTAATTTCAGTCGCTTAATATTCCTTGTCTCAGTTAGATGCCGATAAAGTAGCAATATAGGTTTTCAAAGGCACGAGAATCTCTGTAGCTTGTACCATTTGTCTTTACCTTCTGATGATATCTTGATTAATTTGTGTTTATTTGAAACTTGCTTACGACATTGCTTCAACTGTCAGCTTGCTTGAATAAGGCAAAGTTTATGTATGAAATTGTCATCTGCAGCAAAAATGCTGGCTTTTCCTTGCTTTATCGACATGCCATGGAAGTGGAAATGTGATAGTGTCGCCTCATTTGAGAAATAGAAATCATGACGTTGTTCATCTCGTTATCTGTTATAAAATATCTGAAATCGTTTTTGGTTCGTGTGCCTCAGGAGGTGTACTTACAGCGACTACAGACCCGCATAGATGTTCCTTATGATAGTTCAAACCCTGACCACCAGGTACACCGTAGTCTAAAACTTTGCAATTTGTGTGTATTAGTTCTCTATATGCACTGTCAATAAGTTCTCCGTCTCTTCTCAAACTGTACCTTGCATGTAATATTACTTCCCGCTTTCATCCGTTTCTATTTCGACTGTATGTTGACACCTGGAGTACTTTGCACCCTTGACCCTTCCTTTTGTTATACGGAGTATAACTCGTCACCAACTTTGCCTCCGCATTAAAAGAATTGAAGAATTTTGAAAGTGAATGGATTAAGATTGTTGATTGAAATGGTTTAGGATGCTTTGAAAGATTTGTGGAATGCTGCGTTTCCTGGTGAAGAACTTCAAGATTTGATATCCGATCAGTGGAAAGAAATGGGATGGCAGGGGAAAGATCCATCCACCGACTTCAGGTATCTCAGCACTCGGTTATCACGATCTTTCTCAATTGTGTTAAACTTTGTGCGGTTACTGAATCTACGCATTACAGGGGTGGTGGCTACATCTCACTCGAGAACCTGTTGTATTTTGCTAGACACTTCCCAGTAAGTTCTCGTAATATAGTAACTGTATTTCTGTGACTATATGTGTAATTATGTACAATAACACGGAATATTGGTTCGCATGATCCAGAAATCATTTCAGGATCTTCTGCGCAAAACTGAAGGCGATAGAGCTATGTGGGAATACCCATTTGCTGTTGCAGGCGTGAATATCACTTTCATGCTGATTCAGATGCTGGACTTGGAAGCAGGTATGCAATTTTCGATTTCTTGTGTGATCTGCTTTTTCAAATCTCTTATGAAAGGCGATACGCCCATTAATTTATCCAGCCACATTCCCTATAATGAAAATCTACAGACACTTCGTCGCTTTGATCAATCCTATCACACTTTTGATTTTTATCTAAGGACAAATAGTCCGACAGTTTCCAATTTCGATATTTGATTAATTGCAAATTTGCAAGTAGCTAAATGAGACCGTACTAGCTAAGTAGCTATCTGTACTCAATATATAGCGAAACTTCAGTCCGTGGCTAACTTTCAGTCAATCATGCAGTCAAGCCACGAACATTGGTCGGAGCACTCTTTGCGAAGCTTCTTACAGGTAACTCCACCAGCTAATTTCTTAAATAGTTTTGTATAATTTTTTTTTATTTTCCTGAGAGGCGCTGTCTTTTGCTTTTTGGTAGAGAACGAGTCAGCCTTCGATCTGCTGTACTGCATCACGTTCAAACTGCTTGATCAACAATGGCTCGAGATGCGCGCTTCATACATGGACTTCAATGTCAGTTCTCGTACAGAATGATCTCGTTAAAATCTATATCGATTTATGTCTTGTAGAGTTGTAGGTTTTCGTTATTAAGCGGAGAAGTCTCATTTACTATAACTATTAATATTAATACTACGGAGTGTATATTTTGAGACTGAAATTCAAGAGTCCCTTTGCTCGACAATTGACAAGTTTCATTCTGTATGTAACAGGCAGTGATGAAAGCAACACGGCGTCAGCTTGAGAAGGAATTGTTGCTTGACGATGTAACACGGATCGAAGACCTGCCATCATACAGCTTACTCACAAGATAGTTAATCATTCTTAGAGAACAAGATGATATTCAAACATAAGACGCATAAAAATACATACTACAATTTAATGGTGGACTTCATTCCTGCCTTGGGATCGTCACGCTTTAGTGTGTTACGCATACGAAGATGATGCTAGTCGCTAGAGACTGGGTGGTCGCTAGAGACTGGGTGTACCCTTATCCAAGAGAGCTCAACACGGTCATTCACAGAAGCACACGCACGATCACTTGACTGATTTATTAGGCAGGAGTTAATTGCTTGACATGGTTATGGAATAGCCTCCATCTCGACATTTGACCTGTAGCCTGTTTAGGAATCGTGGTTTTTAGAGATATTCATGTAATCGTTTAGCGGTTGGATACCTCAAAACAGTAGAAGGAACATTATTTGATCAAATTCAAATTAACAGGATACGGTCAATCCAATCACCTTATCAATCCAATCATCTTATCTCGTACAGAGTGACTAGGAAAAGTTCGTCTTTCCAAAACATTAGGCCGCAAGACCATTCTGTTATTGCGTTTGATACGAATTAATTTGTGGAAGCGATATTTGACGAATTAGACCTATAATTCATCAATGGTGAACGAACTCAAGACCTATTGAGATCGAACAAGTTAATATTCAAAGACACGTTTGAATAAAAACGGAGTATTTTGCTAAGCAAGTTGATTTTCCTTAAAACTTCATCTTGATTATTACAAATAATTGGAGGCTATAAATAGAGAAGAATTACATCAGTTTTAGGACTCCAAAAGACTACTAAGGATAGACTTAAACAAACTAATTATGGCATTAGTTTAGCACAGAAGAAAATATCTGCTGCTACGTGGAGTGCTAGCCTTAAACAGGTTCTGTGCACGAAACCAAGCATACGAAACGAGCCAGCAAACCCAACGAAATGTCAGCTCCCAGTAATGTCGAAATCAACCGTATCAGCGTTTAATTTCATCAGCGTTTGCCATTGACGTTATTTACATTTGTCGTTGACGTTATCTACATTTGTCGTGCTTTCTATCAAATTGCTGAGCTATTAGTTCTGTCACTATTATGTATTTTCATTAAACCCCTTTTGTTACGACAACATATGTTGAACGTGAGTACTAAAGATCAGAAATAAACCTGCAACACATTAACACAAAATGCACACGTTGGTTTGTGTGCAAACTAAGTGCAACACAAACTGCGAGTATAACGTTCATCCAAGGGAAGCGATCAGACAGATACTGAAACACAGAACATACTGCATTGGCACACCAAAGATGACGTAAATCTCATATCATTCACCACAGTGCCACACAACACAAATGACCATAATTAAAGCCGATGTTCTAACAATAACAACCAAAGCAAAAACATCAAGTTACACCACCAAACATGGTTTTTCTCTTGATACTAAAAGCAATTTTGGATAATTGAGGCGTTGACAGTAGTCCCGCCGTAAGTGCTGACATAAAAATCTATTCGTAGATCCACGACTTGAGGCTGCTCTGCCAGCTGACAGTTCCCTCGGGGAACCACAATGCTATCTCTTTCTTGGCACTTTCGACAGCATCACTTCCGTGGATGACATTCCTGACAAAAATCAATCGTTTACGTCTTCTATCAGTTAACTGAACAGTACTGCTAATGTGTTGAGATAAACCATTAAGATTCAACTACAGCGCAACAAAGATGAATAACAGTAACTAGAGTAGCCAACATGTCCATTATCACGTCTTATAGCGTTTCTCTAAGCACAGGTACGATGATCACAGATACAGCACGACAATACACGCAAACAAAGGCAAACGTGCTATACCTGCCGATGTCAATGGCGAAATCACCACGAATGGTGCCAGGCTCGGAAGCAAGAGGGTTGGTGGCTCCAATAATCTTCCTACCGGTGGCGACAACACCCTTACCTTCCCAAACCATAGCAACAACTGGTCCCGAAATAATGTAGTCAACCAAACCAGTGAAGAAGGGCTTTGAAGATAAGTCCGCGTAATGCGTCTCAGCAAAAGTGCGTTCCACGTTCATGAATTTCAGACCTAAACAAAACCCACGCAGAATTAATCAGCACCAAAATCATTCTCAATCTCGAAGCAAAACTAACACTTGCAATGATACAATTAAAAATCACACGTTATGCTTCTTAAATTAAGCCCAAACAACAGACACAACCACGACATAGTAAGCTTCAAAAAAGCTCGAAACCACATTATAAATTTGGATGGTTACGACATGGTACAAAACTGACACACTTAACAAAGTATAGAATAACCATAGATCTTCTTTGATTTGACTTCAGTATTACTACGAAAGTATAAATTTTTCATATCAAAATAACTATCATGGCAGACAAGTGCGAAAAGTGTACGCGAAATAATTATCATGGCAGACGTCTTTCGATAAGTATATCGTGACAGCGTCTCACATGAGAATTTGTGCCTTGATTGACGATCAAGCTTTCGATTTCCAACATGATCTAAACTAATACGAAGTACATGACAAAAAAATAACAAAATTACCTAACAAAAACCATGTTCACAGAAAACATACTGTAGATGATAACAATCAAGTTTAAAACTTTTAAGATTAAACTCATAAATAGTAAAAGTATCAGCTGAAGACCAATTACTACTTAATAAACAAAATCATAATCATTATTAAAGATAAACAATCAATCATGCAAATAATCATTACAAAAATTCAACAAATTAAACTCAAAGCTAATCAAATCACAAAAATTTTACCTTTGAGAGAGAAACCCTTCTTCTCAAATCTGCTAATGATCTCACCAACCTACAAAATTAATCATTAAAACTCAAAATCATTAATACTCAAAGATCAAAACTTTTCATCATAAACTTGTTAATCAATTATACCCAACAAAATCATTATCAAAAAAATTCCACAAAAATCAAAATAAAAAATTAGATTAAAAAGAGAGACTAACAAGTCCTCTTTGGACACCATCAGGCTTAATCATGATGAATGTTTGCTCCATTTTGTGAGATTGATTGATGTGAAAAATATGCAAAAGATAGAAGCTTTGATGAGAAAACAGCAGAGGAAAGAAAAGAGAGTATATATATAGGTAGGAAAGTGAGTTGATTCAGACTTAAACCCTAGATTTTTGGTCGACTTTTTCTGTGGACTGTAATAAGGATGCTACGGAGTATGTTTTTTTGGTTTCGGCCCGGTTTGGTATTATTAATAGGCATATTAATTATTAATATTAATATTTTAATTAATATTTCAATTTCAATTATATATTAAATTATAAATTGATACTCCGTATAAATTAATAAGGACCGAATTTAGTTGGTTTACATGGAATTATTATGTTATGAAAATAATTATTACGAGCATTTTTTTTTTTTCAATATGAGTCATAAAGGCAATACAACGAGGGGCGGGTAACTCAATCTTAACCCCCACGTTAAGAATTCCTTAGTATTTTGTTGTTTTTACACATAAAAAGAACTTAACGTAATGAAATACGACTAATTGCAATATCAGTTTATAGCGAATTTGACAATAAGAATTCTAAAATTAAAAGTTTATCTGTTCCATATGTCGTTGGGTTTGTCCAAATGAAAACTTAAACTCTTATTTAAGGACCGATTTCTTATATTATTGTAAAAACTGATTTAAGATAATTACTTGCAAGTAGAGATGAACAAAAAGTGACTCGGACCGGTAAATCGGATCGATCCGGACTAGTTGGTCTGTTCCAATCCAACCCGGTTGCCTAACGGTCTGGTGTCTGGGTCCCAAAAAATGCGGTGACTGATCCACGATACGGTCCGGTCCGAACTCATAAAAACAAAATAAAAAGTCGATTTACCTTAAAATTAGTACCGTTTCGGGCCAAAACCTGAAAAACCTTAGACCTAAAGGGTCCTGCTCCGCTCCGATCCAGGTCCCCTCTTAACTAGTCTAGCCTCCGATCTTAAGATAATTGAGTAACCGGTCTGCGGATCAATGCGGTCTGGTCCGCTCTGGTCTTTGGACCAATGAACCCCCTACTTCCAAGTTCCAAATAACAATTCTTCTATTAAAGCCAAAACTTCTTAAATTTAAAAATCGGTGAAACTAGATGTGACACATGAAAAACTTTCGACTTAATTTTTACAATATTCTAAGAATTGAGTTTTTAAATAAGAGTCGAGATCTTTTTTTTTTTTTTTTTTTTTTTTTTTTACGAACTCGATGTTAAGAGATATTGCTGTAATTACTCTAAATAGGTGAATGTAAAACTATTTTGAAAGTCAGCGATCCGAACTTGGATTTCCCATATTCATGTTCGAACACGATAAATCAACACGATAGTAATGGGGCAAACGTGGCGTGTGGTTGTTGTTGCATAAAACTCATATTTTTGTTATGAGTTTTTTTGTCAAAACACACCTAACATTTAGGCTATTTTGTGAACTCACCCCTAAAGTTTTTTTTTTGTTTTTTTTTTTTTTGCCCAAACACACCTAAAATTTTGATTTTCTTTGTTAAAAAGCATCAATTTCAAATATTTCATCAAAAAAGACACACATTTCCGTTAAGTAGAATGGGGATTACACATCGGTTTTACTTATTTTTAAAATTGGGATAAACTAAAAGATGACATCTAAATGTATATGATATTTTTATAAAAGTGAAATGAGTTGTTAAATTAGAAGAGATCTTAATCGAATGAAAAATTGAGGTTTCATTAGAGGAAAAATTGAGTTTTAATTGAGGGAAAATGGGTGGAGGTAACTAGCGTTTAAAGAGAAAGTGAACAGATGTGCAATCTTTGTCATATTTAACGAAAGTGAGTTTTTTTTACGGAATTTAAATTTGGTGCCTTTCAACCAAAAAAAAATCAAAATTTTAGATGTGTTTGGGAAAAAAAAAAAACAAGAAAACTTTAGGTGTGTGTTTAGAAAGTGGCGTAAATGTTACGTGTGTTTTGACAAAAAAAAATAACTCTTTTTTTTTTTTTTTTTTTTTTTTGGTAAGAATATATAGTAGTGCGTATGATGTTTACCAAATTATCACGTATGATGTTTACCTAAAGGACACTAATTGGTAGCTCCATTAGATTTCACCGTTGCCACTTGCCAATTTTTAATTTTTTTCCAAAACGGTGAGACCAAATTAGTACTCCATTCCTTCCAGTAAATTGTTTACAGTTTGACTTTTTTGTGAGAGAAATTTGAGAGAACTGTAAACAAATGACTGAAATAGAGGGTATAGTTCAAAATAATGCCTATGAACCAAAATATGTATTGTAACATTATAAGTCGTAAGTTATAACGTGTTGTAATTATACATCTAGAGAAAAAAGTAAAATTTTTAAATCATCAAATTCTAATTACATTTTATATTATGAATAAGTAAATTAAAATTGTAAACTGAATTGATTTAATACGAACCAAAATGAATTAATTAACCCAACTAATCCCTCTGTCCCGGTTATTTGTTTACACCTTTCATTTTGGGGAGTATAGGTCATTTGTTTACATTTCCATAAATGATCTTGATTGACCCATGTGGGGGTGAACCCCTACTCCCTTAACCAATTACATTGGAAAATTTTAAGCAAGCGAGACCCTCTTTGTACTTATATTATTATTTCACAAATTTTACCATAAGGCAGTTTCATAGTACTCCCTCCGTCTCGGTGATTTGTTTACGTTTACTTTATACACATTTATCAATGTGAGAAGAGAGGTAAAGGAAAAAACTAATAAAATAATAATATAAGTACAAAGGGTCCCGCTTGCTTAAAATTATAAAATGTAATTGGTTAAGGGAGTAGGGGTCCACCTCCCACATGGGTCACCCATGAACATTTATGGAAAGTGTAAACAAATGACTCGTACCCCTCAAAATAGAAAATGTAAACAAATGACCGGGACGGAGGGAGTATAAGATTACCTGTCATCTCATTAAAACAAGGATTAATTGCCAAACATCACCTTTAAAAAACGCATTTTGTCAAATACCACCTTTAAAAAAAAAAAGTTGTTAGTTACCGCATTTAAAAAATAATTTTTGTCAAACACCACCTTTTGGCCTGAGTTTGACTTAAGTCAACTAAATTCCGACATTTTTGGTCATCGGAGAACTTTTTTTTAAGTTGGAAAGACGAAGTTCTAGGTTTTAGTGGTTAAATTATTGGGTTGAGATAGTGTATTTGAGGTTTTGAAGGATATAAATTCGAATTTGAGGGAACTAAGAAGATAAAAATGAAGAAAAAATGTTAATTTTGGTAAGTCAACGTCGGAATTTGGTCAACTCAGGCCAAAATGAAGATGGTGTATTTTTAAGGTGGTGTTTGACAAAAACTTGTTTTTTAAAGATAGTGTTTGACAATTAATCCTTAAAACAATTATCCCCAAAATATAATTTCATCAACCTTAATTGTCTAACAAATATCTCGATCAATCTACCACCATGGTTATCATCTTACCACCCAACCACCATAAAATTCATCCACTCCAACCTCAACCTTCATCTCGACCCCACAGAAAAGTTTCGCCAAATACACCAAATTCCGACGACTGATAGCTGGCAACCGACAATCGATCCCGACCACCCGTTTTGAACCGTAACTCCAATCTCATTGTTGTTTAACCCTTACTAATTCTTTTTAAAATTATTTAATCCACCAAAAAATTAAGTATAATCTGAATAATTAAAAATCAAATTGGCAAATTTTCAGATCTATTCCAAATAGGCGCACAATTAAAT
This sequence comes from Dianthus caryophyllus, assembly GCA_023091065.1. Lineage (NCBI taxonomy): Eukaryota > Viridiplantae > Streptophyta > Magnoliopsida > Caryophyllales > Caryophyllaceae > Dianthus > Dianthus caryophyllus. The sequence goes on from CM041522.1 coordinate 7,152,827, forward strand.
TGATAAAAAAATATACTTTATATTGCATCGAAAGTAACTTAAAACATTTCAATAGTAAAGTCGATCCATTTAAACAATAATTTCAGCATTAAATTTTTGATAAGAATTTGGTTACATTTCAAAGATTTAGAGTTACGTTTCAAAATTATGAATTATTTTTGTCAACAATGAGAGGAAAATTCGACATACCGATAAATGAACAAAATTATTTGCTAAGAGAGGTCGGAAGGTGATGTGTCGTATTTCTATATGCTTTTAGCCCCCGGTTCACTAGCGATTCTTGTCGTTTTTAGTGCTTTTATATGCTTAATGCTTCCCTTTTTCTTCGGCGTGTCTCTGTTGTGCTTTTTGGCTTTGTTTTGTCGGACATCGCTTTATTATGGAGGGTGGATGGTAGCCGAGTCGATGCTTTGGGTTCCCGTGATCGCTATGTGACGTGTCGAGTTGATTTTCAATAGTCGAGGTTGAGTACGAGCCAGGAGGAGAGATCACTGGACTTAAACAGGTTGGGCGCACCCCAAGGTGATGGTCAGAGTGGTAGTCGATGCAAGATGGCGATGTTGTTAGGGTTTGATGTAAGATGATTAAAAAGACAATGCTATTAAGGTTGGTCGTCGGACTCCGCCGACTCTCGCTCTGAGTGGTGGTGATGGGCGCGTCGGTGGTTGTCTAATTAGAGTGATGGTGGGTTTGTGATGTTGAAGTAACGGTTCTGTGGTTGTTGGTGTATTAGATATATTGATTGTGATATAAGATGTTTAACACGGGTGAGACAATGTTTTAATGACGAGACGTGACGTGCCTCGTAATAGACATATCCTTATTATTTTATTATTTTTCTATTTACCTCTTTCCTCCCATCGATATATATTATACAGTAAACAAAACACCGAAATCGAGGAGCAGTAGCACAACAAAAATACAAAACCCCTCCGTAGACTTCACTTAACCACTGCAATTGCGGCTAGGGTTTCATTTACAAAACATTCCTCACATCATTTCATTTCATTTCCTTCCCAAAATTGTTTTCCCCAAATGAACTACAGATCCAAACTAAATATGGAATAATTTTCTGATTTTTCTTCACTGGGTAGTCATCAAAACCAGCTAACACCCTTAAAGTTTCAATCTTTTTGTTTTGTTTTCATCACCTTAAAAAATGACAACAATCAACCCATTTGATTTGTTGGGTGACAATGATAATGATGATCCTTTGCAACTCATTGAATCTGCTTCTGCTCATCTGAACAAAGTTTCTGTTGCTGCTGCTTCTGCTTCTGCTTCTGCTGCTGTTGATCAGAAGAAAAGTTCTTCTCAAAATCAGCACCAAAAGTCTGCTAAATTGCCCTCTAAACCTCTTCCTCCTTCTCAAGCAGGTGATTTTTTTTTTGATTTTTATGATTTTTTGTTGTTTAATCTTAGTTTTGTTTTTGGTTTTATTTACTGGGTGTTTGTAAAGTTTGTATCTTTTAAAGCTTCTGTATACATATTTGCTTGTGAATACTATGTTACTCAAAACATTTTGATTATTATTTTTTTTTGTTTAATTTTAGTTTGTTTTTGGTGTTGTTTATTGGGTGTTTGTAAAGTTTGTATCTTGTGCTCGATTCTGTTCTCTGAAAGCTTCTATGTACATATTTGCTTGAAAATACTATGTTGGTCAAAAAATGTAGCTTTTTTGCTGTTTGATCTTTGGTTTTATTTATTGGATGCTTGATTTTGTTCTCTGAAAGCTTCGCTTGAGAATACTATGTTGATCAAAACAGTTTGATTTTGTGTTGTTTAATCTTAGTTTGTATCTCAAGCTTGATTTTGTTCTCAGAAAGTTTGTAGATTGTGCTCAGTTCTATTCTCTGAAGTATTTTCTTTGTTAGAGAATACTCTGTCGATCGTATCATTATTGGTATTTCCACTACGTCGTCGCTTTTTTGAAGCTCTAAAACACTTCCTCCTTATTGTGGTGGTGAGTTTTTAGTTTGTAGATTGTTTTGGACTTCTGGTATTATGTATTGGATGTTTGTAAAGTTTGCGTCTTGTGCTTCCTTGTATTCTCTGGAAGCGTGTGTGCGTACATATACTTTCGCGAATACTATGTTTGCCTGAGCATTATTGGTATCTCTAACACGCCTTCATATTTCTTAACCACTTCCTTGGTTGAAGTCCAATAATTCGACTCTAAACTCTTGTGGAATAATGTTTCTTCCCGGCAAGCACATGGCTTAAATTTTTTGTTTTCTCGGTGTAGTGAGGGAAGCAAGGAGTGAAAGAGGCCGTGGTTCTGGCCGCGGAGGAAGCCGTGGGCGAGGTGGATACCGTGACTACCCGAGCAACGATAACGCTTTCAACAACTCTGGAACTACTGGTGGCCCCATAGGAGATGGGGAAGGGGGAGAGAGGAGGGGCTATGGGGGCCCTCGTCCACCTTACCGTGGTGGCCGTCGTGGCGGCTTTAACAATGAAGAGGGAAGAGACGGAGATCGCCCACGTAGAACATACGAACGCCATAGTGGAACTGGACACGGGTAGATGTTTTTATTTTCTCGGTTTATGTATCATAATATGTAGTTTCATACTCGTGTGATTTATCGTCTTTAGTTTTCATTCACTAAGATGTTGAATTTTCTTCCATAAACAGAAACGAGTTCAAACGTGAGGGATCAGGCAGAGGAAATTGGGGCAGTCAGTCTGATGAAGTCGCTCCGTAAGATGTGCTATCTTCTTAGTGATCAATATTTTACGTCGGACTGTAATCGCTTCTTTTCTATTGTTGTTTGGCCTATGAAATATGTCGGCTATGCCTATGCGCAATATACTGAACTTTATTTTGTCTTAGAGGTACCGAGGAAGTTGCGGTTGAAACCGAGAAGAATCTGAACACTGAAAATCTTCCAGCTGGCGAAGAGGTTGTGGATGGCAACAAAGAGCCACAGCCTGAGGAAACCGAAGAGAAGGAGGCAGAAGACAAGGTAAGCAAGTTGATTGCCGCAGCTGCTTTCAGTTTTCCACTTCTTCTCTCACTGTATTCTTTGAAAAACGTACTTAAAAGCTTTTGAATGCTTGTACCGTTTTCTCTCTGTGCTCTTCATTCATGTCATATGATCGTTATCACTAATGTCCTGGCTGATGCAGCTCAAATTTGGGAGCTTCCGAGTAATATGAACTACGATTGTAATATATCTTTACTTTGATTATAGGAGATGACTCTCGAAGAGTATGAAAAGGTACGCGAAGAGAAGAGAAAGGCTTTGTTAGCACTCAAGACTGAGGGACGAAAAGTCGAGGTAGACAAGGATCTTCAGTCCATGCAACAGCTCTCAAGCAGAAGAGATGACGAGTCAGTCTTCATAAAATTGGTAAGTCTCATATCGTTTTAAATGCATCGGTCATTTTAGTGTCATTTTTGTAAGTATGTACCATGTACCTGTAACCTGACTTTTACAACTGTGTTTATCTCAGGGTGCTGACAAGGACAAGAAGAAAGATGCAGCCGATAAGGAGAAGGTGAAGAAGGTATGTTATCGTTTAATCTATACTCTTGTTTAATACTTCATAATGCAATAATGGATCACCGATCACGTGTTCACGTGATGTTATTCAATATTCACTGTGATGTGCTCTTTTTTGTTACCTTAAAACTTGATATGTTTGTTACTTCTTCGTATATATTGTCCGGGGGATGCTGTCTGGTGTATTAACTTTTCGTTGTGATCATACCGCTAAGTAAATAACACAGCTTTCTTGTCTATATGCTTATACAGTCAGTGAGCATTAACGAGTTTTTGAAGCCAGTCGAAGGGGAGAGGTACCACAACCCCGGTGGCCGAGGCAGAGGCCGTGGTGGTCGTGGTCCAAGAGGTGGTGGCAGCAGTGGCAGTAGTTATGGTGGGGGCAGCAGAGTGACCAGCGCTTCAGCTCCGACAATTGAGGACCAAAAACAATTCCCGACACTTGGTGGTGCTCCGCGTGCTTGAGCAGTTGAACTCCCGTCTTCCTGTTTGAGCTCTTGACATCCGCCTTTTGAGCTTATGTCCTTAGGACTTGCAGGAATGTATTCGCAACGCTCGTTTCCACATTTCCTTCTTTTTCTTTTTTCTTTCCTCTTTTTCCCTTTGTAATTTGTATATTTTCTCTATCATCTCTCCAATTATTTATCTTTGTAGTGGTCTTTTTAGTTTGCTATATAGGTGGGAGAGACGGTAAGGCATGAGAGCTGAATGATTTCCGATAAATTTTGTTACCGAATTATGCTGACTTTATTTTTCGTTTTTTATTTTATTTTTTTTATTTTATTTTTTTTATTATAAATTCAGGTGTTATCACCTTGTTATCCAATTGTAGCCACAACGAAGGATGTCGATAAGACGCTTTTGAATAACGCATTAGCAATTTCTGTGCCGGTTAGCGTTGTCATACGAAAATTAATGTAATTGTAAAAAGAATCAAAGATAAATTAACAGTTTGAGCGAAGCACTAAATTAATGTAATTGTAAAAAGAATCAAAGATAAATTAACAGTTTGAGTGAAGCACTAGATACTGCAGACCTAAACAATGCCGTGTAACGAGCGTTGAATTCAATTACTAACACTGCAGACCTAAACAATGCCGTGTAACGGGCGTAGAATTCAAATACTAACATGTGATGGATAAATGTGGTACCACTAAAATGGGAGAGTCTACTTTCTAGGAAGAGCAGCAACCGCTCTTCTGAGTAACAGGCTGACTTCGTATCTTAATTGTCGGAGGTCTTGCGTTGTTCATCGGCTGGCTGGCCATCCTGCCAACGAACGATATATACCAGTTGAATTATTCAGAAAAAAAATGCGTGCAACAAGCTGTGGAATTGTATATGCTAAGTTATCAGATACATTAAGAGTTAAGATGGAGCGTCTTATTGTCCGCAACCTCAACTGTCGTTTCCCATAACTTGTGGAATTGTACATGACGAAACGGAGTCAATAATCAATTAATCATACATGTCTTTAGTCACGTTGCTATGTGTTCTGTAGTTCATTTACGTTAATATTTCTCGTTGAACAAAGGCTGAGTCTGTCGAGCACATTTATTCACCCGACTATTTTGTAGAAAACTAGCACCACCGTCCCACCAACGAGAAATTTCTGAAATTACAATTCTGGCAGAGTGGGTGAGAGTGAAATTACTAAATCATAATAAACGTTTCTTTGCTCTAGTCCATCATTCGGTATTTCCAAAAGTCATTCTGTCATCCTGTCTAATTGCTACGTCTGTGTATATAGTTAGATAGGACATCATAACCAAACCAGACAATAAACTACGTAATTACTACTCCGTATGAGTTTTCAAAACATGATACCAGTCTAATAAAAACCGACATTAATTCTAGCGACCAAATATTAGTGTACCTGTTTTTAATAGATCCCGTCATAGCCATGAAAGCTTGTTCTACGTTGGTTGCATCCTTAGCACTGGTCTCCATAAACGGTATGCCCATTTCATCAGCGAAAGCCTGAATAAATACGAATTTATGTTACAGCAAGAATTAATACTTTCGTATTCAGCTATTATACAAATACGGAGTATAACTTTACAGTGCCCGAAATTACCTTCGCCGTTTCAAATGGCACAGCTCTATTGGCAGCAAGATCACACTTGTTTCCAACCAGAAGTTTGTTGACGTTGTCACTAGCAAACCGATCGATTTCATTAAGCCACTGTTTTACGTTGTTGAAACTCTCCATGTCCGTCACATCGTAGACAACCTAACACGCCAACGATCGATGTAAGCAAGCGAAAAGAAATTTTAAACTGAAAGGAGTTAGACTACGCGGTATCAGAAGCTGAATAACTCACAATGATGCCATGTGCCCCACGATAGTAGCTGCTTGTGATTGTCCTGAAACGTTCCTGTCCCGCAGTGTCCCACTAAAGTGCAATTAAAAAGTAAAACAGTTACTCTGAGGTCCGACCTTCCTATAGCAAAGCAAAATCTCTTTTTGCTTCGGATGCACAAGGCGTCTCAAGGATTTTGGTTAGTGCCTCGTAAATGTTTGAGCCAAAGAGTGACAGTGACATTATTTAAAACAAAGCTCCAAGGGTGCTTTCTACGGACAGAAAGAATAATGAGTTGCGTCTATGTAATCTTAAACATGTGTTGGAAACAAATAAAAGTTCGTATTAAGGTGTTAGCTGACGAAAATCTTACAATTTGAAGTTTGATAGTCTTTCCTTCTTGCTCCACTGTGCGGATTTTCTGAAGCAAGAAATATTAGAATATAAGAATCAAGCTGGTAAGAACAGAAATCTCAGTTTTTTCCAAGCACTAAAAATGACACGGTACTCACAAAATCAACTCCGATGGTGCTGATATAACTCTCTAGGTACGAGTCATCCTGCATCAGCAATGAAGCGGCACAATTAAGATATATCAAGTTACAAATTCATCAGAAATCAATTCAATACCATGATATATAATGGGAGCTATCAAAATGTCGGTCGCTTATCACCTTAACGTAAATCAACTCAGGAGATCGAAAAATAACCTCACTGTGCTTTTAAAATGTAATGCCAAGCAAGGTTGCATACATTAACCGCAGTTACTTGGCCTATGGTAGTAGGCTAATGTTATTGTACTCCGTACAAGTTATATTGATCAACCAACAAATGTATGACTAAAAAATGAAATTTTCGTAAAGGCTAGATACGAGTAATATATCATCAAAGCAGAGTCATAAGAAACGGCTTACCGCAAATCTTAAAAGAAGACACGATTTGCCAACACCTGAATCTCCAATAAGAAGAAGCTTGAATAAATAGTCGCTGCAAATGAAACACCTCCTATGATTAATTTATCCACGGAAAACAAACGCAAAAATAGCAAATAAAATGCCATGCCTACGTATGACGTATTCACGTATCTAATGCCTATTACATGAATTGTTAAAAGACACACGGTCAAGTTACTGCGAGTACAAAAGCCAATCAAGCTGATTCGAAAACTAAGAGGTGGCGAAGTCACGAGAAATTGATCCAATGTCCAATGCCTCACGTACTGGCTCCTATCTAGTGTGAGGTAGGGCCATAGCCCATAGGGGTGGCAAACTAACTTCAGAACAGAAGTCGTTTACGAAATACGAAGTTAGTATTTACTCCTAACACGGACACACGGTAATAGAGAGTTTTCAGGTTTAGTAACAACATTATAAGACGATTAAGACGTGGTTCAGCAATATAAATTTATATTACGGCAGAACAAATATATGTTAGATTGGTGGATGTGGGTCCAACCGAAATCTTGCACGACCCCTTGCGACAAAATAATTCGGGAACACACTCATGGATTCGAAACAAACTATAACTAATTTCACCATTGTCGATAGTTTGAGCTCAAGCTTCTATGCAGTAAAAGGCTCAGTGGTTCATACATTGTCTACGACACCCGCCACTGTACAACGACGAGAAAAGCCGAGAGAAACAAAAAAGCGAAATAATCAAATCAAGCATGACATGATGATGATGATCCAAATTTATTGTGTAATTAGCTCAGAAAGCAGAATTCAGCTTATAATACTTGGGAAATTGTTACTTTTTTCGACGTCTCATACTCGATTTCAACGAAGATGCAAGCAATCACCAAATTCTCTGACCTTTCTACGTGATTAAAATCACCGCGATCAACACTCGATTTTCGCAAGCGATTGCATGATTAAAACACAAGACTCGCGCAATTTAGGTCACACCAAACATAATCACGATTTACAATCCATCAAATGCACAATCAACGACGAAATTCAATCGATCACAGCTAAAAAAATCTGCAGAATTAAGAACTATAATCAACAAGTCGTTGAATAATCATTCAAAAACGTGATTAGAGAAGAAAAGTAACGAAAATCAAAAGTGAGAAACTTACTACTCAGAATTCATGGCGGAAATACGAGATTGAGGAGTGTCTCCGGCGAAATTGTTGCCGGAATTTCGGAAATCGCCGGCGAAATCAAAAGAGAGGATAGTGTTGAGAAAGTTGCGTGCATGAAATTATTATTGGGTCTTCATGGAATTCTATTTAGAGCCGACAAACAATGACACACTCCGAAAATACGACACGAACCCGACACAAAATTTATGGGTTTGAGTTAAGGTATTGTGATCCATTTATGTAAGTGGACAACACGAATACGACATAAAACTTAAATGGGTTGGGTTAGGGTTGAGATCTTTAAACACGAACCCGACACGAATGACCCATGTAATAAATAAAATAGTCATTATTTTAATAAAATATACTTTAAACTTTCCAGAAATGGACAAAACACGAAATGAAATAAATGGGTTTGGGTTGAGGCATGATGACCCATTTATGTAAGTGGGTCAACACGAACACGACAAGAAATTTAATTGGGTCGGGTTATGGTTGAAGGATTCGTGACATGATTACATATGACACGAACACGACACGGCTTGTTTGTCAGGTCTAATTATATTCCTACTCAATATATGAGACTTTAAAGCGGATTATTTCTTAGGAAAAACCGTCTTTTATTAATGGGTTTTTCTAACATGTGCATACCATGCACATGTTAAGTAATTAAAAAGGAAATATTCATTGAAATTATTTCCTTAAAAAAGTTATTTATTGTAACAATAGAAATTATAATGCAAGAATATTTTAATTTACTTCCTTATTGAGTTTCTTAACATGTGCATGGTATGCACATGTTAGAAAAACCCTTTATTAATTAAGTAAAAGAAGAGTTTTATAATAATGAAGTACATAAAATGTGATCACGTTTTGTGAAAAAGCGTTTTTTACTACTTAAGTGAATTACCGAGCGAGGATTAACTCTCAACTTTATATTTAGGAAATGACTTTCGTTCTTATGTTACTTTGTCATTCAATTTAATTGTATCATGTTAGTAAATGTAGTGATGTTTTGATGTTAATTCGATTAAAAATTTGATAAACTCGGCTGAATATTTGAAGTAGCAACGAAAATGAAAGGGCATTAGTACATTTTTAGATATTGTACACTTTTCTAAATTTGGATCAAATCAAGTTGTACCTGCATGATTTAACCATGACGTCATCAATAATCAGCTGTTAGTGTACGCTAAAGCCGACTATGTTTTTAGTAAGCCTAGATCTAGTTTGAGAAACATCGCTTGGCATACATCCGACTTGATCTAATTACATCAATACTCCGTATATTCATTAATATTTGGATAGAATTCCTTTTATCAAATCTGGCCACCATCTCCCGTTTCTTTTTCCAACATCATCACTTCATAACAATTATACTTCATACTCGATAAAATTCAAGTCTAATTCTCATAACAAATCGTTATTGACCCCACAAATATCGTTGACAAATTAATTTCGACGCACAAAACGGGACCACGACCCAACCTTAATTTAATTTTCTTCCTTCCAACAACGTCCGCCTGACTAACTCCACAATCACACGTCACAAAATTCGTTCGTCAAAAAGAAGAAAAACATACGCGGCAAATATATACAATAAAACTTCCTTCACTCATCAGATCTAACTTCTGATTTCTTCTAAATTATCACTATTTTCCCTTTTTTTTTCATCTTATAAACACCGATATATTCCACATAATCTCGAATCAAATCAAATCAAATCAAATCAAGGTGAGGTGTTTATTCATCAATTAGTTAATCAATTTATTTAATTTTGTTTGATTGATTGTGTTATTGAAGTTGCAATCTTTTTGTTGTATAACTGTATGTTTGTGTTTTTTGTGTGATTTGGGTTTGTGATTTAGATGAAAAGGCAGTTGCTTTTGTATGTTTGATTGCATTTTAATGGTGTTTTACTGTTTTGCTTTGTTGGTAAATAAGAAAGCTTTGATTTTTCATTTTGAAGTTGTCAAATTGTTTCCATTCATCTTTGCTTTAGAAATTACAGAACGTTTCGACGATACCAAAATTTATTTGCTGTGCAATATTTTGATATAATTGAAAGGGGTGATCTTTGAAAGTAAATGAATTTTATTTTGAATTGGGTTTATCATATCATAAAGCGTAATTCTCGTATGCGATTGCTGTTGAATCAATTGTATACGCGTAAGAACGATAGATTTTGGTTGAAATTTAAGCTATCATCGATTTTAAGCAAGCCGATAAATAGTTGGCGATTTGAGGGTTTTTTTTCGTTAGGGTTTCGGGATTTTGCTATTTGTTGGTGTTGGGAAGCTAGTTAGTCGTTACTTTGACACTTCACTTTGACGTTCTGGCGTGTGTTTAGCGCCTTGACACTTCATTTTAGAACAAAAGTAAGGAACTTTTCCGTAAAAAGTATCCGTCTTTGATACCCTCACACTTGTGGACGAGTTAGGGTAACATAAGTGTACTCGGTTTTCAGTGAGGAATAGGATAGGATTTTGTGCAGTGCGTTGCATTTGTGTGTGCGCCTCAACAGAGAATGCATTGCTGTATTGCATTGTGAAAACTGAAAAGAATTTGGCCTTTGAAATAATCATTAAATTTAACCGAACCATGCATATTTGTTACACGCGTCGTTGTTTATGTAAGAACTTTGTTACTGTTGCCCGATGATTACAGGGGTCCAAATTGTATAACATGAGTAAGTGAATAACGAACTGTTTTTTTTTTTTGTTGTTGAAGTTGATGTTTTCGGAAGTTTAGTTATTCTTAAGGCATCGGAAGTTTGTTGAAATCATCTGAAGTGTTTTATAATTTAAGAAAAAATAAGACGAGAAGTTCCTAGTGTGTTGGGAACTCTTGCTTTTCTTTTTCAATCGCAAAGAATAGAAGTGAGCTTCTATATATGTATATATATTTTGTTTTCGGGAAACCATGTGGTGTCCCGTGTCACGTGTGAATTTAAACATGTGGATTAATTCGAAAAATTATTTTTGTATCTGATTATGAGATGTCGATATCAGGTAAAGCTGATGGGGGCAATAATGTCGAAATTCTGGTTCATGTTATTTCCAGCGAAGGAGTACAAGATAGTAATCGTCGGTCTTGACAATGCGGGAAAAACAACAACCCTATATAAACTCCACTTAGGTGAAGCCGTCACGACCCACCCAACAGTCGGCAGCAACGTTGAGGAGCTCGTCTACAAAAACATCCGTTTCGAGGTATGGGATTTAGGCGGGCAAGATCGACTGAGGACATCATGGACGACGTATTACCGTGGAACTCACGCTGTAATAGTCGTGATCGACAGCACTGACAGGGCTCGAATCTCTATCATGAAAGACGAGCTCTTCAGACTGCTCCCTAACGAGGATCTCGGACAAGCTGTTGTGCTCGTCTTTGCTAATAAGCAAGATTTGAAGGACGCCATGTCACCAGCCGAGATTACAGACGCGCTTTCTCTGCATAGTATTAAGAACCACGACTGGCATATTCAGGCGTGCTCGGCTCTTACGGGAGACGGGTTGTATGACGGGTTGGGGTGGATTGCTGAGCGGGTTGCGCAGAAACCGACGAGTTAGTTTTAACTGATGTTCATGTATTGCTTTGCTATTAACTCGTTTTTTCTGTTGTAATAGCTCCATCTGTATTGTTTGATTGGATGATACGTCTATAATTTGATTATGACAGTCAAGAATCGACGTCAATTTACCTGTCCAAATGTAAAAAGATTATGAATGTGAGCTTTCAACCCGATTTGCTACATTCATAAGGAAGGTGAACGAGGTGGTTGAAGCGTTGGACTCGAAATTGTTGGACTCGAAATTGTTGATTAATAAATAAATAACGAAGTATTCTTTATTAGAATCAACGTGGCTATAATCAAAATTTGCGTTTTGTAACGATAATATTTGTAGTTAACTTTATGAATTATAAAAATTGAGTAAGTCTTACATAAATGTCACACGCGTGCGACGAAATTCTTGTGATTAAAATGTGACTAAATGCTTAAAGTGACCATTTTAATGCAAAATGTGACTATTTTAAAACCTCGTAAAATGGTCACTTTAAACGTTAAAATAGTAAAGTAGGTTTGCAAATATCCGGTCGCATGCATGAGACGGTTTTATATGAGCATTTGTGATAAAAATTAGATATAAATGTTGTATAAGGAGCTACAGAACCCGAGACTAGAACCCGCTTCTCCAGTCAAACTTGAACCGGGTCGGGTCTAATTAAGTCAACTCACAAGTCTTCGTTCAATTTTACAAAGTTCTTCCCCAATTTCACAGACATTTCTCAAATCAATCCAGTCAATTAATCTGACACTCAATTCACAGGTTACACTCAATTTCTTGCTCAATTTCACTAACATTTCATCGTAAGAATCACATTTCCTGAAGTTTTAATCGTTTCAATTTTTCAAATTTTTTTTTTTTTTTTTTTTTTTTTTTTTTTTTTAATATTGCAGAAATGATCCGAAATCTAGGGTTTTTGGCGCTCTTTGTAATTGCGTCGATTTGTGAAGCGTCGATCATTCGACCGATTTCAGATTCTCATCGATCTGCCGCACTTGAGGTTTTCAAGCCTGTTGATGGATCATTTCAGAGGTTTTTCAAAAACCCTACTTAAACCCTTTTCATTTCATTTTTGTTGTTTGATTGTAATAATACGTCGCATTTCATTCGCATTTAGTCTCAACATTTCAATTAGTATGCTGGTTGATGAAATTATGTGATCATTGAATTTTGATTGGCTAATATATTCATTCAAATTAGTGATTTAATGTCGACATTTCGATTATTAAAGTTGTTGCTCATCAGTGTTTGCTTCAAAACTATAGTGATTTTGCTACTTTGTGAGGTACTCATAGTATAGATTTAAGGTGTTCGAGTTTTAGATTCGTATTCGTGATCAAGTGTATGTTCTAAAGCCTATGAGATTTCTGCTTAATTTTCCGACTTATGCTTGTGAATTGGAATTGTAATTGAGATTTTTGTCTGACCTCTCAAGCTCTCCCACTCATGTGATTTTGCTTTAGTTGCCTGAATTTTCGATTTTGCGAGTTTCTTCTGTTGGGTTCCACCTTCTTATTTTCATGTTTGTAGTGAATGAGGTCGAAAATTTGTAGGAAAATGCATCTCGTGTGTGTGTGTGTGTTAAGTTTCTCTGTTGATGCAATGTTGCCTTGATGGACAGCCTTGAGGAGTCGTATGAAGCTTTACGAACCTTTGAGATTCTTGGAATTCAAAACGTTGACTTAAGTCCCGCCACGTGCCCTTTGGTAGAGGAGACCATTAAATCCTCGTCTGCCAGTTTGAAGGATGTTTATTTTGCATTGAAATCAAATCGAATTCTTAAATGCAGTATCGCTGCAGAAACTTATAAGGTGTTCTTTCTCCCCTGCCTTTTAGTGTTATCTGTTACCAAAATTTTCCAAATCATGAATTTGTGAATTTGTCTAACTCTGTAAATTCTTCCCGTCTTCTAGGCTAGCAGTTCAAGGCTGCAGGCTGCCGTTGCTGATGCTAGCTCATTGTTTGACTTCTACTTTTCAGTTGGAGGACTTGTGCTTCTTAAGGTAACTGTTAAACATCGATGAACTTCTACGTCCTCCATTTACGTTGATACCTTCCATTTTCGCTATTTGGCTGATTCTCAAAAGATGGTCCATTTGGTCCGCTTCAGTTACAGATATTCATTATTTATTTGTGCCTCTTCAATCTTATACATTTTGCATATTAGCAGGTGTACTTCTGTGGTGGATAGTGTATCAATTTTAATTATCAGTCCTTTATCTGATTTTTGTTATCACAATCAGGCTGGTGATTCAGACGTTCAGCTCGAGAATGCTGGTCATATATTTCGTTCTGTTAAGGTTGGTATATTTGATCTGTCATTCTTTCTCAGCCCTATTTTATATTCACATATACTCTTATTACTCTCTTTCACTTCACTTGCTATTTATTAATTTTGATAATTTACTTGATTTGAGGCTGCTGTATTTTTTTTCACTTTTTCAGGCTCTTTCTCAAAGTGATGGCAGGTGGCGGTATAGTTCTGATAAACCTGAGTCTAGCGTCCGTGCTGCTGGTAATGAAGTAGTTTTATGCAATTCCTTGCCTTCCCACATGAGTCCTGTTTGATAGACCGCTTACAAGTGTTTGAATATAAATTGTCTTTCCCCTGCAGGAATAGCTCTGGAAACTCTGGCTGGTATTGTCTTATTAGCGTCATCTGATATTGAGCAGTCATCGGTAGGTTGCATTGTGCCGCTCTTACTCTTTGAACAATTTGTTATTATCGTCAATCTATGTTCAATAAGAGACTGTACTTATTTGTTAATTTGTTCCTGAAATCCTCATAAATATATATATATGTTGTTTCTGTGCTTTATTTTTGGGTATCCCAAATAGGCTGCGTCCCCATGGTTTTCTTCGAACTAATATTCAATTAAAATGCCAGATTGATTCTCTCAAGAACGATATAGGGAAACTCTTCAACAATATTGAGAAATATGGTATGGTTTCTTCCTTCTAGGTAGGTTTTGTTGACAGTTGGTTCGGTGGTATTATGCCTCGCTGATGGCCTCGATTGAGTCTGGTGTTTTTACTCCCATTGACCATTAGTAATCAAATTTAAATTTTGTACATGACTATATGTAGTACAAATGATAATTGCAGCCTAATGTGCGAAGGACTTGATATTTAGTTGCTCGTCATCACCTTATTCATGTTGCTTTAGTAGCCTTTTATTAAATTGCATGTGATCTGGCCTTGTTACAGATGATGGGGCCATGTTCTTTGATGAGAAAGTTGTTGATTTGAATGCGTATCAAGGCCCTCTTTCAACTTCGTCATTTGTTGTTAGAGGGGTCGTGGCATTTGCCGATGTAACTTCTGGAAAAATATCTGTAAGTTGAATTTTTTTTGCAACCTTGTAACCTGCGTGCACCTCAAAGTGAATACTTATCTGAGTTATATTGAACTGCCGACGTAATTCGCAGATTTCAGGAGACAAAATCTCTGGTTTGGCAAAGTATTTCCTTGGTGTCGGGGTACCAAGAAACTCTCATGACTTTTTTGACCAAATTGATGCCTTGGCTTTACTGGAAAGCAATCGGTAGACTCAAATTTTGCTTAGAACTTTTTCACATTTTCTCGTGGATTGTTTGGCTATTTGTTAATTTTTGCTTTAAGTTGTTCAAAACCTCTGCAAAAGTAATACTCCGTACTATTCAAGTACGTACATGTTGTGTTATTATTGTTCTTTTTCTGAAAGCCATGTATATATGTGTACATGTGTATGTCGACATATTAGTGATGAAGAACATTGATTGGTATTTGTGGATTTAATCTTAAATATTTCAACATTTCATGGCCAGGCTGTCAATCCCGTTGGTCTTGTCTCTGCCTGCTACTGTGTTATCCTTATCAAGAAATGACCAGCTGAAGGTATTTCACAAAGTTTATCATCTTACATTCAATATATTCCGTATTTGTTCTTGTTTAGCGTGTAAGAACTGCCAAACTTTAATCTGTAAAGATCTATCTAATCGAATAGTAACGAACACAATCAGGTAACGGTGAACACTGTGCTGGGCTCTGCGGCACCTCCTCTCACAGTGAAAATTGTACAAGCTACCAAGTCTGACTCAAAGGATGCCCCTATAGTTGAGAACAAGGTGATATAAAAACTTAGTTTATGTTACCTAACTACAGTTTCAATTAAATATATACGCTTTTCGGCACTGGCTATTTGACTAACTCGCTTACTGATGTGTCCAAATGTTCTTTTATAGGACCTCACGTATGATGCACATGGTGACTTTCATCTCTTTGATGCATTACCGAAAGATATTGACGTCGGGGTTTATGAGTTTGTTTTCAAGGTACACCACTGGTCTACACTACTACTAATTCTTTTGCTGTACAGTGAATATATCATTTTCCCGTAATAGCGAAAGGACTCTAGAGTATGATATTGATATATCCTTTCTTCATTGTTTTCGGAGTTTTAGATTGCCCTTCATGATCCTAGTCAAAGTGAAATTTACGCCACTGGAGGCCGTACTCGAGTAAGAGTTTATGTTACCGGAGTCATCGAAGTTGACAGCGCTGAGATATCAGTCCTTGACAGTGACCTTGGCAATGCGGAAACAAACAAAGCGTATGTACATACTTACGTACTGACATTATCAGTTTGTCACAGTTTTTTTATCCATGATTATCGGTTATCTCTTGATGTTCTTTTGGACTAAGATTGACGTGTCTGATAAAGTGAAGTTCAGAAATTGCAATTGTATTAAGGACTGTCTATCACTAGCAATTAGCTTATCGTCGATTGATGTAATTGCAGCTTAGATTTATCCACGGATAGTTCCATTTCGCTTTCAGCCAATCATCTCCAAAAGCTGCACTTATCCTTCCAGTTGACTACACCTCTTGGGAATCCATTCAAGCCTCACCAGGTTCGAGATCATTACGTTTCTCCATTGCTGTGATTACTATACGATCTATGCTTACCTCAAATGTGTGCAGGTACTACTTAAGTCGAAACATGAGACAAATGTGGAGCATATCTTTGTGGTAGGAAGCTCAGGGAAAAAATACGAAACGACCCTGGTAAATTTCCGATAACTTCGTTATTGTACAATTTATGAAATACCAGGACTCTTATTCTCCGTTAGTTAATACGTATGTGTTTGTGATGTAGGATTTCCTTGGGCTCGTGGACAAGTTCTATTATCTTTCAGGAAAATATGATTTACAACTAGCAGTTGGAGACGCCACCATGGTATTTAAGTTGTATCCTTTATAGTAGTTTGCTTTACATGCAATAGTATAGTTTTCTTAAATTCATTTCATTTCAGGAGAATTCGTTCATGCGGTCATTGGGTTATATTGACTTAGATCTTCCCGAAGCACCTGAAAAGGCAGCTCGTCCACCTCTTCAACCGATTGATCCTCTTTCGAGATTTGGTCCTAAAGCGGAAATCACACACATATTTAGGTCTCCCGAGAAGCGCCCGCCTAAGAAACTATCTCTTGCTTTCTTGGGCCTTACCTTTGTTCCACTGGCTGGATTTTTGGTTGGGGTAAGCTTACTTTTTTCCGTCAAATTTCAGGAGTTGTAGACTAATACTCCGTAGTTCACTGTCGTGAGTATTCAAACTTTAATTTCCATGTAAGTCGTATCATTCCAGTTTTCTAAGTTTACTGGATTTGAAAATAACTCAATCATTTAGCCCGATTCAAACCGAAAAGCAAAAGTTGAAAATTTCCGACATACCCATAACGGATCTAAATCCTAGATGACTTGACTCGTGGACCGTGGTACTTTATAATAATGTTGCCCGGATTAATCAGGCCTCAACTGACCGACCCGACGACCTGTTTGTCACGCCTTCGCTGGGTCACGCTACGGTAACAAACTTGGTTTCCTCCGTTTTTCCTTGCAGTTGCTCCGTCTTAGAGTTAACCTCAAGAACTTTCCAACATCAGCGGCACCTGCGACATTTGCCATACTCTTCCATGCCGCCATTTTTGCAGTTCTCTGTCTTTACGCACTTTTCTGGCTAAAGGTTTGGTCCTTCCTTTATTTGTAATCTTCATCGAACTCATATTTTGCTTATTTTCACAACATTCGAACAAGCTTTTAACAAACCCGATGTTTGTTCTTTGCAGCTGAATCTGTTTACGACACTGAAGTTTCTAAGCTTCTTGGGAGTGGTTCTCGTGTTTGTCGGTCACCGAACTCTTTCCCACCTCGCCTCGACCTCAGCCAAACTAAAATCAAACTGACAACAGAACAAGCGAATTTTCATCTGGTAATATTAGGCCACCAATTGTTTGCGAAAACGTGTCGGAGCTTGGAATCGTAGCCGACTGATAGGCAAAGACTCAATTTTGTAGAATTGTGGTGTTTTTAATTGAGAATTGCCCATTTTAGTGGTTAGTTTAAGATCACACAAACCATGTATTCACAACTTCTTAACTTATACTCCGTATAGAGCAAGTCTTATATTTCACCTTGCAGATTTTTGTTCCTACGCAAATTTTAATGAGACTGTTCTATGTATATTCCATTAAGTGTTTATAAGTTTCACCAAAAGAAAAAATAAATAAACAAAAGGGAAATTTCCATCTGTGCCTCTAAAAACTAACTTTTTTCACTTGTACCCCAGTAATTCTCATAATCTCAATTATGATCAAAATTAATTTAGACTTTAATTGAAGTTAGTTAAGTGTCACATTGACACTGATTAAACACATGACATGGATCTCAGTTATGCTCCAACGATTAAGGAACTCGTTCTAGGAATATGGAAATTGCAGGGGTACAAGTGAGAAAAATCATTTATTCAGGGGCACAGATGAGAATTTCCCTACACAAAATTAAATGCTTATTAGTAATGTAATTTGATGTGGTTAAAATATTAGGTTACTTCAAACGACTTTTAATTACCACAAAAAAGTTGTTTAAAAATAACGTTAGAACGCACTAGTAAATATAGTATATAAATAACATTTCCTTCCTATTTTATGTGACAAAATATAACACAAGTATATTTCTCTATCTAATAATAGCAAAATGCACCAAATGCAGGGAATCCAAATCCGTTAAAATTGAGGTATACGATAGGTCACGAGTCGAAATCTTTTTTTCATTATAGTGTCCTTGTGACTTATACTGACCCAAAAAGAAATTTTATAATTATAACTACTACTCCGTATATAGTATAAACCATAATAAATGCGAATATTTTACCATTATCAAAAAAAAAATTGAGCAATGTAAAAAAAAGAAAAGAAAAAATGACATGTACAGATGTACTACTCCTCAAGAAATATAAAAACAATACTCCGTATATACGTAAATTTCATACCAATCTAATCCAAAATACAAATTCAAACAAATACCCAGATTAATATAAACCCTAAACACAAATTAAAATTCAAGGAAAAAAAAAAATCGATTGATTTGCTAGCAATTAAATCAAATTAAATTAGAAATCAAATCAAATCAAACAAAAAAGATGGCATCTAAAGCAGCATCACCACCATACCCAAGTGCAGCAAAGATCTCTGATTCTCCTTGTTTTTCTCAATACTCTGCTTCTCTCAAATGTATCCCTTTTTTTTTTTATATATATATATATATTTTGCTGAATTTCTTCTTGCAAATTTGTCTGATATACTTAATTTTTGTGTTCTATAATTTGTGATGGTAAAGTTGCTATCTTTATGAATATATTATTCTACTGTTATCTCATTATCTGATGATAAAGTTGTTAGCTTTTTGCGTTTTGGGGTGAAGAAATTCATATGGGTAGAGTAGTTTGATCAATTTGATGAATTATTAGACCGTCTTTTTTGAGACTTTGTGATTTTTGCGAGTTTAATTTTCATCGGTTTTTGAATTGCTGTTATGTTGCTTTTAGATGATCAAGTATTCGACTTTATTTGTTTGTTCGAGTTTCTAGTTTCGAGTTAAAGATTCCCGTCTTCAGATTTCTGAATTCGTTACGTTGCTGGAGTACAATTTATGATCAGTCAAATTTTTTCAGCGAAAAAAAGAGGGGCGCCGCGTTTAAAGTAGCAAATATTTAGAGGTTTCGTGGGAATTTTTCCTGTAATCAATGAAGTTGACCCTTTTTTCGAGTTTGTAGTTCTTGACTTCTTGCTCACGCGTTAGACGTAGTGGAAATAATGTAGCCCCATGCTCTTAGGCCGTGTTCTTTTCGACTTTTTAGAGCTAAACTTATAGGAGTTGAACTTATAGGAGCTGAAGTCTGTGTAAATTAAAGCTTAGTGGAGCTTATAGGAGCTGAAGTTATTAGAGCCGAGCTGAATCGTAAGAGTTGAAATTAAGCTGAAAAGAACAAGGCCTTACTAGTTCTAGTTTGCGTCTAAAAGGGGAGAATGTTCGGTTTGAGAATGGTCCTTTCGAAATTATATCCTGTGTAAATTTTGATAGGTTTCAAATTATTTGAAAACTTTTGATGTTTTTTGATCAAAAGTTTCGGGTTTTGTTAATGGAAGGCTGGTGAATTTCATAGGTTTGGAGCAATACAATTCAGACAAGAACAAATGTCAGCATCACTTCGATGTTTACAAGGAATGCAAGAAGAAAGAGGTAACTATTCCCGCTATTATTCATGCTGTTTTGACGTCAACATTACGCTTTGTTTGTATTGCGGAATTTGGAGGGAATGGTAGGACGGGGAAAAGGAGTAGGATTTCGAAGGAAAACATCGTAGGTTAAGTCCCTTTAGTTTTTTTTTAATAGTGTATCCAAACGATATTTGAAGCTATGAGACTGTGTTTACGTCCTTCTGGTCCTTCTAGATTAACTGATTAAGCTATAGTTTGAATGCGGAAATTGGTGTTATGAATCGTCGGTGGCTTTCTGTTATGGTAATTTCAGTATATTCTGATCTTTTTCTTTGTCACATATTTGAAGCACGAAACATGGTTATTTTGGATTGTAACGCCTTATTCGGATACAAGGGTGCTTCCTACTAAAATTTTCCGACATTGGAAGGACTTTAGAATTTAGATTGCCCTGAATTGTGTTGTTTGGGAAATCGCGTCTTGTATTTTCCTTCGAATCCCTCTGTTGAAACGAAGGGTGAATGTGCGAGTGCGATCGAGAAATGTGAAAAATTAGTGGGATTATGTTTGTCATGTGCATCGACATGAAGCAAACAAAAATAAACTGCTAGTTCGGCCACGAGTCGCTAACTGTTTTCATTCTTTTTACAGAGGGAAGCACGATTGGAGCGTAATCGAAGCCGCTCTCTCTTTTCGTAGATTTTCTAACGAGATAGAAGGTCCATTGCCTTTACAAAAGAAAGACTCTCGCATTCACGATTTACGTGCTAGCAGCTAGCTAGCGTAAAGTGGCGCTGAGCTTTGTAGATTTTATTGTTTTCGAGTAATCTTCATAAATGTAGCTGATATACCCTGTCATCGACTAATCTTTTACGGAGTATAAAATCAGAATGTTCTCGAATTGTTCTTGAAAGTAATAAGATTTTTATATCACCGATTTTGCCGTCGTTAATCTTTGTCCTCGGGTTTGTGTTACATGCAAGCCTAATGTGGAGTACGTAACAATGATTTCGTTCTGGCGTTGCTATTCTTTGTCCTCGGGTTTGTCCTCATATTAGATTGCTTACAATCAACTCAAGGTCGGTAACATAATATTGAAAATGAGATGGAAATATTCGTTACATTATCTGGTTAACAAAACCGAAAACTCAGATCCTTCTTAGAAGTAATGGAACACCGTGTTCTGGTTCAAGTATAAGCTTAAATGAAGGACTATGCCGATAAGCTGGCGAAAGTGAAAAGCTGAATTTCGACAAAATCATGGACAGCACAACTTTAAGCTCCATCACAGCCAAGTTTTGGCCTAGACAACTCCGAGCTCCAAATCCGAAGGGCATAAACGCCTGTGGTGGTTTGCAAGCGCGACCTATTCCGTTGGCAAAGCGTTCTGGGTTGAATTCGTGCACGTCTGCGCCCCACAGTTCGGGATCGTGGTGTAGTAACGGTATAGGTACCTGAATGTCCATTCCTTTCGGAACTTGAATTTCGTTTAGTTTCTCGTTGTCCAGTGCTGATCTTGCGGCGTATGTTGCTGGTGGATACAGACGAAGGGTTTCGTGTATAATCATTGTTAACTGCAAAACGAAGTACATGGACATGAAAGCCTTTAGCTCCGACTTTTTTCTGAACTTATCAGATACTTTCAAAAATTTCCGACAATTTCAGATGGCTTCACAAAACTTTATGGTATTGACTACGTAAAAAAACACTAAACTTCACACAGACGAAGAGAACATGTCGTGATATTTGAGTTTTGAGTACTATACACAGGCACGTGAGAAAATATAACGAATCAGCATAGCATACGTAGGAACTAGAGTTAACTAAATCACATAGAGGTTTGAAAAACGCAGATACTTACGACTTTCATATTTTTCATATCCTCGACTGCTGGAATACCATGCTGACAAACATCTAACACTTCAGCTCGAGCTCGACCCTGCCAATCAGGGTACGCAGCCAACAACATTAAGCTCCATGTTGCTGCGCTAGCAGTGGTCTCGTGACCAGCAAAGTATATGTTTTTGCAATTGTCCACTATGAGCTTCTCAACGTTTATTTTCAGGGTAGGATCATCGGTGCACGTTTTAGCACCTTCGAGTATTTTCTGTAAGAAATCGGTCTCTTGTTTCGACCTCATCCGCTCTTCTATGACCTTTAATATCATTTGATGGATCTCCTTCTCTAGTCGCCATATTTGCCTATTGCTGTTGGTTGGTATATACCTGCGCAACTCGAGGATTCAGATTTGTCATGATTTGTTCTACGACATGTACATCATGTTATTTTTTAAAAATCTCCGGATTATGGATTACTTTAAAAAACATTAAACTTCGGAAGTTTTCCTAATACTTCATGACTGATGAAGAAAACAGGTCCTGGAACGTTACCTCGAACCAGGAACGCCAACATGTACCGTTTTGGCCATCAGCTGTTGGAGGCTCCTCATCTTTTCGAAAATGTGTTTTCCCTTAGAGTAGTTGCTCCCGAAGGCAGCTTTTGATATTATATCTTGCGACAAATTTCTCAAATCCTCGTCAACTGTTATTTCGGCTTCCCCACCTCTGCTTTTGATAGTTTCCTCCCATGAATTCAACATAGACGTAGTAGATTCCGCCATCATTTCAAACATTTTCTGTAAATGTTTTTTGCCATTTCATCAGCATCAACAAAATATCGGTTGCTACAGGTGAGTTTCCTTACCTAATTGGTACCAAAACATGACTGTTTCAAACGAGCGACAATCATGCTTACCTTGATTTTGTTAGGGAAGAATTCAGGAGCAATGAGTTTCCTTTGAAATGCCCAAAGAGAACCACTTGAAGTGATAACGCCTTCACCGAGCAAAGGACCTCGATCTTTCGACAAATAAGCTGGCTTTCCGGAATCCAAGGAGGTTTTAAGGACGATTTCTTTGACAATGTTGGGATCTGTTATGCACAGCATTTGCATGCTTCCCGTTGAATACACGAACATGCGCCCTGTACACCAAAATCATTTTTCATCTTGGGTAAATTCTTGTATAATACCTTTGCATGCTTAAAACCATGTCACTAACGCTATGATGAAATGAAGAATTTAGTCTAAAATGAGACAGTTGTATGCGTTGAGCAATGTGCATTCACGCATACATATCCTCTTTGATTGATTAAGACCACAACAACGACAACAACCAGATAAACACCACCACCACAATAACAGCAACGACGGATAACATGAGTTATAAACTTCAACTCGAGGAACCAAATAGAAGCTGCAACTACAAACAACAGAAAAAGATTCAAACTTTATTGATGCTCACTCATTTATTCGTCTATAACTCAAAAGGGGTTTGAGACACTGCCCCAACAATCGCATATATCATCACAGCAACAACAAGAGCTTTCACAATTACGGAGAAGAACAGTAAAAAGGGTTAGATATACGTAACTTTACCCTGTGTTAACACAAAGTGACTGTTTCCATATAACTCAAAATGAAATTCGCGTCAAATATACATCAACATGATCGATACGTCACCAATAAAAAGAAGTGCAAGAGTATAATGAGCCATTTTACTTCATTCTATCTAAGATTCTAAGAGGAGGAGAAATCAAACCATACAAACTCTACTGTGAGACCATCATACGCTCAGCATTCTTACAGACTATTAAGCGTTTAAAGTGACTACCTTAGCGCTTAAGGTAATCACTTTCAAACCTCGAAATATAGTCACCTTAAGCTCCGAAATAATCACTTTTAAGCATTAAAATAATCACATATAGCTACAAATGGGCTCGTCTCACGCTTGCGTCGGTCCCATACAAGCATTTAATTTGTGCAAAATAAAAACTACATCAATCAACACTTCACCTTCAAAAAGAACTATAATCAGTATAACATAGTAAGCATTTTTTTTTTTTTTTTTACTTAAGTCCATTGAA
The DNA here is from genome assembly GCA_023091065.1 of Dianthus caryophyllus. Classification (NCBI taxonomy): domain Eukaryota; kingdom Viridiplantae; phylum Streptophyta; class Magnoliopsida; order Caryophyllales; family Caryophyllaceae; genus Dianthus; species Dianthus caryophyllus. The sequence continues at coordinate 7,176,752 of CM041522.1, forward strand.
ACAACAGCAAAATCAAAGAAACCACATAAAGGGGACCAACAAAAAGTCAAAGGTAAAAGTCAAACCATATTGTTTTTGCCATAAGATGAGGTGAGGAAGAGAGAAAGAAGACCAATTATGAAAAAGAGAAGTAGTAGAACTAGTTTGAGTAAGTTGAGATTTGATTTGTATGATTTGAGGGATGTTTCCAAGCAAAAATGATGAAGGTTTAGGACCAAATACACCTTGGTTTTGTAGGGTACACCTTAATTTTTTAGGGTTTAACACCAAAACAACATACATGTATGCCATTAAAGCTACTACTACTAGTATTAATATTATGACTACCATTGTAATTACTACTGTTACACTTAGAACCACCATTGCTTTTTTTTTAGGGAGTTAATTTGGTTTTGAAATTAGTGGGGATGATGATACACTAGTGAGTACTCCGTAGTGATTATGGAGTATTTAAATTTTAATGTAAGTGGACAATATTTTGCCATTTGTGTATTTAGTTAAGTAGTTTTGGATTGTTGGTACTTGGAATTGAGCGCTGATTACTACTGCTTCTTGTTTGGGCTACAAATATCTCGCTTGGTCTAAGACACACGACACTTACGATTGGAGGGATAAGGGGGAAGAGGGTCGATGGTGTCGTAGTGAAGGAGTCGACAAGCATGAACAACCTCGACAGTTTGCTTCGCTGGTCACCTCATCAAGTCTCGGCCAAAGAAGTCCGTCTGTGTCCTGTCGCCAGATCGCCAGGTTCTGCCTGGCCCAAATGGTCCGCCCAAGAGGGCCCACCTAGGAGGGCCAACCTCAATAGCCTAAGCAGAAGAGTCAACCTCGGGATGTCCAGGCTCAACAGCCGTCTTGGAATTCCTTACAGCCGCCCTGAGCTCGAAGCACGTCTAGCAACAACTTTATAAATAGTAGAAGAAACCTCCTGAAGTGTGCAGCAGGTACAAAGTAGATGTTCTGAAAGAAAGGTAACTACATGTCAAAGGGAACTGCAGTCAACCCAATTATCCTCATCTTAAAGGTGTTAGTTGCTGAAAGTAAGGAAAGAGAATAGTAACAACATAAAGCATAATAGTTGGAAATGGTCAATAACTAATCCCCCAAAAATAGCTTGTAGTTTCGAAAAAGGTGCCGAAATACCCTCAACAGGTACCAAACCCTAAAATTAACTCCCGAGCCCTATATAAAGCAAATGAGCAGCATTCCAGCGAAGTTACAACATTTGACGCAACACTCTATCGCAATATTTGCTCAAATCCTCCAGCAGCCGATACTCCAGAGTGCCAGAGCACCCCCTTACTACGAAACTCTACAAAATAATCGTTCATTGTACTTTGTTGTTTGTCATACAAATATTTAGTGGAGCACATTAGGCGGGACTCAGATCCCTCCACGGTCGTTTCCCGTTTTCGGGTTTTTCCGCGTCACCAAATTCCTCGTGTCCTTTACTTTCTCGCACTTTACTTTTTCGCATTCTTTTTCGTCTATTCACATCATTATCGTCACATAAATCGAGTTATTAATCGAGTAGATCACTATACCCCTTTTTACGAGTCAAATAACCGAACCGACTAAATTTGGCTGAAACAGTTAAGTAGTTTTGGATTGTTAGTACTTGGAATTGTTTTGTGAGTAGAATTTGAGAGAAGTGTAAATAAATGACTGAGATAGAGGGAGTTCACTCTTGTTTTGAGACACCTAACTTTGCTGATGAAGTCCAATTTTAAGTCGGGTCGAGTCGGGTTAGGCCAGTGTTACTAGCAACCCGATTCGAAATGGTCTACTAAGGAGGTGGATTCTTGAGCTAGGTCTCGAATTCTCGGCCATGCTAATAAGGCATGAGCACCTAAATTATTAGCTTGTTGAACTAATTCTGGCTCAATTTCTTGAAAATGTTTATGTTAACGATCGATTTAGACAACAACCAACAAGCAATTTGGTTTTGGTTGAATCATGTGGAATTAGAATTTCGATGATAGTCATAAACTAATAATCTGCATTAGCCAATAGACCAAAATTACGTATTGATATCATTTCACTTATTCCAAAATTATTCTCCGTAAAATGGAATAAAATTGAAGAGAAAAATAAAATTGCAAGACACTAATTTACCAAGTTTTACTCTCATCATCATCGTCATCATCATCATTCATCATCATGGGCGTCATTCATCCCTCAGATATTTTCATAACCCTACTACCCCCAAATTAATTTCAAACCCTAATTTTTCAATTTCATTCATTTTTTTTTTTTTTACCCCAAAAATCATGCTCATTTCAATCCTCTAGTTTTCGCCCCAAAATCGATTCCTCTACTGAATTCATAGTCTCGATTATATGCAACGAGACAGAGGAAACGCCGCCGGCGGTGGCGCGTCGTCGAAGTCGCCGGAGTTCGGTGGCGTTTCCGCCGTCGATCGGAGGCGAATCAACGACGTGCTTGATAAACATTTGGAGCGAACTTCTCCGTCGACTTCTCGAGGTCACTCTAATGCGCCGGTTAATTCCGCTGGAATTTCTCCGTCGATTCAATCTAGTTTCAGTAAACCTATCGAAATTTCCGATGGTTCGTCGTTTCATTCTAATTATTTGTTTGTTTGTTTTTCGCTGTTTGTTTTGTGTTTAAGAACATGATGATTGATTGTCGCTTCCTATGATTTTTGATGAAGTTGAAATTATTAGTGTGATGATTGTTGAATGATGAAGTGAGAAATAGAGAGATACTGATGATTTTTGTGAAATTATTTGAACTGAGCTTGAAGATGATTAAATTAGGTATAGTTTTACAACACTAATCGTCGACGAGTATAATGTTACTCCATCTAAAAGTGGTGCTGATATCGTCAGTGATTACGGACCTTCGAGGAAGTGTTTTTGACGGAGGTGAACTTGCGTTACCATTTTTGGTATTTTGATATCGACAGTCGAGATGAACAATGCTATCTACCTTCACTTTCCGATAGTGTCTTCCATAGTCTCATATAGTCAACGAAGAATATTTACTTATATTGTTTAAATGTGAGAGGAATACGAGAGATTGTCGAAAAGAGAACGCAGACTGTATTTGTCGTGTTCTTTGTGTATGTCGATGCTGATGACTTGTACTTTCTTAATTGTAGACGAGTCTGAAAGTGATAGCGAAGAATCTGATGTGAGCGGTTCCGATGGGTCGTGGATTTCATGGTTTTGCAATTTGCGAGGGAATGAATTCTTCTGTGAGGTCGACGATGATTACATCCAAGACGACTTTAACCTTTGTGGTTTGAGCAGCCAAGTTCCATACTACGATTATGCACTCGACCTCATTTTGGATGTTGAATCTTCACATAGTAAGCTGCAATGTCAATTTTACTTGTCGTCATACGTGAGAAGTCTGAGAACCAAGTGGATTTTTTAATTCCTATCGTAAAATATTCGATGCATTAACTTTTCTAACAAGGAGTCGACGTGATTAAAAACTTTTCTATCTGCCTCCATGTCTTGAAGAACAAAAAAAAAAACTCAAGGATAAGAGCAAATGACAGAATATACTGATTAAACTTGGCAATTAGACCTCAGTTATGCCCGTGTACTCGTGCATCAGTTTCATACAGAAAAAACTACAGAAACCGTCTCGTGCGTTACAATACAGAAGCAAAACGTTCATTATAATCTGCTTTAGCATTTTAAGAAGCCCTTCTAATAGTCCTATAGCATGTTCTGATTTGTTGTTTTGGAGATCGTTGCTAATGTTGTGGCTTCTTGTTCGTATGATCTTGTTTTAGGCGATATCTTCACGGAGGAGCAAAACGAATTAATTGAATCTGCAGCCGAAATGCTTTATGGTCTTATTCATGTCCGCTACATCTTAACTAGTAAAGGCATGGCTGCAATGGTGATCGTCGTCTCTCCTTCATTTATATATTTATCCATTTTCCTGAACGATTTTCCCATGTCATCGGCATTTTCTGATGTACGTTATGTTACATACTCTAACAGTTGGAGAAGTTCAAAAACTATGATTTCGGGCGTTGCCCAAGAGTTTATTGCACCGGACAACCTTGCCTTCCTCTTGGTCAGTCAGACATTCCTCGATCCAGCACGGTGAAGATCTACTGCCCGAGATGTGAAGATGTTTACTACCCACGATCTAAGTACCAAGGCAGTATCCTTTTAACGACGTGAAACGTCTTTATGCAGTGCATGTTAATCTTCTCGTCCTTTTCTTTACTCGTTCTCTGTGCTGTGATTTCATGGATTTTCTCTTATTTCATTTATATATTTACATGGTACTGGTTTTGTGCGATCCAAAAGACGACATTGTTTGACCACCACCAAAGTCAAATGTGCTCTTCTCTTTTTCTATTATTGTTTAAGTTTTACTATGGAGTATTATATTGTTTTCTGTTTTGTATTTCCTTGACTCGAAAAAGATGCAGATGGTGCCTATTTCGGGACCACATTCCCGCATCTTTTTCTGATGACATACGGAAACCTCAAACCAACACAACCAGCACGGAGCTATGTCCCGAGGGTGTTTGGCTTCAAGATCCACAAGCCATGATATGCAGCGTCTGAAGTAGCGTTCCATCTCGTTCATGATTCGAGTATATATGCTTCGAATTTTCGTGGTTAACCCCGATAGTAGGAATGCACAAAATGTACGTTTAGGGAACAAAGGACCTGTATGATTGCTAAGCCCATGTTTGAAATTATTAGTAATGTTGCAATTTGTGAGCAGAGTTTGTGATCGAGTTCTAGTAGATAAATAAGCTTATTTTCGATATCTAGGTAAATGAATGGCTATCGATCGGAGAAGGTTGGAAATTGTCTACTCCGCAAGAGAATTTCATTGGTCGTAATGTCGTATCATTTCTCTACGGTCCTTTCGTTTTTTTCGTATACTTTTTTAGAAATGAAATAAATTGAAAAGTAAATTTTTAATCGACTCTAACATGTATGAATTAAATAAAAATGATGGAACTTATTCAAATTTTATTTCACTCTTATTTTAAATAAATTTCAAATCGATTTCACCTTCTTTTCCACCTATTAAAACAGGTTAAAAATGGCGGAAGTATATTATTGGAATGATTGTTTGATAGTTGGGATTATTCACGAATTATTGAGTTGAGATTATTTGTGGAATATAGGTGTTAGTTTGGATTATTCTTGACAATTATTCCAATTTTTTAATGAAAGTGATGGGACAAGCAAGATTGAAATGAGCAGAAGTTAAGTTATTTGATGTTAAGCCCGAAATAATCGACCCTAGTATGTTTGTATGAGGTTCTACGCTTAACTAGTCAATTTCCCACTCGTCTTTTGTCAGAATAGTAAGAATTTTTCAAAATAGCATTTTCACTCGTGTGAGAAATAATTATTACGGAGTACATTATATAATAAAATAATACTACTAATAATTACTCCCTCCATTCAAAACAAAATCGCACTTATGCTTTATGCACAAGTTTTAAGAAAACGATTTTATAATATTAAAAGAACAACTAGTGGGGAGAAAATCTTAATATTTAATGTTATTTGTATTAAAGATGTGGAACCTAGTAATATAATAGTATTATTTGTATAGCCAAAAAAGAAAATGTGCAATTTGGATGTGAATGGACCGAAAAGGAATAAGTGCAATTTGGATTTGAATGGAGGAAGTAAATAGCTGGTTATTTGGTTAACTAATATTGTCTTTTCACTGTGTGAAAAATAACAATTCTTAGATATCATGGATTCATGGTATCTTATATTGTTCAAATTTTCGTAAGGAAAAAAAAAAACTCTATTATTCGAGTATAATTTGTCACGACAACTGAATGTGTCGTTTTATTTACATATTACACAAATTCTATGATGTCCTTTAATTACAAAAATGACAATTCTTAGAACACAAATAACATTGATTTCTCACCATTATAACAAAACTATAACTATAAATATAGTAGCACATAATTTAGGTGCGTAGGCAAAACGAATGTAATATTTCTATTGAGCTCTTGCCAAAAAAAAAAAAAAAAAAAAAAAAGAAAAAAAAAACAACTATAAATATGATTATAATAATTATTTGAAATCCATGGATATCGGATATGACTCATGAGTAGTAGACATTATTATACGGAGTATCATTTATATGGCATGTCTTTGATGTCGTCAAACCTTATGGCGCAAGTAATCGTCATACGGAGTACTATTTCGTGTAGTGTATTAGGTTTCTTTAATTTTATTTTATTTTAATAATAAAGAATGATGTCGACTTGTTTGATCTTATAATAAATTATCAAAGTATTTATTTAAAACGATTTAAAATGCATTTTAATTTTGTGATGTGTCTCAACTCTTGATGATGATAGGCATGTCTCTAAAGTCTAAGGGATCATCCTTAATATATTAGTTATAGTCTCTATCAAGAAAATATATTATTTATAGTCTTCATTTTTGGGATAATTATTGGTGATTTCTCTACTTTAATTGCAACTTGAGGTTTAAATTTATTTGAATTTTTCGTATTAGCATTTGATTTTTTTTTGAAAGATTAGTATAACCTGAAGTATCACGAAGGTATTGAGTGATCATAACCGAATAGTCATAAAAACATTAATCTTCGAAAAGTACTGTTCACAAAGATCTTCATTTTTACTAGAACTACGTAAATGTGAAGACTCATGTTCTTTTTATAAACGTATATACTTTATTAATGTAAAATGATACTATATGGAGTATCTTCATACGCACAATATTTTTCGAAGATGGAAATAATTATCTTCTTCTCTATCATACTCATCATACTTACGCAATATAAAATATGTAGAGTTAAAATTATATTTAATGACCAAATATCGAATCTAGATCTTCAATTTTTGTAACCTTGAAAAAATTTATGATTTTTCTTATGCCAATCTAATACTCCGTACTACATATAGTATAAAACATATCAACAAAATAAAGATTTAAATCATTTAACTTTATACAAATCTCGCATTTTAAATCTTCAATGTCAAAACTTATATTGACTACAGTAACTAAAACTTCGTAACTTTTCATCAACTATTATACACAAGTACTTTTTTTTTTTTTTTTTTCATTTATCGAAACCATAACCCATACTCCCTCCCATTTTGTATAATCTTCCCCTTTTTTATTCCTTGTGAGGAGTATTATAATGAAAGGAAAAGATCATTAAAAATGGGAGGGAGTACTCCGTAGTCTGTATTTACTAAAATATTATGATCAAATTTTTTTTTATACTCCAAATCAAACATAAAAAGAATATTATTGAATATTACTCCAATTATCTCTTTTTTTTGGCCAAGTTGAGCATAACCTCTAATTTCAGGAAAATATTTTTATATATTTTTTTTTGTAATTTTTCTGTCTCATTAATCACCAATCAACTTGACGCAAAAAGCGGTAAAAATTATTTTATTTTTTGCCTCCAAAAACAAAAAAAAATAAAAATAAAAATAAGAAATGAAGCATATAATATCATTATCATCAGTGTCAACTGTCAAAAAAGTATCAGATATACGCAAATTAATCTCACAATTCACAAACCAAAAATAGCAAATTCTCACAAAATTCATGGAAATTTACACCTCTAGATAGTAGAAATCAAATCAAAATATTATCTTCCATATCAAATTCTTCATTTACAACCAAAAAAAATAAATAGAGTTGAAAATTTCTGCAAAAAGTTTGAAACTTTATTGAATTTCTTTGAAGAAATTGTTATGTAAATGCATCAGAAGAAATCTGAAGTTCAGATCGGAAAAGAAAGCAGTGGAATTTCTTCCGATTTTAATCCAAGTCCACCACTTTTATTCTCATCATTAATCACCCAAAAACACCCAAATTACAATAATAATCATCAATTTCTGGGTAATTTTCCCCCAAAATCACCTGCAATTGAGTCAAATTCTAGGGTTTTGGATGTTGCCCAGGTAGAAAATGAGCAAAATTTGGGGAAGAAACCCCATAAAAGGCCATTAATGAACCCTAATTCCTTAGTAAAATCCCCAACTTTACCAACTTGTTTGAAAAATTACCCTTATGAAAAACTACCCAACTCAAATTTGAAGTCTTTTCAGTTGGATTATTGCTACTCAAGGTGCCCATCATGTTTGTTGATTGTGTTTTCGACAGCGAAAACCGCAGCTTTTCGAATAATCAGACGTTTAAACCATTTGCGCCTAGTTAGGGTTCATTTGCGCTTACTTTTAATGCTTGCTTTGCCCTTCTTTTACTTCTTAGTTTCGCACCCGAGTCACTCTTTTGTTCTTGATTTTCTGTCTGCATTTGCATTTTCAGCTGCCCTTTTGTTCTCCCTTAATCTTGCCCTCCCTAGATTGCCTTCGATTCGGGTCTTTTTAAAGCGCCCCTTTCATTTCCCCATCAAACTTAGGTCAAACCCTAGTAGGGTTTCCAGGCCTCTGCCTGTGTTTTGGTCAATTGGGTCCAAGTCGAAAATCGAAAAGAAGTTGAATTCAGGGTGTTTGGTGCAGGTTTATAGCAATGGTGATGTTTACGAGGGAGAATTTCATAAGGGGAAGTGTTCGGGAAGCGGGGTGTATTATTACTACATGAGTGGGAGGTATGAGGGTGATTGGGTTGATGGGAAATATGATGGGTATGGGGTCGAGACGTGGGCTCGTGGTAGTCGATATCGAGGGCAGTATAGGCAAGGTCTTAGGCATGGGTTTGGTGTGTATAGGTTTTATACAGGTGATGTGTATGCTGGTGAGTGGTCTAATGGACAGAGCCACGGTTGTGGGGTCCACACGTGCGAAGATGGTAGTCGTTATGTCGGTGAATTCAAGTGGGGCGTTAAGCACGGGCTTGGTCACTACCATTTCAGGTAAAATTTCGGGATTTGATTGTGTGTTTATGTTTGTTCGTTAAGGATGTTGTTTTGTTATGTTTAGTTGTTTGTCTTGAATTTGTGGTTGCGTGGATTTGTCATTGATAACACATGCTCTATTCATGCTCGTTGCATCGATTATATTTCACCTTCTCTTGATATGTGATATAGCTGTTGTTTGTCTTTGATGAGTGCATACATGTTTAATGAACACATTCGACATTCGTGTAACGTTTGTGCAGTCTTTGTTACGGAATATTTGAAATGTTTTTTTTACGATCTTTGAAGAAATAGCCTACCTTTGTTATGGATTTCGTGTGAGTTCGGGGTTATCCATGTATCGAACATGCTTCTTGTATGTTGTACGGAGTAGTTCAGATGATATTGGCTTGGTATGATACTAAGTTTGTTGGGAGTATTTCTTTCCATAGGATGTTAGTACCCACTCTTTGACTTTCTCAGTACGACTTTCTAGAGGAAAGTTTGCTTGGACAGTTACGGTTCTTTATCGACCACAACTCAACAAGTCCCAACATAGTCTGTACATCTGAATCTTGCTCGTGCATCACTAGGATTAACTTTAGTATAATCGAATGCATTTTTCATCCCTGTTACGTTGTGAGCATGTCCTTCCTACAAAACGTGGCATGAGATCAAACCGTAACTTCTACTCCTCTTGGTAATGTTCAGGAACGGGGACACCTATGCGGGAGAATACTTTGCCGATAAAATGCATGGATTCGGCGTGTATAAATTTGCCAATGGACATCGATACGAAGGGGCATGGCACGAGGGTATAAGGCAAGGCCTCGGGATGTACACTTTCAGAAGTGGAGAAACCCAGGCAGGTCACTGGCATAATGGGATTGTCGATGTTCCGAGCACACAAAGTGCTGCCGGTCCTGTTTCTCCCGTTGCTGTTAATCATTCTAAAGTGCTCAATGCAGTCCAGGTACGCTGTTACAAAATTTCATGACCTTCGTTTGAATTTGTAGTCTTTTGTCTTTACGAGAAACATTTCTTACTTCACTGCTTTTCGTGCCAAGTCATAACTCTATCATGGTTCTATTTGATCTAGGAAGCAAGACGAGCAGCGGAGAAGTCGTATGACGTGGCCAAGGTTGATGAGAGGGTTAATAGAGCCGTAGCTGCAGCTAACCGAGCAGCCAACGCAGCCAGAGTTGCCGCTGTTAAGGCTGTTCAGAAGCAGATGCATCACGGAAACAAACACGACCGCATTCCGATTCAAGTGGTATGACAGCACGCCCTGTGAAGTCACCATTAACTTTTGAGTTATGTCTAGACTGGGAAAAAAATTACATTCTTGAGCGATTACATCGAATCAGTTTCGTTTATAAACTCTATAATCGGCTTTTGCAGTTAGATTTCTTTCCTCAAGCGGGTTGAACACATCGCTGTTTGTTCCTGTGGTGTTGTTTCCCGTAATTTAGCGTCCTCTCTTTCGTTAAGTGAAAGAGAGGAAGAAATACTTAGTTTTGGTTCTAGTTTTTGGTCTGTAAAGATGTGCTTAGTTGATTGTGTAATAGAAGAAGCTGATCATAGGACAAAAAAAAAACCTAATTTCAGCTTGTGTTGTATTCCTGTGAATTTATCTTTGTAATGATAGCATGAAGGCTTTTCATGTAAACGACTGAACGAATGCGAAGTCATTACATCGATCTGAAAACTAATCAGATGTCGTTAAATGGTTTACGAATCACAATTACGCGGTTTCTGTTTTGAAATTCGAAGGTTTCATTACTGACCGGGAAATATTTTAACCAGCAAACTGGTGCTTTTGAGTTTTGACATTCAATTAAAAAAAAAGTTAAAACCGATGTTTACACATCTTATGTGATCTTTAATTCACTAGAAATTGATAATGTAAATCACATTAACGAAATCGTAGGCAAGACATAAACTCAAAACATCTGCTTCATAAACGACTGCAACAAACAAACATTCTTTCGGAATCTAGAGAGGTAATCCAACCTAAAACTTTCTTTCAGAGTCTAGAGGTAAACCAACCTACACATTTCAGACGTTATTCTAAGAACGTACGACGTATCATAACTAATGATTTTTTTTCGGTGTTAACATGTTTCAAATGGGTGAACGGTAAAAAAATCACTAAGATGGGTGAAGTCCATTGATACAAACCCGACGACAAAAATCACAATAACGAAAGCAATAATAAGTCATAGGCAAGGCGTAAACCCAAAACATCTGATTCATAAACGAATTCAACAACTATCTTTCAGAGTCAAGAAAGTAATTCAACGTACAAATTTCAATTAACTGACAGTACAAAACTTCAACGTTCTCTCTCATTCTCAGAATGAAAAATAGGACATCAACATCTAACTCTCGGTCTGCTCCCTTAAACGCCTGATTGTACTCCTGACCGTCACGGCACTGGCGGTGCTGCAACACACCAAGAAAAAAAAATCAGTTATATCTTGTATCACAATCACGAGTAAAATAAGCAGATACTTGGAACATTGTACGTAATTACAAGACAGAAACAGATCATTACTTCAAAGTGTATGCACCACCAGCCTTGACCTTTCCACAGTCCTTGCATCCCCAGATTCCGACTGCCTGTCTCTTCACGGCGTACTGCGAGAAAATAACGTTTTTTTAGATCAGACCCAATTGAGTTGTTGAGAGAAGGCAGAAAGAACGAGTAGATTTAAAAACATTACCTTGCCGCAGAACTCGCAGAAGTACTTGCTGTGCTGAGAGACTTCCATCTTCTTAATTTGCTTACGCAGACTGGCACCGTAACGAGTACCTAGACAGAGCTTATTAGTTAGTATTATCCTGTCTCTTCAGAAGACTCGGAACACAACAGAAAAACCTAACCAACATCAATGAAACAATTTGACTGTGACAAAGAGTTGATAAATACTCACCATATTTCCCAACAATACCAACCTTCTTGGTTCTCTTGGCCTGCAAAAAGATAATATAACAACAAAAAGTTATGACATAAATTTAACTGAAGCAATCCTCAAACCAATGTGACACGATAATGACCATAGAGGCACAGCACACTGTTCTCGTAACAAATTTGTAATTTCTAAACGCAGTTACAAAGTGCATCAAACACGATGTGCGTTCAGAAACTAAGAAGCTAATGAGCTTACGTGCACTAAAGGCAAGCTTAAATCAACTGAAAGTTACGGTATCTAAAACTGAAAGGGTAAAATTATCCTATGTTTAATGTCCGAAACACATTCTTAATGTAAAACTGCAGACATTTTTAGGTTAAAAACTTAAAAACTCGACAACACACTTGAAAGCACTTCTAACACACATGACTAAGCAAACATCATTTTCACCACCATAAACCGACTGCTCCAATGAATAATTGGTAAGACCACCATAAACCGACTTGGAAAATCGCCTCTTTTTCACATATATTACTCGTATCGTCTCAAAAACTAATTACAAATCGATGACCACAAATGCCAATTATATTCATATATACTGCTAAAACATCTTTCTTTTCTTTTCTTTCACTCACCACAACCACATTCAGAAAAAGGGGGAGCAAATTTCCCAACTTTCGATCTCCATTATCATTTGATCAAACTCAGCATAATGGTTTAAGCACTATGTAAACCGGATTACAAAAACCGTTGCAAACCAAGTTTTACCTAATAATCGTAAACAACTACAATCTGATACAATAACATTCGCCAAAAATCAACCAAAAAAACCTTATCTAATACATGATTCATAAAACATAGTGTAAAAATCAACACAGTAGTTAAAATTTAAGCAAAAATCAACAAACAACTCACAAAAAATTGCAATGTATCGCGCTATAAAAATAACGAATAATCAAGCTAAAACAAACAAAACAACAAACGAATCAATAATGAGGAATGGAGTAATAACAAATCAAAAAAGTCGATCAATCAAATCAAAACAATGAAATGAAGAGAGAGAAAATACCATTTGGAAAGAGGAGATGAAGGAGATGTCGACGAAATAAACCCTAGAAATGTGACGGAGAAGTATGAAATTGATTTTAATTAGGGTTTTATACGGCAGCTATTTGTCTGGGTTTTTATTTTTAGGGTTTAAATGTTTTTGGGCTTTTGGTTTGTAGAATGTACATGAAAGGTTTTGCTTTCTTAAATTAAGCCCACAATTTTTATTTTTTATTTTTCTAATTAAATATAAAACAAAAAAAAAAAAAACAAATAATGTAATCTTTTTTTTTTTTTTTTTTTTTTTTTTGGCCAATCAAGTAATGACCATCAAAAAATGATTTCAGATACGGCGTATAAGATCGAGGGATAAATTTTTGCAAAAGAGTTTATATGACTAAAAGGTTTTCAGAAAACAATATATGGGCGACTTTTTTGAGCTAAACTGAACTAAATGAATGAAGTTGAACTAAACTAAAATGAGCCGGAAAGAACACGTCCTTATTATGTTTACGTATATCGTCTTGTGAAGAGTTGTGTGAACCGCATTAATATCCCACTTTGCTCTTTAATGTAGATTTAAAATTTAAAATAAGATATCATATGTGTCACGGTCCGGGTTTTCGCTACCGAACGTGACGCGCACCCTTGTCGGACACGGGACAAGGATGCTAGCAACGGGGGCTAAGACTTGATGGGGGATCGCCCACAAGTACTTAGCAAGGGTCTCGGAGTCGGGACTCGGGACTCGGGGTCGAGATCTCGAAAATTCCTGTCGTAATTATCACAATCGAGGTCTCGGAAGGCAACGTTCAAGCAAATGAATTGATCGTAAGCAACAACAAAGCAATATCAAGGCTTGAGTACAAGGAGGTTTTTCATCGATGCGCCCCTCAGAAAGAGGAAATTTGCTTGCAAGACTATTGGTAGTAAACATCAACGCCAAGACGAGGCGTATACTTTTCTAAAACGCCTAGAAAACTAAGAAATACATAAAATCCCGAGCCAAGATTTAACATAGAGGATGTTAACTTGTCAAGGTATCTAAAAAGTACAAAAGTTACAAAAACTAAAATGCGGAAACGTAAAAACTACGGGGTCAAAGTGCGGATCGTCACATTCTCCCCCACTTAATTTGTTGCCGCCCCTGAACAAACTTTTCTTCATTTGACACATCTTCATAAGAACTTCCCCATTCAGCGAGAGAAAGTTGGCGCTTGATCTTCGTTGATGTCGATCCGGATGTCTTCGCGACTCCCCATCAGCAAGAGGTAGTCGAGCTTCGTCTTGAACGGATGTTGGCTGACTTGTCTTCGCTTTGAAGCTTCATCAGCTCGGCCTTGATCGCTCTACTCACCAAGTCTTGAACTTGATGGTCTTCAAGGGGGCGGAGTTGAGGAGTCCGCCTCCTTCTTCGATTCGCCTTACGCTTTAATGCTCGAGGGATCTCCCAATCCTCATTCCCGACACACGGAAATTCATGGGTCTTCTGGGCATGATCAACGTTCGGCTTCACGGAAACGAGTTGGCACTTGTGGGAATCCATCAGCAAGGATCCTCCTGCCTTTGGGGTCAGCAGTATCTGGCCCTCTAATTCAACCTGTTCGCCCTTTTTGGACTCCCCCTCGTGGAGGCGAGGAGGAGCGCTGCGAGGTCTTGTAACCTGCAAAGTTTTGGCCTTAGGTTCCAAGGAACCCTCAGCCGAACGTAACAATTTCGACACACCAGCTGGCTCCACTGAGCAGAGCGGCATGTCCCTTCGTTGAGGGGCGCCATCACGCGCATTCCTCCTTGTGTTCCTGGCACCGAAGTCCCTCGGTCGCCCTCGATTTGGCCCCAACCCAAGTTGCATTGCCGCTAATCGAGGGTCCTTCTCCTTCTGGTCCAGCGTCACGAGCTTGATCACAATGGGGTTAGGACCCATCATGAAAAGGGATTGGGTTTGCGGCACGACCACAGTCTTTGTCCGCTTCAGGAACTCCAATCCGAGGACCAACTTGGAATCATCCATCGGCACGACAGTGAAATCAAGTTGTCCTCTCCAGCCGAAGCCGCGAAGTGTTCCCAGCCATCCCGCATATGTGCTTGGCGGACGAGTTCACAGCCTTCATAGCATGTCCGTCTCTCCGCTCCCAACCCATACCGAGCCTTCTGGCCTCTCCTGGGGCAACATAGTTATGAGTGGCGCCCGTGTCGATCAGAGCGCGGGCTCGCCTCCCATTAACAAACATCTCCGCATAAAGTCGACTCGGGGCCTCGTCCCCTTCATCGTTCACCTTTACCATAGAGCTGAGACGTTGAATGGATCCCATGTGATAAATCTCGGGCTCGTAGAGAACAGTGTCTCGTTGTTCCTCTACGCCTTCATCAGGGTCGTCGCATTCAGTCTCCTTCGATAAGGCAGCGAACTTGCTCCGTACAGCATCAAAGCTCCCCTTGTGAGGGCAATCAATCATTCGATGAGGTCCCGAACAATAGAAGCATTTCATGGGCTTCTTTGCGGTCGACGCCTCCGATCCTCTCGTGGACACGGAATTCGTCTGGCCTGCACCTTGGGGTTGATCCCTCGTTTGGCGAAACCTGTTGCTCGTAAACGAAGTTGTTGCTGCTTGTGTGCCGTTATCTCTGGACACACCCTTGTTGCCATCGTTCCAGCTGAACGTGGTCTTCTTAGGGGCTGGCTCTCGTTCATCCCGATAATCGACGAGGCGCTCAGCAGCAGCCATGGCTGCGGAGATCGTAGCATGCCGATCTCTCATGATTTCCACTTGTGCCCAATCCTTCAGACCGTCGATGAATTGGAACACTCGGTCATCTTCGGACATGTCTTTGATCTCTAGCATACAAGCAGAGAAGGCTTTCACGTACTCACGGATGGAGCTAGTGTGCTTCAGGGTCTTGAGTTTCCTTCTAGCCGCGAACGCCGTGTTCATCGGGTAGAATTGATCCTTCAGGGCCTTTTTGAAGTCATCCCACGACTCCATGGTGATCGTTCTCGCTTGAATCTCTGCGTACTTGGAGCGCCACCACAGCTTGGCGTCGTCTACCAAGTACATGCTCGCGGTGTCGACCTTCAATTCCACATCGAGCTGACTTACACGAAAGTATTGCTCCATGTCGAAAATGAAGTTGTCGATCTCGCTTGAATCCCTCGTCCCTCCGTAGGAACGAGGTGGGGGTGCTTTCACCTTGCGAACCCCAGTGTTCGGATTTTGGGTGCTCGCCCTCTCCTCCGAGAGGGTGCACCGCTCGGTCAGGTCCTCCACCCTCCGGTGTAGGAACTCAATCTCTTCTTTGGCGGCTTTCATGTGGCTATCCGCCTCCGCAAGATGCTCGCTCAAAGCATCGCCTAACACACGTAGCTGATTCTCGTGGCTCGTGGTTAGTTTCGTAATCTTCGTGTCCCGGGTGTCGAGTTGCCTCTGCAGCTCGAGCACTGTGCTCTCTAGCACCGGGATCTTGTTCACGGCCATCTCCAAGGCACTCAGCCGATCCTTGGTAGAAGGCTTTTTAGGGGCATTCTTATCAGGGGCTACTTGCGGGTCTTTCTGATTTCCTGCCATCTCGGCTCTCAGCAGCTCGTCGTGGAGACCGAGCTCTGATACCAAATGTCACGGTCCGGGTTTTCGCTACCGAACGTGACGCGCACCCTTGTCGGACACGGGACAAGGATGCTAGCAACGGGGGCTAAGACTTGATGGGGGATCGCCCACAAGTACTTAGCAAGGGTCTCGGAGTCGGGACTCGGGACTCGGGGTCGAGATCTCGAAAATTCCTGTCGTAATTATCACAATCGAGGTCTCGGAAGGCAACGTTCAAGCAAATGAATTGATCGTAAGCAACAACAAAGCAATATCAAGGCTTGAGTACAAGGAGGTTTTTCATTGTGCGCTCCTCAGAAAGAGGGAAATTTGCTTGTACAAGACTATTGGTAGTAAACATTGAACGCGCACGAGAGCGTATACTTTTCTAAAACGCCTAGAAAACTAAGAAATACATAAAATCCCGAGCCAAGATTTAACATAGAGGATGTTAACTTGTCAAGGTATCTAAAAAGTACAAAAGTTACAAAAACTAAAATGCGGAAACGTAAAAACTACGGGGTCAAAGTGCGGATCGTCACAATATGCATGCACTATCACATGAGGTAAAGTCATCAAAAAGTGCTTAATTATAAATTCCTTAGGTAGCTCATAACACGATTTCTAATATGTTATAATTACTCCTCGTTGAACTCAATTCATCCTCTCAGCTTCACTAGAGTTGTTCCCGAGCACGACAACACATAAGACTTGCCCGGCATAGTCGCGTAGCCGACAAAAGAAGCGGTTTAGACTAAGAATCTACGTAATTGTACAAAGTCCAACCCATTCACCCACTCCAAACCTCACTTATCCGCTATGGCCTATGTGGGTCGTAATTTTCATGTATTTTCCCCAACCTTGCTCATGTTGGACCCAATCCTGATTTGATCGCCTTCAAGCTCCATCCATCCATAAAAAGTACGGTGTAAAAAAAAATCTTTAAGCAATACCATGAACCATAAGTCCATAACTACGGAGTACTTGTAAATTTTAGAGTTATACAGTCATACAAAGTATTATTAATGTTTCTCGTTATTCTTAAGTTATCTTTATCTTACGTTATATCATAACCGTTTTATTAAATTTTACTCCGTATTTATCAAAGAAAATTATACGGAGTATGAATTATACAAGCATTTTCCATTTACTTTTGTTAGTCAATAATAGAATTAACGCGGCAAAATTACTCACAAAATTAGGTCCATCGACCATCAAACAACCCTCACAAGTCACAATTGCCTTCAAAATTCTCTCCCAACTATTTCGATCATCATCATCATCAAATCACAATCTCATACAACCCGCGTACACCTCACGCGCCACCACCACCACCACCACCACCTCCTTCATAACCCAATCACAATCTCATACACCCTGCGTACACCCCACGCGCCACCATGATGATGCTAGTAAACTGCTCCAACTGCCGCACACCTCTCCAGCTTCCTCCCGGCGCACGCGCCATCCGCTGCGCTCTCTGCCAAGCCGTCACTCACCTCGCCGATCCACGCGCCGCCCCTCCTCCTCCTGCTCACGCGCCGTCTCCGTCGCCTCCTCCTCCGTCGCCGTACCCTCACGCGCCGGCAGGGCCTCCGCCGAACCCTCACGGCCGAAAAAAGGCGGTGATTTGCGGCATATCGTATAAGTTTTCGAGGCATGAACTCAAGGGGTGTATCAATGATGCCAAGTGTATGCGTTATTTGTTGATTAATAAGTTCAATTTTCCCTCTGATTCAATTCTCATGCTCACTGGTATTGTTTCTCTCTGATTTCTTGTGAAAATTTTGATTTTGATTAGGGTTAGGGTTAGGGTTTGTGTTTTTGGTTAATGGTTGTTATTTTTTGAGGTGTGATCGTTCGTTTTCTGTGTTAAAAATTAGTAATTCTCGTATGAGATCGTTGTATGCATATGACGGAATTATTGGTTTGTTTTTATTTGAAGGAATTTCTGAGGTGATTAGGATGTGATCATCATTGTATTGTAACCAATCTTACTTTGACATTTCACTTTGATGTCGTGTCTTGTTTTCGATATCCCACCTCGTGATTTGAGGCCGTTCCTTGTCTGATACTTGTAGACGAGTCTGAGTAACAATTTGGATTAGGTTACGTCGTGATTTGGGTTTGGTTTGATTATCAGTAATCGGTGTAATGGAGAATAAGTTTACTCGTGGTTATGCGTGATGATGTTGATGGTTTGGAAAGATTTGTGACTGATGACATAGAAGGGGGAACAATTTGGAGTATACTAGAGCTGCACTTACATACTCGAGTGTCGTGTAATTCTGCAAGAGCATGATGTTTGGATCAATGAGTGACATGGAGAGTGGAACATTGGAATAGTTGATTGGACGTTCGGAGAACCTAGTGATGTCTTACCATAAACTCCGTAAAAAGACTACAGCTTTGTTAGATTTTTAAGCATTTTACTTATGGAAGTTCAAATTCGATGTTGTGATATGCTTTGTCTTACCATATATGGGTGGAGTAATAAACTAGAGCTTACTTAGATTTTGAAAATTTTCTTACGAAAGTACAAAACTTGAACTATTTGCTTGAAATTTCGAGTCATTTTTTGTTGAACCTGTGATCGCTACCTTAACATTTTCTTATAATCGTAACACCTTTGCTTTATTAGATAATCTTGTATTACTCCTAAGCAAGTCGACTCTAGCATTTCTGAAAATTTTCTTTTTCGTTTTCGTTATGTATTACTCTTATATTGCCGGACGATCTCAAACATGTTTTGATGATGCTTATCTTCTGTGTAAATGCAGAAGAAGAGACTGACCCATACAGAATTCCCACCAAACACAACATTCGGATGGCGTTATATTGGCTTGTAAACGGCTGTCAACCAGGGGATTCCTTGGTCTTTCACTATTCTGGTCACGGTTCTCGGCAACGAAATTATAATGGAGACGAAGTTGATGGTTATGATGAAACCCTATGCCCTCTGGACTTTGAAACACAGGGAATGATCGTTGATGATGAGATAAACTCTTCTATCGTGAGACCTCTACCACTTGGGGTTAAACTTCATGCAATAATTGACGCTTGTCACAGCGGCACTGTACTCGATTTACCGTTCCTCTGCAGAATGAGCAGGTTACTTTGATAGACCTTTGTCTCCATTGTGATGTTTACTGCTCATGCTCTGCGGTGTTTTGTGAAGTTTGAAGTTTTTTGAAATATAGTGTTTTTCAAGTAACCCCGAAGCTTTTTGAAGTTTTTGGAAGTGTTTGATAAGCTAAAAAAAAAAAGAAGAGGAGAACATGTCCTTATTTTATGAACAAATGGTATCTAGCTCACACTGAAAGGATTTATGGACTTGTGATAAGATCTGCTGAGTTGTGTTAAATGTTACCGGGTAAATTTTCCCATATTTTCTGTCGAAAGTATGTAGTCATATCAATCTTCACTATCTGTGATGTAGGAGTGGGCAGTATGTGTGGGAGGATCATCGTCCTCGGTCAGGCATGTGGAAAGGATCAAATGGTGGAGAAGTCATTTCCTTTAGCGGTTGCGACGATGACCAAACCTCAGCTGATACATCCGTAAGCTCTACCCTTGATGTCTTAACTTTGGTCCTCACTATGTAAAATTTTATCTGAAAACACTTTTCTTTGTGCAGGCACTGTCTAAGATTACGTCAACCGGGGCCATGACTTACTGTTTTATTCAGGCCATTGAGCGTGGACAAGCAAGCACTTACGGAAGCATGCTAACATCCATGCGGACAGCTCTTCGTAACACCGGTAATGACGGTGGAGGTGGTATTGGAGGAGGTCTAGGAGGAGGCCTCGTTACGTCTCTTCTTACCATGTTGGTTGATGGAGGTAGCGTGAGTGGGGGACTGAGACAGGTACTATTTAATTTCGATGGCAGACTTCTTAGGTCCATTTTTTCGGTGGTTCCAAGAGTTTAACAATGCAAAGAGTTTCTTTGTCATCCTTGCCTTATTTACTTCTTAACTTATCAAACACTTGAGAATTTCAGACGACTTCTAAAAACTTCAGAAAATTTCAGACGACTTCTAAAACTCGGACACTCTAAAACTTCAGACAACTTCACATGACTTCAAAACGTTAACAACTTAAGGCGATGAGAACAAGTCCTAAATCATATGAATACGACCGAATTACGGAGTAATTCTTTTCTAAGTGAGTCTTGAGTAGCTCCTTCTTCTCCGATTTAACCTTTATCGTTTTTTCTTTGGTGCCTAAATGCAGGAGCCACAGCTGACTGCTTGCGAACCATTTGACGTATATACCAAGCCCTTCTCTCTATGACGTTCTTCTCTCTTTGAGCTTAGTGATGACATACATATTCATCGTTTGCCAGCTGAGAATCTGAGTTTTATGGTTGGAGTATATCGATTTCATTGCATTTTTTTTGCATCACTCTTAACTTTGTAAATTTGAGTTTGATGCCCCAATTTGTGAATCTTCAGATCTTCGTTTGAGTGTAGACCTGCCTGAACCAACAGACCTTGTACTTGACCCATTTGACGGCTTGTTTAGATAATCCCATTTGTTGGATGATGCAAAATACAGCTGCAATTATGTTGAAGTGCTATGTATATATTGTCCGAAATTTAAAGGCCTTTCAACGGACTTGCTGTATTAGAGTTAAACGTACGACGGATAAAGAACTAGTTGCGATATTGTCCAATTGTTTGCGCCACCACATCGTTGCAGTGGTTTAGCTACTTCGCTTTCTATGTTGATCTCGTTTCAACTCCAAGGGAAATTCTACTTTTTTTCTTTGTGGTATCAACATGAATAGTTAACTCATCTTGCAAGGTGACCTATTACATTTTGTGAGCGGTAGTGGCTAAAGCCGCCATAGCTAAGGGTTAGGCTGACCGGATCCTTTTTTTTGGTGGATGGTCGACCGGGGCAAGGTTAACTTGGCTAACTATTGGCCAGAGCTTGGCTCATCAGGCTATTGGACCGAGCCCAATAAGTTTTTTCAGGCCTAACCCTTCACATTTGGAAACCATGTTAGCTCGGTTGAAACATAACAAGTGAGTTGGTCAGCACTAGTTAGACCCTGTTCTTGTCGACTTTTTGGATGAACTTATAGGAGTTAAACTGAACTTATAAGAACTGAACTAGCTGAACTGAACTTATATAAGCTGAAGTCAGTGTAAATTAAAGTTTAGTGGGGCTTATTGAAGCAAATTCATGAGGAAGCAATCTACGGGCGAAATGGTTTAGTTCAAAATGATCAATATGTTGAATCCGACGGGATTGCTGAAAGAGATTCTCTTGGGTCTGCAGCTACCCTACCTACCTAACTTATTAGAGCGGAGCGGAGCGGAGCTGAGTTGAGTTATAAGATTTGAAATTAAACGGAAAAGAACAAGCCTTACTTAGTGTAATTTTGTGAAAGAACATCTCCCATTAACACATTACTCATACGAGTAGTATATAAGATTTTCAATACGTCAAATATGATAACTGTTACTCGTATCTTTTTCAATAATAATCATCTTTATCTTATTTTTTATTTTTTTTATAAAAAGTGGTACTCCATTAATTTGGTAAGACACTACCAACTAAGGCAAATTATTGGACATTTTGAACTTAAATAATGAATGTTTGACAATAATAACACAATGATGAAAGGTGGACAGTTAGAAGTAAAAAGAGGACGTAAATACGTAATCCAAAAAGGCAAAACAACAACCTTTTTATAAAGTCGGTTGCGTATGTGTTGAATGTGTGTACGTAAACTAGGAAGCAAATCGACATCACACCACAAGCCACGTCTACATAATTACACCTTCAAACGTATACTTTTCACTTATAAAAATCTCAAATCGAAAATATAATATCCACCGCCATATAATTTTTTCGAATATATACTTTATAATTTTTGACATATAAAAATATCATTTTAGAACAGAAAAAATCTTAGAAAAAATCGTCTTTCACTACGAAAATGAAAAACGGATTTCTCAATGCATTAAATAAGACTAAGTTTAGACTGATTGTAACCGCTATAGGGTATATCATAACATTATTGAGATATACTCTCTTCGGTTAGTAAAATTGTTAACATTTGACTAGTTTTATGAGGAAAAGTTTTGGTCAAATGTTAACAATTTGACCAATCAGAAGGAGTACAAAACTAATCATATTTCGATAATGGTCAGTTGATCACGATCAACATGTGATCAATTTTACGCATTAGAAACTCATCTTTTAATTTTTAAAACCTTGAAAAAGTATTCTTTTTTAAAGGTTATACTCAAGACCTTTAATTAAACAAAAACCTACTCGTAATTACTTAAAATGTCACCTTTTAAAAAACAAAAAAAGACTGAGATTTTATTTTTTGTATCCACAAACATACACCGTCATACATTCGCGCGTGACATCACACACAATATATATATATATTTTTTTAACTTATTCAATGACGAACTAATCTCACACATCTTAATTAATTTGTGAGTAATTATTTTATTTTTTCCCAAAAAATAAAAACCCTTAATTTCCTTTTGACTCTCTCTTAATATTAAAATTAAATTGGTATTTGCCTCCTTACTTTTCTCTTCTTTCTACAACTCATCACTCAACATAACACAACACACAACAAACACACAAAAACATTTTTACAATGGTTTTTGTCTTTTGTTTCTCCAACTAACTTTCTCTCTTCATTCTTCTCCTTTTTTCTCTCATCATCATCATCATTTTTCCACTTTCAGGTGATTTTCTCTGTTTTTTTTAATGTCATTATTTTGTTGTGTTTTTTTTATTTATGTGAAAGTTTTGATTTTTTATCCACTTAAGTTGTTAAATAGTACTCAGTATTTGATTTTGATATGTGGGTATTGAATTTGATTGAGTGTTTGATTTGGGTTTTTGAAAAGTTTTGATTTTGTTATGTGGGTGTTGAATTTGATTTTTTTTTTTTTTTTTTTGATTTGGGTATTTGAAAAAGTCTTGATTTTGGATATGAAAATTGATAGATTGTATTTTTAGAAATTTAGGTTTTGGTATTGAAATTGAATTTGATCTTTTGAAGTTTTGATTTTGATTGCATGCTGGTATAGATAAATTAGCTGTAATTTAATGATTTTTGATAATTTTTCTTATTTATCTATTTTATTTAGTGTATTAGAGATGATAAAAATTTGATTTTGGTATATATTTTTGTTCATAAATTTATCTTTTTCTGTCAATTATATCAGTTGTCATGTTTTTTTTTTTCCCTTAAAAAGTTGTTAATATTGATGAAATCAGTTGAAATTAGTCTGGAATTGTTATAATTAGGATATTAATTAGGGTTATGATCTTGGTGTGTTAGTGAAGAAAACCATTTGATATACTTTTACTATATCTATATCTAGAGGTTATTAATTATGATGATCTTGTTTTATTTTTATGTCGAAATAATGAGAATATATGTTCTATAATGAATTTCCACCCAAAACATTTGTTTTTGTTTTTTGTTTGCCATAAAAAACAATTATGAAATTATTACTCGTATGTATTTCGATTAATCATGATGTATATTTGTTGACGCATTCTTCGATGAGACTTTATCTGATACAATGAGCTAACTTGTGTTTACAATTTGACCATTATTTGTTAGATTCTGATCATAATTAGGGCTTAAAAATTGTCACAATTTACGACTTATAGGAGAATTACTCGTTTTTCTTTCTTACGAAGACTTGGTAAATATACACGTCCATACGCCAATTCTCACCTGAAACACTTGATACTTTTATTTGCTGTAGTAAAAACATTTGATTTTACAATGAGGGCATTAATTACGATGGATTTTTGTCTGTTAATGTAGAATTAGTAAAGAATATATGTCCCAAAATCAATTAAGGGGTGATAAGGAGTCACAGTACAGAAAAACAGGTGTTGTTGGTGCTAAACACAATAACAGCGCTGATTACCAGCAACGTCCTCTTTCCGGCGGCAGTGGCACCGCCTCTTCCCTCTCTTCTAACGCTTCTGCCAGTCGCAGGTACTCATGCCTTTATAATTTAACTTGCCGTTTCATTGCAAATTTACTTTGATTTTTATTAGTTTTCATGTCTCGGTTTGGTGATTCTGAATTTGCATGCTGTGGTTGATTACTTGGAAGTTCTTAGTTATTCTGTTGTTATTGATGTATGCCATACAACGGTCTTACATTAGCTTCTGCACCTCATTTGATAAATAATTGCGGAGTCTATGTTGTGTTCGTAATTGTTTTTAAGACTATGACAGTTTTATTTGACTATTTGTGTCAATTGACGCTGTGATATTTAATGGTTTTTTTTTTTGGGTTTTCAGCTTTAAAAAGCCTAATAATGCACAAGTTGGGCAATCTAGAGGGAATTCTGGACCTGTAAACTCGTCACCAGACCCTAATCCAACTACCGGGGTTCGGCCTGTGGAGAACGGCAGTCATGTACATGCCACAGTATCAGGTAGGTTTGCATTTTGTTAAGAGGCGATATGTTGGAATTTTTTGATGTCTGTGTCTTTTTGTTCGCATTAAAGTTGCATTTATATTAATGTTGTTGGTAGTTACTGAAACCGTTGTTGGTCATTTAGGAGGGTCTCAAAAACCAGCTACGGCTGCCACCCCGAAGCCAGCTGATGCTTCGAGCCAAAAGAGCAGTCAGCCCGTTCCAAAGGCTCCACCATCTCAGACGCCCTCCGTGACGTCAGACTCCACCTCATCCACAACACCTTCTAAAGGTATCGTTTGTTGCTTCAATCGATGCTTTTTTTTTTTTTTTTTTTTTTTTTGCCTGGGGTGGTGTATTAGTCCCTCCATTTCACCTTTTGTCCTCCCATTTGCCTTAAAAATAGACACCTTTCTTGTGGGGAACCCACTTGTTACACTCATTACCATTTGCTTACTATTTTTCCTTGGTTTTTGTGCCATTTTCATTTGGGAGTTTTAGTTTTAAAAATGAAGTTTCTAAGCGTTAATTATGTCGTAGTGTCAGATGTTGAGATTAAAGAGGTGTGAGTGACATTAAACAACCCGATTCTTGTCGTTGATGTTTCTTTGTTTGATAAATGAAAGTTTTTTTTCACTTAGGACCTTTTCTCTTCGTCTTAAGTCGGAGTTGTCTGAACTTTATCAGTGGTTTGTAAGTAGTCTTTTTTCCTGAAGTATTTTAAGTTGCCTGAAGTAGTATGAAATTTGCTGAGGCGTTTGATAAATTAAGGAAAAATAAGACGAGGACAACACGTGTTTAATTGTTTTGTTGTCCATGCACTTCATCAGGCGATGCAGGCAAGGGATTCCCTCTTCAGTTTGGATCCATAAGTCCTGGTTTTATAAATGTCAAGCAGCAGGTAATTCACTTCCTCAGAAATTTGAATAATACTTTTCTGCTTCCATATCTCGACGCTGTTTGCTGAACGTTATTCTGTGTTTATTTTTAGGTACCTGCAAGAACGAGTTCAGCTCCTCCCAATTTGGACGAACAACAACGGAACCAGGTCTTTTATTAATTTATTATTTCGATTTGCTCTCTATCTGTGGCAAAATGGAAAATCGTTACACATATTAGTAGCTGTTATAATTGTCACTGATATTTCTAATTAGGTGAAGTACTTTAGCAACTGAGGGACATATAATATGTCTTTTTATTGGCGAAAACTGCGGTCGATCACACAAGTAATGGTAGGAATTACAATAGGACACTGCACACTGGTTTGTAAGTCGTCAAATGCTAGAAATAGGGCGTGACATACGAGGCTGGAGAGTAGTGTTCAGTCAAACTTGATCCCGTCCTGTTCATCAAAATACTTCCTCTGTATCGTTGATCGTCATTTGTCAAAAGTTGAAGGACTTGTAGACGTGTTGCAGCTAATTTATATTGCAAGATAATATTATTGAAATTGAGATTGTTTGACCATTAAGTTCAAATATGAACAATACAGACTTTCCCTAGCCTTGTACTGTTTTATAATAAGTTGTGGTAATTGTTGACATGTTTCTCACGGTTTTCTGGACTTCACAGGCCCTTCGTACGGCATTAAAGGCTTCACCTGCAAATCCCGCACCATCTGCTCCAAAGCTACAAACGCCTAACTTGGATGTTTCCACCGAGAAACCAGCTACCCAAGACTCTCGTAAAACTCCGCTAATGGTGACATCCCCAGCTCCTCCTGTTCAAACTCAAAAGCCCACCGTCCTTCCGGTGTCCGGAATTTCCTTGCCTATGCCATTTACCCAACCGAATAACGCCATACCCTTTGGCGGGATTAACACACAAATTCCGTCTCATGGCATTCGACCTAATTCCCACCAAATGTTACCTATGGGAAACTCCACTCAAGTTCAGCAACACATGTATGTTCCCGGATTTACACAGCACCATATTATGCAAAATCAGGGAATTATCCATCAAGGTCCGAACTACGGATACAATCCTCCGCTCCACCATCACCAGCTCCCTCACCAACCGAGAAATCTAGGGATGAACATATCGTCGCCTCAGGTAAACCAGCAAGGTGGAAATTTTAACAGTGCTCGTATATCGGTGAAAATAACTCACCCTGAGACCCATGAGGAGTTACTACTTGACAATAAGAATGGCGGTGGCTCACCGAGTTCTCAGGTCAACCACACCGCACATTCTCATACCGCTCCTCGTCCTAGTGGCTTCTATCAAAACTCTTACACTTCTAGCTCTCCGTTCACACCACAGCCAAGTTTAGTTCCTCCGTCGAGTACTTCCCATGCTCCCAGATATAGCTATCCTACCCAAGGAGCACCTGTGATGCCGTATGTGAACCAGGCCACTTCTGCTTCTTTATCTGTGCCCGGCCGTCCCGAGTTGTCGAATATTAGGCCTTTGACTCCTTCACCACCAGCTTCAGTGCCGGTAACAATTAAACCAGCGGTTACCTCTGCAGGAAACGCGAACGCTGTTGAAAAAGGTGGTCCTGTGTCAGTTTCTAAGTCAGCTGCAGAAGCTGTTGTCGGAAGTAAGGAACTGAAAGTAAATCCCGCTAGCTCCTCTCCACTGTTGAAAACCCGTCTTGAACCTTCAAACCAGTCTGATGCTGTTATTACGACTACTATTAACGCTGATGCTGACAAAGAAACCGCTGTTGATTTGAACACCTTGAAGGGTGCGCAGGAGCAGTCTGGGCAGAAGGGACATCTCCAGGCGTCATCACAGGTACTCTTCATATTACATTGTCGGTCACTTTTTATCTATCGTAAACTGAAGTGAAGTTGTCTAAATTGAACCCAACCGAACGTCCGAACCTAACCAAAGTGTTTTAAACTGAAGCTAAGTACCTAGAAAAAGGGAATGACATTGTCACTTATCAGTCACCCTTTTTAATTTTCCCCGAAAGGTAATCCAAACGACGAATATACAATTTTGACGTGAAAGTTAGTTGAATGTGTTAGGTTTTGACCATTCTATGTACCTTTTTTTGGATAATTTTTAAAGTTCGAGGGATGCTTTTTCCTTCTCACCCTTTCTTTATTGCATTTTATATTGCGTATAGTACATGCAGACTAAATGGTACTCCCTCCATTTAACTCCATTTTTTGCACTTGCTTTATTACATTTGTCGAATTCTATTTTACAATGATAATATCTGTTGTTATACGTTATGAAAAATTCGATATTAATATTAGTATTTAACAAGACGAATCTAACAAAATCACACATGACTGTATTAGCACTTATATATTGCACAAAGTATCGTAGGCTCTCTAACTCCATGAATAGTGTCAAAAAGTGAAATGCACAAAATGGAGTTGAATGAAGGAAATATATTTGACGATAAAAAAGTTGAACTATAACAGTTTTTGAAGCCCGCAGTCAAAACAATATGTCTAAAATCACGTTCATTTTGCATCATCTGGAAGTCCTGACCATGTATATTTCAGGATTATGTTAACCTTTCTAAGGTTGCGAATTCAGAATCCGCAGCTGCTAAAGGTAATCCAACTTCACCGGGATCTAAGGCAGGCGTTTTAGATGTTGCTCCTGCTTCTGATCGCGCAATTGATGAGAAACCAAGTATGGATCATCCTGCTGGAGAAGAAGATAGTAATTCGCAGTCTGTGACCAAAAAAATCGAGGCGGAACGTTCTGAAAGTCTTCAATTAGATAATCCGCCGAAGGCCACAAATACTGTCTCCAAGCCTGAACAACCCGATGAACTGAAGAAATCGCATCACGAGGCAGAGAATGTGAAGAGTGAAGCGGAAATGGTAGATAATTCAAGGCCGTCTTCATCATCGGGCGTCGCTTCTAAACTTCCCGGGGAACCAAATAAGACGAAAAATAACAAGGGAAAGAAGAAGAGAAAAGAAATGTTTCAGAAGGCGGAATCTCTCGGGACAAATCCTGATCTCTATATGGCCTATAAGGGCCCCAAGGAACACAAAGAGACGGTTGCTGTTGAGGAAAGTGTACACGATGATAATAAGAAAGAAGTGTCTAGTGCTAAACTGGAAAGTGCAGCGAAGAAAATAGATGAGCAGAAGAAACCGGAGCTTGAAAATTGGGAAGATGTTGCTGATGGATCTACGCCAAAGTTGAAGTCTACCGACAATGTAAAACGTGGAGGAGTTTTTGATCAAGTCGACGACGGAGCTGCCATGAAAAAGTACACTCGTGATTTTCTCCTTACAATTTCAGAGCAATGTACTGACCTTCCAAAGGGTTTTCAAATTACACCTGAGATTGCGGAGGTCTTGTCTCACTCAAATATGAATGATTCTCGGGGTCATAATACTGCGCGAATCAATGATAGATCTTCTGGGGCCGCCCGACATGACCGACGTGGTAATGGGTTGATGGATACCGACAGGTGGGCTAAGCCGAACCCTCATATTGATGTCACTTATGCTAATAATATGATGGGGTTTCGGCCCGGCCATGTACCGAACTACGGTGCTGTCAGGCCACGTGGTCAAGGTCCTCCTATGCAGCATACAGGTGGAATTTTACCTGGATTGATGCATTCCATGAGTTTCCAAGCACCACATCGAAATAATCTCGAAATGAATCGCTGGGACCGAGCTAAGAGTTTCAACCCAGGTTTGATGCCATTTCCTCAGACGCCTCAGCCTGTGATGCACAGAGCCGAGAATAAGTATGAAGTGGGTAAGGTAAGCGACGAGGAACAGGCTAAGCAGAGACGCTTGAAGGCTATTTTGAACAAGCTTACCCCGCAGAACTTTGAAAAACTGTTTGAGCAAGTTAAAGAAGTTAAAATCGACAATGTTATTACTTTAACTGGAGTCATATCCCAGATTTTTGACAAGGCGTTGATGGAGCCGACGTTTTGTGAAATGTATTCTAACTTCTGCCAGCACTTGGCATCAGAGTTGCCTGAACTTAGTGTCGATAATCAGAAGATTACTTTTAGGCGGTTGTTGCTAAATAAGTGTCAGGAGGAATTCGAGAGAGGTGAACGAGAGGAAGAGGAGGTTAACAAGGATGAGGGCGAGACAAAACAGACCGACCAAGAACGAGAAGAGAAACGGTTGCAAGTACGCAGGCGTATGCTAGGCAACATCAGGCTGATTGGTGAGTTGTACAAAAAGAGGATGTTGACCGAAAGGATAATGCACGAGTGCATTAAGAAATTGCTAGGAAACTACCAAAACGCTGATGAAGAGAATATTGAAGCGTTGTGCAAGTTGATGAGTACAATTGGCGAGATGATTGATCATCCCAAAGCTAAGGAGCATATGGACGCGTACTTCGACATCATGAGGCAATTGTCGAATGACATGAAGCTCTCGTCTAGAGTAAGGTTCATGTTGAGGGATACGATTGATCTTAGGAAGAACAGATGGCAACAAAGAAGGAAAGTCGAAGGGCCTAAGAAGATCGAGGAAGTACACCGAGCTGCTGCGCAAGAACGCCTTGGGCAAGGTGGTGGTAGCAGTAGTCGGTTGACTCGTGGACCGAGCATGAATTCAGCTACGAGACGAGGCCCGCCTATGGAGTATGCTCCACGAAGCTCTGTGCTGTCGTCTCCAGTCGGTGGCGGCTTCAGAGGATTGGGCCCACAGTTCCGTGGTCAGGATTCGCGGGTTGACGACAAAGGTGAATTTGAGAACAGGACACTTTCAGTGCCTCTGCTTCAGCGATCCTCGGGCGACGAGCCTGTCTTTGGGCCTCAAGGTGGACTAGGCAGGAGAATGTCGACTACGAGGCAGCAGCCGTCGGCCTCAGTGGGCCCCACTGCGGATAATTCGTCATCTCAAGGCCATGTTAGGCGAGAGGTGGGTGGTTTGAATGGGTATAATAACTCTCAGGGCGATCTGTTTCCGAAGCAAGCAGTGCCAGGTGCTAATGCCTACGCAGGTAACCAGGTTGGTAATTCAAATGCAACTCAAAAAGGTTCTTCAGAGAAGGTTTATCCGGAAGAGCGTCTACGAGAAATGTCGATGGCAGCAATTAAGGAGTACTACAGGTGCGCTCCCGTGTGCTAATCCTCTATTTTCCATCTCGTTACTCTTTGTCTTTGTATTTACATTTTCGTTGCATTTTGAACTCAAGTTGTTATTGCCGTCTGCAACTTCAAATGAACTACTCCACTATATTTCCCGTAAGCATCTCATTGTTTCTTTTAAAACAAATTGAGATATTTGGAATTCTTTTGAATGTAAGATTTAGTGTAGAACTTTGTGTAGTGTAACTGACCTATACTTCCTACAATCTACACGTCTCTTCTTCTACGTTTGTCAAGCTAGCCTCCCTCTTTTGGCTTCTATAGGGAATGGTCATGTAGGTTGGGATCGAGTGTTAATTGCATACGTATGTTCTCGAGCGTAGTGTAGTGTTTTGTCGGAACAAATATGAATATGAAGATTTGTAGTAACATAGCACAAGAGTGTTAATTCCATACGTATGTCCTCAGTGCTTGCCCTGATCATATGGTTTATGCCCGTTTTATTCCCGTCACATCAGATATTTTTTTCTTTTATCTAGTATTCGTTTTAACCATCATTGTCCATTTGCTTTTTAGTGCGAAAGATGTCATGGAAGCTGAATTATGCATTAAAGAGTTAAACGCTCCAAACTTTTACCCCACGCTTATATCTATGTGGGTTTCCGACGCTTTAGAGAGGAAAGACATGGAACGAAACGTCCTGGCTAAACTGCTCGTCACCCTTACAAAATCTCGGGAACACATTTTCAACCAACAACAGCTCATTCAAGGGTAAGCGTTCATCCACTCGTCAAACCTTCTACTACTTTTCTTTACGTGGAAAACAAGACTGATTCTCTTTTCTCGTTTGCTAGGTTCGAGTCGTTATTGACGGTCTTTGAAGACACAGTCACCGATGCTCCAAAGGCGCCAGAATACCTCGGCCGAATGTTTGGTACGCTCATATTAGAAGACGTCTTACCATTGCAAGACGTGTGCAGACTAATCCACCAAGGTGGAGAAGAACCAGGTCGTCTTCGAGAAGTTGGTCTGGCAGCCGACGTTCTCGGGAGTATCCTGGAAGCAATAAAGGCAGAGAAAGGAGACGCCACATTGAAAGAAATTCGAACGAGCTCTAATCTCCGGTTACAGGATTATTTGCCACCGGAACCTCTGAAATCCCGAAAATTAGAGATGTTTTTGTAGGGAGATGATGCCGATAAACAGTATGTGGGGTGCTTCACAGTTTTGCGGGACATTGATTGAACTAGGGCCTAACTGTTATACTCGTATATGGTTAGGGTTAAGCTGATGTACTCGACTTGCTTTTTGATTACTGGTTGTACTTTTTTTTTTCATTTTTTTTTTTCTACACCGAAATGTTTTTTTGTTTTTTGGAACATTATACGTGGAGCTTGCCGCTTTTTTTGACTCGTAATTGTGATTAATATGATCGACAACGTGGTTGGTTCTATCGTGAAACGACTTGTCGAGGCGTGTAATGCCATCTGTCCATTTTCTCTTGTGATAGTCCTTTTCGATTGTTCTCATGAAAGTGATTTATGTTCCTAGTTATTTTGAGATTGCTCGTTTCAAGTTTAGTAGTTTTGGGTCGGTTTTTTTTTTTTTTTTTTATGAAGTCAAGTGCATTAAACTTCGATAACTCAAAAAATCAAAAATAGTTCTATATAAGTGTTGTCATTTACTCGTGATCAGGAACGTCAACAAAACGAGTACAATTGAATCTAAATGAACACTTTTCGTTTTAGCTCAACATTAAGCCGAAACTCACAGAGCACCCGGAAAGACCATAATCAACTTATTCTTGATTTGATTTCAGCACAAGTATTCTAAAATCCGTTGTCCTTAGGTTCAAAATTTATCAACATGACTCAAAATCGGTAAATAAATTCGGAGAGTAGATCGATGCATGTTACTTGTAGAGTAGTAGTTCAAAAGGAAATTTTCCGACAATGAAACCAGAAAAAGAACCAGAGCCTAAAACCTAATTGAAGCATTAAAGATTTAAATCATTGTTTTCTTCCTCTTCCTTTCTTAGGTGGTTGTGCCTCCGTCTGTTCCTTTCCCGTGACTTCTGCAATATCGACTGCAACAGCGAAAAATTTAAAGCTTACATCAGCCAACACATCTAGCAAAGTTCTAATAAAGACGACGAAATCAAGATATGATTAGTGACGGATCTCTCTGACCCTCACACAGTGGTCTTAAAGATACGCTGATTCATGATGTTTGGACCAATACGTGAAGGTCTTTATGGCTTACCCAACTCGATAATTTTTGATGTTTTGACCCTCACAAGTCATAAGGACGAAAATGCACCGGTTATATTCCAAATCAACTCCAAAAGTTCTGAAATGAAATAATAACACCCTAAAAACATACTAGAAGCATAAAATTAGCGGTCTCTCCATCTATCGGGTGATGCACATGCAGGTTTTTTACTCCTATCATCACATAGAAAACCCGATAGCTGATAGCATAAAATAAACTACGTTTACGATACTTGAGAAAATGAAGACGCAGATGATTAGTACCTTCGGGACCTCGGGCCATCAAAGCAAAGAATATGTTGTTAAGCTTTTCCATCTTCTTTGCATCCTGAGCTTGGTCGGTCTTAAATTTGAGGCACTGCGAAATATTTTAAGTTAAGAAATGAGGTTACGAGGATCATAGCTAAACATATTAGGGTTATACAGAGTACCGAGTAATTTAACAAGTTACTCGACCCAGCTAATAATCTCCTCAAAATAAGTTCCACTTCTCCAAATCCATTTTTTCCAAAGGGTTTCGCTGTCGCATGATACGCTATAATTCTGTTACCCATAAGTCATTCAGAAGTCGCAGTCTCCAAAATTGTAAGGATTCCTCAAACAAACAAGTCGTACGTAGTTCAAATGCAACAAGCACTCAATCTAAATTAACATAATTCTTAGAGAAAAGTAGACATAACAACACAATTTCTTCCAACACTTTATCAGCACAATCGTCATACTTCACATCGCCCTTCAAAAAGTTCCCTACTCTCCTTTTAAGTCTTAGATTATCAACACTATACTCGTAGCAACGAAACCATCCTCTTTCCCCATCATTATCCAAAAAAAAT
This sequence comes from Dianthus caryophyllus, assembly GCA_023091065.1. NCBI lineage: Eukaryota > Viridiplantae > Streptophyta > Magnoliopsida > Caryophyllales > Caryophyllaceae > Dianthus > Dianthus caryophyllus. The sequence continues at coordinate 7,210,641 of CM041522.1, forward strand.
CTCGTCCATACTCTCATCATCACGAACATAGAGAATCAAAACGCACCTAAACAAATACCATAAACTTCAAAGTTTACGAACGCAAAATCCAAACACTCTTCACCAATTTTCCAAATAAAAAAACTACGCTCATGTATACCTTACACCACAGAAACTTGTGTCAGCTTGACGCGTCAAACGAGTTTTTAGAGCATAAAACATACAGAGTACTCAATTTAAACTATCATTGGGTATAACGTGACCAAATTTTATATAGGTTTAGAAATGGCAACGTTCTACTCAACAATGAGCGCCAAAGTTGTCGTGGTTTCTGCACTAAATCACGTCTAATGCGTCAACCCGTTAAAAGAGTGAGACCTAGTGATTCTATAAACAAAAACAATGCATAAATTTCAACAAAATCAAAACTTCATTCAAACCCTAAAGAAGAATAACTTCATAGAACCATGATTTTCCAATCAATTACACCAAGATCAAAACTTTATTCAAAACCCAGTTCAATGCAGTAAAAAAACAGCCAAAAACATAAAAAAGAACAGGTTAAAACTACATAAATCATCTGAATTTTATAACACAAACTGCAAAACAAAACGGAATTTTAGTACCTCTTTGTTATCAGTAACTTTAAGAACCAATTTCCCTTCACAATGTCTGTATTTCATGCAGTAACGTGTCTGCATTGCAATCAAAACCCAGAAATTTAAACACGAAATTAATTATAACCAACAATTTAATTGCACTTTCGACATATCAAAATTCAACAACAAAAAAAAAAATAAAAAAAAAAAACCCCAAAAATTGAATTGAAGATTAAAGAAACTTACAGATTCAGGATCTGCTCGAAACAATTGCACGGATCGTTCAACAAATTCGTCCCACGATGTGATGTAAACCATCGTTTAATTTCTGCAAATAAATTTTCTTTCTTTTTTTTTTTTTTTTTTTTTTTCAGAGAGAAATTGTATGCTAGAGATGTATGAGTATATATATTTATGTTGTTACTTAGAATATTTATTATATTATGGGTTTTTAAGGGTTTTGATTTAATCTTGTTATTTTTTAGTTAATATTTATGTTATTTAAATTGTTTGTTTATACATTATACAAATATAAATTAGGAATAATTAAGGATCAATTATTAAAGAAAAAAAAGTTGTATGGAAAGGAGTAATTAGAAGTTTGGTTTCTAGTGGGAGCGGATTTTACGTAATATTGTCATACTTCCTCCATTCCGTTTGATTCTATACGTTTGACCAAAACACGGTAATTAAGGTAGAAGAAAATCAAGTGGGGTAGATAATGGAATTACTTAAATACCCCTACTTTATTGTTTGCAAGTGGGTTGAGTGGGTATTAGTGAAGGGTATATTGGTCTTTTAGTTTAATAAAGTAGAGACTAAAATAGAAATGTATAGAATTGATTGGAATTTCCAAAAAAGGAATATGTATAGAATCAAATGGAATGGAGGAAGTATTAGATTGGTATTAAGTGGATTAATTTGTTGAAGAATGAAGAAGGAAGAAGATAAAGATTTACGCGCCTTAAAGGGAATCTGAAATTTTAAATTTCGCAGAATGAATCAACTTAGTTAACTGATTAAAGTCCGAGCAATTTAGTATAGATCTGATAATGCTAAGTCTATTTAATGTGAAATCAAATCAAATAGGAACACCCATCTTACATAATGCAATCTTATTTATAAAAGAAAATATTTACATTGAACGTCAAAATTCGTTATGGTTTACGAAAATAAAGAACGTATCGGTTCTAGATGAGAAATTTAAAGGATGCATTAATGACTCTGTGATCATTTATATGTTTGTTCACAGGGTCAAAGACTAAAGAAAACAAATACGGAGTAGAATGTTTGGACACTTTTGTGTACGAGTAAGTCTTACATAAAACCGTTTCACACGTGCGACGAAGTTCTTATGAATAAAATGTGACTATTTTAATGCTTAAAGTGATCACTTTAATGCTAAATGTGACTACTTTAAAACTCCATAAAACGGTCACTTTAAATGTGAAAATAGTCACTTTAAATGTTAAAATAGTCACTTTAAACCTTAAAGTAAACACATTTTAGTTACAAATACTCCGTCGCACGCAGGAGACGGTTTCATGTAAACATTTGTGTTTGTTGTGTACGGAAGGTAAAACACTAACGCAAACATCTCATATTAAATTTACAAGACTAAATTCACCGATAAATCTGCAATTTGTCGAAACACAAATCTAATTTTTGAGCAAAGTAAAATAGATGTACAGATAGTGACTAAAATTCGATGAGAAATAGGAGGCAATAACGTCACTCTAGACTCCAGTTCATAGACCATATGATACAACAGCAACAGCAAGAGTGACCGAGCTACGATTGTAGGTATCATCGAGCCCATGATACAGACTCAATCTCATCTCTGGCTGCTTTGTAAAGCTCAAGACGTTTTGAACATTCGTGTCTTCTCTCCATAAGCATCGGGTCTTCATCTAGCATCTGTCCTAGCTGTTTCGCCTGAATAATGCAAGAATATCAAAAAGAATTTCAGATTTATCGTTGAAATGCAGTGGTGGACGTAACTAGCACATCGATAATGAACAATGTATATGCACTAGTGACATGATTGAATACGTGATTCAAGCGAAGGTTACCTCTCTTTTGCCGATTTGTATGTAGAAACGATTAAGCAGGGAGTGTTTAGCTTCCTTGACCTGGCAATGTACTGCTGCCTTGGGAATCGTATTTTTCAGTGTGTCAGCCACCATAGCAATGTACGATGAAACGTTTGCTCCAATCCTTCGAAAATGTGCCTCATTGTATCGATCCACGTTCGTAGCAGCGGGATATCCGCCCTTTTCCGCCGCCACTTCTTGAGGAAGTCTCCGAAAGAAATCCACAGTTAGGTATGAAGCTTCCATTTCAACGAGCCTGATAACCGTCTTCCTGCTTTCGTCACGGAACTTCTCTAAAGACTCATTAGTCGCTCCGGCTAACTCCGCTTGCAGCGAGGGAAAACGCTTTAGCTCCTGTTCAAGATTAGATTGCACGATTATTGATGCTGCCATTACAGAGAATTACGACTACCATATACACCTTCGCAAACAAGACTCACTATATGACCAAACAACGGCAATAACAATTGTACCTTGGAAAGTAGTTTTGCGAGATATTCTGATCCCACCCTATTAGATAGGTGCGAATAATCAGGGCTAGTTGCAAAGTACCTTGGAAAGTAGTTTTGCAAAGTAGTCTAGCAGCTATCATATCAACATTCCTCTTGATTTCTGCCTGTGATCTGTTCACATTCCTGTTGGTTTGCCTTTACTTTTTTCTTCTTTCTACAATTCATCTCACTCAACACAAACAAACCTACAAAACACACAAAAAACATATTTACCATGGTTTTTGTCCTTTGTTTCTCTAATTAACTTTCTCTCTTCTTCTTTTTCTCCTTTCATTCTTCTCCCTTTTTTTGTTTTCTCTCTTCATCCTCATTTTTCAGTTTCAGGTGATTTTCTCTGTTTTTGTTTTGTTATGTCATTATTTGTTGTGTTTTTTTAATGTGAAAGTTTTGATTTTTATCCACTTAAGTTGTTAATTTTCGATTTTGATGTGTGGGTTTTGAATTTGATTGGTGTTTTTGATTTGGGTGTTTGAAAAGTTTTGATTTTGTTATGTGGGTATTGAATTTGATTGGGTTTTTTTTTGATTTAGGGTATTTGAGAAGTCTTGATTTTGGATATGAAAATTGATTGATTGTATTTTTAGAAATTTAGGTTTTGGTACCTAGGGTATTGTAATTGAATTTGATTCTTTCAAGTTTTGATTTTGATTGCTGGTTGATATAGATTAATTAGTTGTGATTTTCATTCAATTTGATGATTTTTGTATATATATTTTTTTTATAAGAGATGATAAAATTTTGATTTTGGTACTTGGCTGTTCAAATTTTACCTTTTTTCTGTCAATTATATCAGTTGTCAATTGTCATGTTTTTTCCCCCCTTAAAAAGTTGTTGTTTTCGATAAAATCAATTGAAATTAGTCTAAAATTGTTATAATTTGGATATATTAATAATAATTAGGGTTACAATCTTGGATCACTAATGCATTTGATATATTACTACTATATCTATATCTATATCTAGAGGGTAATTATGATGAATATTTTTATTGTTATGTCGAATTAATGCGAATATATGTTTTTTTGTTTGCCATAGAAACATACTCCGTATGAAATTATTATCGTATCAATGGTGATATATATTTGTTAACGCATTCTTCGATGAACTTTATCTGATACAATGAGCTAACTTGTGACTAAAACTGACCATTATTGGTTAGATTCTGATCATAATTAGTTCTTAGAAACGGTCACAGTTTTACGACTGCATATACTTTGATCAGATATAACGGGAGAATTATTGGTTTTTCTTTCTTACGAAAAATTGGTGACAATGCGTGTCCCTAAGTCAATTCCCACCCGAAACACTTGATACTTTTATTTGCTATAGTAAAAACATTTGATTTACGTTGGATTTTTGCTTGTTATGTAGAACTAGTAAAGAATATATGTCCCAAAATCACTTAAGGGGTGATAAGGAGTCACAGTACAGAAAAACAGGTGTTGGTGCTAAATACAATAACAGCTCTGATTACCAGCAACGTCCTCTTTCCGGCGGCAGCGGCAGCGGCAGCGGCAGCGGCCCCGGCACCGCCTCTTCCATCTCTTCTAACGCCTCTGCCAGTCGCAGGTACTCTCATGCCTTTATAATTTTACTGTTTCATTGCGAATTTACTCTGAGTTTTTATGCTCGGTTTAGTGGTTCTGAATTTGCATGCTGTGGTTGATTGCTTGGAAGCTCGTAGTTATTCTGTTGTTATTGATGTATGCCATACAAAAGTCTTACAGTTGCTTCTACACCTCATTTGATAATAGTTGCGGAGTGTATATTGCATTGATAACTATTTTAAGACCACGGCGGTTTTATTTGACAATTTGTGTCTATTGACGCTATGATATTTAATGTTTTTTTTTTTTGGATGTTCAGCTTTAAAAAGCGTAATAATGCACAAGTTTGGATTGCTTTAAAGAATTCTGGACCTGTAAACCCTTCATCAGACCCTAATCCTACTACCACTGCTCGGCATGTGGAGAACGGCAGTCAGGTACAGTCCACAGTAACAGGTATGTTTACGCTGTGTTAAGAGGTGATATGTTGAATTTTTTGATGTCCGTGTCTTTTGTTCGTATATGAATTGCATTTTTATTGATGTTGTTGTTAGTTATTGAAACTATTGTTGGCTATTTAGGGGAGTCTCAAAAACCAGCTGCGGCTGCCACTCCGAAGCCAGCTGATGCTTTGAGACAAAAGAGCAGTCAACCCGTTCCAAAGGCTCCGTCATCTCTGACGGCCTCCATGGCTTCAGACTCCACCTCATCAACACCACCTTCCAAAGGTATTGACTTTGGCTTCGATTGGTGCTTTTTTTGTTTTGGTTTGCTTTTAAAAAAAGAAGTTTTTTAGAGTTTATATTGTCCTAGTGTCAAATGTCAAGGTAATATGAAGCGATGTTACTGACGTTAAACAACCTGATATTTCTCGTTGATGTCTGTTTTCTGGAAAAGTGGGAATATTTTTCACTTAACATTTATTCTATTCGTCTTAAGTTGTCTCTTCTATAGTTGAGTGTTAATTAGTAGTCTTTGTTTAAAAGTCGTCTGATGCTGTCTAAAGTTTGCGAAGAGAAAACGTCCGTAGTTGTTTTATTTTCCATGCACTTCATCAGGCGATGCTGGCACGGGATTCTCTCTTCAGTTTGGATCCATAAGTCCTGGTTTTATGAATGTAATTCACTTCCTCAAGAATTTGAATAATACTTTTTTGCTTCCATATCTCGACGATGTTTGCCGAACGTTATTCTGTGTTTTTTTTGTAGGTACCTGCAAGAACGAGTTCAGCTCCACCAAATTTGGACGAACAACAGCGGAACCAGGTCTTTTATTTATTTATTTACTTATTTATTAGTTATTACTATTTCGATTTGCCTCCCAATGTTAATCCACAATCTTGCTCTCTAGTCTCTTATCAGTGGCAAACTCGAGAATACTTGCGCATATGGGTAGCCATTATCAATGTCACTGCTATTTCTGATTTAGTGAAGTACATTAGCAAGTGGGGACATAGTGTATGTGTTGTTATTTTTGCGAAAATTGCAGTCGATCAAGTAATGGTAGGAATCACTATAGGACACTGCACACTGGTTTGTAACTTGTCAAATGCTAGAAATAGGGCGCAGCATAAGAGGCTGGAGAGTCGTGTTCAAGTCGTCATTTGTCAAAATACTTGTAGGCGTGTTGTCAAAATACTTTCTATGTATCGTCAACCGTTATTTGTCAAAAGTTGAAGGACTTGTAGGCATGTTGTAGCAAATTTATATTGCAAGATAATGTTATTGAAATTGAGATTGTTTGACCATTAAGTTCAAATATGAACAATACAGACTTTCCCTAGCCTTGTACTGTTTTATAATAAGTCGTGGTAATTGTTGACATGTTTCTCACGGTTTTCTGGACTTCATGGCCATGCAGGCTCTTCGTACGGCATCAAAGGCTTCACCTCCAAATCCCGCACCTACTGCTCCAAAGCAACAAACGCCTAACTCGGATGTCCCCACCGAGAAACCAACTACCCAAGGCTCTCGTAAAACTCCACTGATGGGGACGTCCCCAGCTCCTCCTGTTCAAACTCAAAAGCCCGGCGTCCTTCCAGTGCCTGGAACTTCCATGTCTATGCCATTTACCCAACCGAATAACCCCTTACCCTTTGGCGGGCCTAACACACAAATCCCGTCTCATGTCATTCGACCTAATTCGCACCAAATGCCACAAATGCCGTTACCTATAGGAAACTCCTCTCAAGTTCAGCAACCCTTATATGTTGAGCAAGTTAGGGCTAAGCAGAGACGCTTGAAGGCTATTTTGAACAAGCTTACCCCGCAGAACTTCAAAAAAGTGGTTGAGCAAGTTAAAGAAGTTAAGATCGACAATGTTATTACTTTAACTGAACTCGTATTCCAGATTTTTGACAAGGCGTTGATGGAACCGACGTTTTGTGAAATGTATTCTAACTTCTGCCAGCACTTGGCATCAGAATTGCCTGAACTCAGTGTCGAGAATCAGAAGTTTACTTTTAGGCGGTTGTTGCTATATAAGTGTCAGGAGGAATTCGAGAGAGGTATACGAGAGGAAGAGGAGGTTAACAAGGATGAGGGCGAGACAAAACAGACCGACCAAGAACGAGAAGAGAAACGGTGGCGTATGCTAGGCAACATCAGGCTGATTGGTGAGTTGTACAAAAAGAGGATGTTGACCGAAAGGATAATGCACGAGTGCATTAAGAAATTGCTAGGAAACTACGAAAACGCAGATGAAGAGAATATTGAAGCGTTGTGCAAGTTGATGAGTACAATTGGCGAGATGATTGATCATCCCAAAGCTAAGGAGCATATGGACGCGTACTTCGACATCATGAGGCAATTGTCGAACGACATGAAGCTCTCGTCTAGAGTAAGGTTCATGTTGAGGGATACGATTGATCTTAGGAAGAACAGATGGCAACAGAGAAGGAAAGTCGAAGGGCCTAGAGAAGCTCGGAGTGAAATAGTACAAGATGTTGCTGGGAAGTTAGTTTCAGACGACACCCAGTTGGATGCAACACGTAGGTATAGAGATTTATGTCGTAAATTTGTCAAAATAGCATCGAGAGCAGCGGCTTTCAAAGAATCTTCTTTACTCCTAGACCGTGGATTGGATAGCATTATCAAGGATGTTGAAAAACAATTGACTAGTATGAAACTTGAAAATGGTTTGTTTGGTTCTGGAGTTGCTGATCAAGTCGCCAGCTTAGATCAAGTGTGTGCAGGGTCTTGTTCAACCCTCAATAAGATTACATTGAAACGAAAAGTAAAGGCTACAGGAGGTAGACGTAAACTGAGTTGGATTGAGAAGCTTCACAAGAAAAAGTCTCGAAACCTTAAAGCTCAAAGTGTTGAACTTGAACAACAACCAACAACCAATTGCCCAAGAAGGAAGCAAAAAAATCACTACAACAAGGAAGATGCGTATGAGCAAACATGTGCCGTCAATAGCAGCCGTACTATATTGCTAGAGGTACGGTTTGGATATTTATAATTCAAAAGTGTCATGCACATATTGAACAACAAAATCATGTGTAGCATATACGACGGCATTATAATTATAATATTGTTTGAATTATCTAGGATCTTAACTTGACACCTACAGAGACCTTGATCCTCAACACATTGTTACTCAAACATCAAATGTCACGAGCTTAGGTATGTATTTTAATCTCTCGTTGCTCTTTAATTATTGTACTATGTTAGGAATTTAAATATCAATTTTGACTATTGTCCATCAATGCAGGTATGCATCCCTTAGAAGAAGCTTAATATGGTAGTTTTACACTGTTGACACAAGACCACAAGGGTTATCAGAAATGGATGTTAGGTGTTATAATGATTTTATTTGACATTGAATAATACAGTAGATTTATATTTTCTTAGTATTCCTGTTTGCTTTGAAGAAGCTTAGTATTTATAATGAACTCATGATTGCTTTGAATAATTTATATGTTGTTAGTATTCATGTTGCTTAACAATGTTACTCAAAATCGAATTATAGCGTATTAATTTATGTATTAATAAGCCTATGTAGGAGTTGAACCTACGTCTTTGTGTTGTAACACAATGCTCTGCCATTTTGAGCTAATAGACTAGACAAAAATGGTCACCATAAACTACCTACACCAAGCTACTGAAAAATTAACAAATACTCCGTAAGTCCGTATTAATAAACCAAAAGTTAACACCCAAACGTGACGACAAGTTTCAAAAAAAACAATGATTTCATGGTATAATCTGCAATATCATTTCAATTCAGTTCCAAAAACAAACATTGACGATCTATCTATCTAAACACCAAAAAAAAAAAAAAAAAAATCCCCAATATGTAATTGTTCTTAAAGACCTAGAATTTCAATTGCAAACTAGAAATTATCAATTCAACATGACAAAAATAATTTTATTTGAAATTATCAATTCAACATGGTAAAAGTAATTTAATTACAATATATCAGTTCATACTTACACATGAATCAAGATGTATACTAAACATTCCCAATTAAAAAGTAAACAAAGATACACAAGAATTATCTGTAAAGTGATTTCATTGCTTGAATTTATGAAATATTAAGTGCTCAACAATCTACATAAGAAATTAATTTTTAACATGAATTGGAAGAAATTATGGGGTGTTTTTGGAGATGATAATAACGATGTGAAGGGAGAAGAGAAGAACAAAAGCTTTTATCTTTGGTTTTCTTTTTACTGTTTTCATTTTTTAATTTTCCTTTTTTTTTATTAAATGTGTGAGAGTAGATCTACACCATCCAAATATTTTAACGGCTGAGATTATATTAACTGCGTATATGCAGTTAAATGAAGACTGCACCGGATCCGCACACCCCTAAAAACATACTAGGAAGTACGTATAAAATTTAGCCGTCTCTCCATTTATCGGGTGATGCACATGCAGGTTTTTACTCCTATCATCACATAGAAAACCCAATAGCCAATAGCATAAAATAAACTACGTTTACGATACTTGAGAAAATGAAGACGCAGATGATTAGTACCTTCGGGACCTCGGGCCATCAATGCAAAGAATATGTTGTTAAGCTTTTCCATCTTCTTTGCATCCTGAGCTTGGTCGGTCTTAAATTTGAGGCACTGCCAAATATTTTACGTAAAGAAATGAGGTTAAGAGGATCATAGCTAAACATATTAGGGTTACACAGAATACCAAGTAATTTAACAAGTTACTCGACGCAGCTAATAATCTCCTCATAATAAGTTCCACTTCTCTAAATCCATTTTTTGCAACGAGTTCTGCTGTCGCATGATACGCTATAATTCTGTCACCCATAAGTCATTCAAAAGTCGCAGTCGCCAAAATTGTAAGGATTCCTCAAACAAACAAGTCGTACGTAGTTCAAATGCAACAAGCACTCAATCTAAATTAACATAATTCTTAGAGAAAAGTAGACATAGCAACACAATTCCTTCCAACACTTTATCAGCACAATCGTCATACTTCACATCGCCCTTCAAAACGTTCCCTACTCTCCTTTTAAGTCTTAGATTATCAACACTATACTCGTAGCAACGAAACCATCCTCTTTCCCCATCATTATCCAAAAAAATCTTGTCCATACTGTGATCATCACGAACACAGAGAATCAAAATGCACCTAAACACATACCATAAACTTCAAAGTTCACGAACGCAAAATCCAAACACTCTTCACCAATTTTCCAAATAAAAAAACAACGCTCATGTATACCTTACACCACAGAAACTTGTGTCAGATGGCTTGACGCATCAAACGAGTTTTTAGAGCATAAAACATACTCCGTCATTGGGTATAATGCGACCAAATTTTATATAGATTTAGAAATGGCAACGTTCTACTCAACAATGACCACCAAAGTTGTCGTGGTTTCTGCACTAAATCACGTCTAATGCGTCAACCCGTTAAAAGAGTGAGACCTAGTGATTCTATAAACAAAAACAATGCATAAATTTCAAACAAAATCAAAACTTCATTCAAACCCTAAAGAAGAATAACTTCATAGAACCATAATTTTCCAATCAATTACACCATACCCTAAGTTTATAAACACAGATCATACAGAGAATTTCACCAAGATCAAAACTTTATTCAAAACCCAGTTCAATGCAGATTAAAAACAGCCAAAAATATAAAAAAGAACAGATTAAAACTACACAAATCATCTGAATTTTATAACACAAACTGCAAAATAAAACGAAATTTTAGTACCTCTTTGTTATCAGTAACTTTAAGAACCAATTTGCCTTCACAATGTCTGTATTTCATGCAGTAACGTGTCTGCATTGCAATCAAAACCCAGAAATTTAAACACGAAATTAATTATAACCAAACAATTTAATTGCACTTTCGAAATATCAAAATTCAACAACAACAAAAAAAATAAAAAAAAAAACCCCAAAAAAATTGAATTGAAGATTAAAGAAACATACAGATTCAGGATCTGCTCGAAACAATTGCACGGATCGTTCAACAAATTCGTCCCACGATGTGATGTAAACCATCGTTTAATTTCTGCGAATAAATTTTCTTTTTATCTTTTTCTTTTTCTTTTTTTTTTCAGAGAGAAATTGTATGTTAGAGATGTATCGGAGTATTTATGTTGTTACTTAGAAAATTTATTATGGGTTTTGAAGGGTTTTGATTTAATCTTGTTATTTTTTAGTTAATATTTTTGTTATTTAATTTTTTTTTTTTTTTTTTTTTTTAATCTTTGGTCACGTAAGTAGTTACTTTTGAGATACAATAGAGTTACTTTTGAACTATGACAGCGTTACTTTTCAATTTTAATTTTAAGTTACTTTTCAAGAATAATATGGTTACTTTTGAGGGTGTCTCATACAATAGGACAGTCTCACCATAGAATTTGTATTTGATTTAATCTTGTTATTTTTTAGTTAATATTTTTGTTATTTAAAAAAAAAAAAAAAAAAAAAAAAAAAAAAAAAAAAAAAAGGGTTGTATGGTGAGGAGTAATTAGTAGTTTGGTTTTTAGTGTGAGCGGATTTTACGTAATATTGTCATATTAGATTGGTATCAAGTGGATTAATTTGTTGAAGAAAGAAGAAGGAAGAAGATAAAGATTTACGCGCCTTAAAGGGAATCTAAAATTTTAAATTTCGCAGAATAAATCAACTTAGTTAACTGATTAAAAGTCCGAGCAATTTAATTTCCATCAAACAATTACAAGGTACGGAGTACTCTGATATCATACCAAATTGAAGTAAATCTAATCTAGTAAATTCGTGTATAGATCTAATAATGCTAAAAGTCTATTTAAACTGAAATCAAATCAAATAGGAACACCTTTCCTACATAATGCAATCTTATTTATAAAAGAAAATATTTACATTGAACGTCAAAATTCGTTATGGTTTACGAAAATAAAGAACATATCGGTTCTAGATGAGAAATTTAAAGGATGTATTAATGACTCTGTGATCATTTATATGTTTGTTCACAGGGTCAAAGACTAAAGAAAATAAATACGTAGTAAAATGTTTGGACACTTTTGTGTACGAGTAAGTCTTACATAAAACCGTTTCACCCGTGCGACGAAATTCTTATGAGTAAAATGCGACTATTTTAATGCTTAAAGTAATCACTTTCACGCTAAATATGACCACTTTAAAACTCCATAAAACGGTCACTTTAAACGTTAAAATAGTCACTTTAAACCTTAAAGTAGACACATTTTAGTTACAAATACTCCGTCGCACGCATGAGACGGTTTCATGTAAACATTTGTGTTTGTGTATGGAAGGTAAAACACAAACGCAAACATCTCATATTAAATTTACAAGACTAAATTCACCGATAAATCTGCAATTTGTCAAAACACAAATCTAATTTTTGAGCAAAGTACGAAATAGATATACAGATAGTGACTAAAATTCGATGAGAAATAGGAGGCGATAACGTCACTCTAGACTCTAGTTCATAGACCATATGATACAACAGCAAGAGTGACCGAGCTACGATTGTAGGTATCATCGAGCCCATGATACAGACTCAATCTCATCTCTGGCTGCTTTGTAAAGCTCCAGACGTTTTGAACATTCGTGTCTTTTCTCCATAAGCATCGGGTCTTCATCTAGCATCTGTCCTAGCTGTTTCGCCTGAATAATGCAAGAATATCAAAAAGAATTTCAGATTTATCGTTGAATAATACCTTAAATCTATTACTCGGGTCTAAGGGTGAAATGCAGTGGTGGACGTAACTAGCACATCGATAATGAACCATGTATATGCACTAGTGACATGATTGACTACGTGATTCAAGCGAAGGTTACCTCTCTTTTGCCGATTTGTATGTAGAAACGATTAAGCAGGGAGTGTTTAGCTTCCTTGACCTGGCAATGTACCGCTGCCTTGGGAATCGTATTTTTCAGTGTGTCAGCCACCATACCAATGTACGATGAAACGTTTGCTCCAATCCTTCGAAAATGTGCCTCATTGTATCGATCCACGTTCGTAGCAGCGGGATTTCCGCCCTTTTCCGCCGCCACTTCTTGAGGAAGTCTCCGAAAGAAATCCACAGTTAGGTATGAAGCTTCCATTTCAACGAGCCTGATAACCGTCTTCCTGCTTTCGTCACGGAACTTCTCTAAAGACTCATTAGTCGCTCCGGCTAACTCCGCTTGCAGCGAGGGAAAACGCTTTAGCTCCTGTTCAAGATTAGATTGCACGATTATTGATGCTGCCATTACAGAGAATTACGACTACCATATACACCTTCGCAAACAAGACTCACTTGCGTTTCTCCAATTGATTTCCTTACAAGTTCTTTCAACACAAAGTGAACCTGAAAGATGTGGAAAACAAACAGTGAAATTGTATGCAAAATTACTCCATCTTGCTAATTTTTCGGTCTACAGGAAGTAGCACTTACAGCATCGACGGATGCTTCAGCAGGACCTCTAAAATAATTTAAAGCACCTTCAATCAGACGTCGGTAACCTTGCTCAGGGGCTATGAGATGTGGCTGATAGCCATCAGCCTCTGAGACCACCTTTTTAACATTTTGCAGAGACAGATACCGATCAAAAGGAAGCTTTCGCAGAGCAGCAGGAAGCTGGTGGTCAAACACCCCGTATATTCGATTGCCTCCAGGACGCCTGAAAGTAAATAATTTTACGCACCACCGTTATTTACTGAAATTTTAATCACTCATGCAAGACATATCAAGGCAAACTCCCACATGAAATGTAACAAGGCTAAGCCCTAGAATAGGTAGTTACAAAGAACAGCCACCTATACAACATAAACTTCCACAATAATACGTCTCGTGATTGCTTCAAGGTAAAGACAGGTGCTATTAAAGCAAGTTCACTATCCAAGTATCCTAACCATATTCTTTTAAAATTCAGTCATTGGAGAAGAACATGTCAAGAGAATTACCCTCCATCGAGATGTTCCTTGAATACTTTATCGAATGCACGGCAAAGTTCCAGGATTGTGTACAATTGAGCCTGCAACATCATATGCTTGAGTTACTGGAAAATTTAAACAAGATCAACTATAACATAGAACCCACATTTATGAGAGTTACTCACCCCAGCGTCTACACCAACAGGTCTACCGAGGCGATCCAGTTCAGCTTCTAGCTCATCGATGGTTTTGTTAATCAGTGAAGTAATGCTGGGAATACGGGCCCTGATAACGGACTCCAAATGCTGAATCAAGGACAAAGCCACACAGGCTTAATAACAAAATTAACAAAGGAAGCTGAACAAAATATGACCAAACAACGGCAATAACAATTGTACCTGGGAAAGTAGTTTTGCGAGATATTCTGATCCCATCCTATTAGATAGGTGCGAATAATCAGGGCTAGTTGCAAAGTACTCACGCTCCTTGCGTCTAGCAGCTATCATATCAACATTCCTATTGATTTCTGCCTGTGATCTGTTCACTATTCCTACCCAGGGGCGTTGAAGTCTGTAAGACTTTCCTTCGAGAACCTTGCATAGAGATGGCAGAAGCATACAGAGATGAGGAGTAGTAGATATGTTTTACGAAGTACAAGATTAACACAAGACGTTATGCAAAGAGTGGCTACATCATAGATGATGGGGATCAGCTACTGAACCTCTGAGCTACCCTATAATGCATCTATCCTAATATTTTCTACATTAAGTAAATATTAAAGTGATGTAGATAAAGAAACAGTTAAATATGTATAGGTGGACCTTTTTATCTGTTCTAAAAATAACTACCTTATTATCGTCTTGCCTATAGGGAAGAAGTAGGGGGTTGACTGGTTGAGGGTTGACAGATACATACACTCACAGAGGCTAGTTCAACTGATTCGCTTTTGGTATGAGTTTTGTGTAATTTTTTACCCTCGAAACTCTACTGCAACATAGTTAGATAGTCGGAAAAGATCAGTTTATGGCCGGAGTTCAAGAATTGTAATCATTGCATTAGAGCCGAAGAAACATACATCAAGTGCATTAGTCCCTTTGTCCATCAGATCCAATTTTGTTAAAACACCAAAGGTCCTATCACCTGAAGCAATTTAAAACCCTAATTTAAGTAGGGTGCAGAGTACAATAAGAAGTGTTGAGCATGATACGCGCAACATGAAGGCACGAAAACATACCACTGGGGTCCACTTCCTTGGCAAGCTTCATAGCGTCTGATGTTGCAATATCTTGATTAGCAGGAGATATTGCCAGTATAATGCAGTTGGGCTAGCACGGCAAAAAGCTTAGCATGAGAATCGCACAGTAACGTCAAACCATATTTACTCAATGGAAATGCCTACCCATTAAAACCACACAGGGAAATTCGAGCACGGCTTGTTACTACTCCTAATTTGGTGATCTACATCCTGATCAAAATCTATTAGTGCACTTTTTTGGCCTAAGGTAACACCTTTATACTAAATCCTAAATTCTAATTGACGACAATTTCCAGCGTAACAAACAGTCAAACTACATACCAAATTAACGTTAAGCCGTTAACGTAACACTCGGTATCACTCTTGCAAATTAAAGAAAAAATAAAATATAATAAAAAATGTTATTATCATCATACAGAATACCCAAATCTTAAGGCGGCAATGTATACTTAAACATCACAGTACCAAAGTGAATAAAGACTCTTGTAACTGTGAAGTTGGAGATAGATACCAAAAGGACAAGATTAACAGTGGAGTACGATGATGAAAATAATTACCTTATCCACATAGGTCCGAACCATGTTTTCAATGTCTTCAACGATACTCTCAGGCTGTCCATCTGAGTACATTATGAAAACAAATGTGCTCAGAATCATGATCACACACAAAAAAACACCACAACAGAACTCTACAAGAAAATTAGAACTCACCTATAGCAACCTTTGTCAAACCGGGCAAATCAATAAGGGTCAAGTTGACAACTGAAAAAGCGGTAACATAATTAGTTGCACACAAAGCAACACCATGGTCTAACTCCACAAGAAAATGAGAAAAGACTGGGACATATAGTATTGTCTCGAACAAAACAATTAGCGGCAAATTACCGTTTGGTGAGTAGATACTGAGATGAATAGGAACTGGCGAAATTTGTTTGGACTTCCCTGTCACTCTATCTGTTTCATCTTGAATCTCCTTACGAACAAGGGCTAACAACAACATATTTGAAGAGGAGAATTCAGTACTGGGTTACTGACTAATCTCAAGTGAGCATTATAGTGACAAATCATTGGAAATCACATCATATTCATACAGCAGCAAAGAGAAAGCGACACATCTCCATAAGCATAAATTTTAGAAGGTCAAGATAAGCTTGCTCAACTAAGTTTTAATTTGGTTTTAAAAAAATGGTATGGCAAGCCAATTACCTACAAAATTCTGTCATGGACTTCTCAGAGACAAATAATATCCGGAATGGTTAGTATTTTTATGTTAAATTTCGTTGTAGTATTCAATCGAATCTTGAATATAGTGCCTACACATTTTTTGCCAATACTTATGGGCAATGAAAACAAAAGCATTCAAATGAAGAATCAAACTAGTTAACCCAAGCTATGAGTCTAAAAGTGCATCAACCACGACTAAAAGGAAGCTTCAATATATAAAACCAATATAAAATGAGTACATCATGGCTGAGACGACCTCATCACAAAACCATGCATGTTTAAAGGCTACCTTTTAGCTTAAGACAAACCAAAAACATTAAACTCGTTGATGGGAAACGAGTTCTAATCTTGAGTCCATAGTTCAATCGTATTGCCACTTCATCGACTCAATAAGCCACGAAACATAACCTCAGATACAACCGTACGCAAGACTTACTATGCACAAAAGGTTACTTAACCCAAATATCTCCTATCAGATGAATTACCCTAACTACAAGTTATGGGTGATTGGTACGTGTTTTTAGGGTTTAGGGTTTTAGGGTTTAGGGCTTTTACTTGATTGGTTTGAAGTAAAACAATTGTACACAAGTCTTGCTCTAAAACATGTCACTTAACGTTTTTCCCCGTAACAAATAAATTACCTAACCACCATGCAATACATCTCGATAATTTGAAGTATATCCATCGTACACACGATTAATTTGTCGTCTAACAAGCTCTAAAACCTCTACAATATCTTAAAACAAAAACCTTCAACCCTCACTCAAAAGCTTCACAATTTATCAACCTAAGTGTATTCGTAATTCAGTCCATTTTTCATATAAGATGAAACAACAATTCAAATGAACAATTACTATAACTAATACGACCTTGTGTACACAAATTACGATTCAGCCACATAAACAACAAAGACGGTAACAACAACGATTCAAAGTGAGTACCAAAATCAGTGAAGCGACGATTAGGCAAATGAAGAAACTCAGCAAACTCCTGTGATCCTTCCTCTGTTTTATGCAATTGCAACACCAACGGTCTCCTCGTCACAATTCCTGTAACAATTCAGTTTTAATCTCCATCAAATCGCATACAACACGATACTCGTAACCAAAACGCGAGCATAATTACGGCGTAAAAACATCAGCCACACACTTTTCCAACACCACAGTAATAATCGTAATTATAACAGTCACATTTTAGTCCGAATTTCGAAGACGAACCAGATCCTCGAGGAAGAAAATCACGACCTACAATACTCTCAAGTACAGAAGATTTTCCAGAACTCTGCAAAAATCAATTTCATCAACACACGAACAAAAATTATTCAAAAAAAAACGAAAAAAAACTTCGAACAATTTCAGCAACAAAATAATTAAAAAAAAAAAAAAAAAGTTTAAAATTAAAAAAGGAGAAATTGAGGAGAAAGAAAGACCTGACCGCCGACGACGGCGACGGAGGGGAGAGACTCCCAAAGAGAGTTGAAGGAGGAGTCACCGCCGCCGTGGTCGCCGAGAACGGTGCAAGCTCTCTGAATTCTGTTGACTAAACCTATCAAACTCTCCATGGTCGTCGTCATCTTATCAGTTTTACGGCGAGGAGAGAGAAAGTAGGGCGGTTTGCGGTGGTTGTAGCGGTGGAGTGTAGGGAGGGAGAGGGTTATTGTATAGTGTGGGAATAAAATAATTGAGTTGGAAAATTAAATGGCGTGGAAATTTCGGAGCATAAAATGTGGAATTTTGTAGGAATGTTTTCAGCCACGTCAGCATTTTTAAGTCATCTTTTTTTGGTCGTCGTTAGTTGTAACATTTTTGATTTTTTTTTTTTTTCTTTTTGAATTTGATTTGAAGAAGGATTTGAATTTTGAAAAAGTTTTCCAAGTTAATGTCAATGTTTTGCTTACCGTTGTGGGTTGGATACTTGAATGTGCCATGTTGTGTGCATGTGGCCATTAACGGTTTCGAATTCGAATTTGTATTCGTATGGCTATGTAAAGACTATTATAATGGGGAAAGAAGGAGAGTGATTCGGAGTTAGGTCTTGTTGTCCAGAATAACTTCGTCTTGACCTTGTATGATAGTTTTACGTGTATGATGGCTAAGATGTACAAAAAAGAATGATCACTTTAATGTGTATATCAGCTGAAAATAACTTTTTATAGTATTAAATGTTATTTTTACATTAGTATTCCCTCCAACCACAATTAAAGTTCATAGGTGGGTGGAGGGAGAAAATACGAGTAAGTGATAATATATGACAGAAAATAAAAGGAGAAAAAAATTGTGGGGTCAAAATTAATAGTAACCACAAAGAACAGACCAAAAAGGAAATATTGTAAGTATGAACTTTAAATATGGATATATCAAAAAGAAAAGTACTCCCTCCCTTCATATCCAAAGCCTACATTTGCTTTTTCACATTTGTCGAGGTAAATGTCGGAACGAAAATATCTATAATTTCACTCGATAAAAAAATCTAAAAATTGGATATAATATTGTACCCATAAAGACGAATCAAACAAGATCACACACGACTATATTTTCACTTATAGATTGTCGGGAATTTCAAAGATTCCCGACGTAGATGAATAGTGTCAAAAAGGTAAATGTAGTGTTTGGATTTGAAGGGAGGGAGTAGGTAATTGTGGATGAATGGAGTAGAAGATAAGGAAATTGTCATATGCATATAATTGTTCTCATGCGAACATTTGTGTATTATTATTGTTAGCTTGAACTCGAACAACGTAGTTGGGAATTTGTGCTACGTATGGTCGGGACTCGGGAGGCTTTATACACTTTTAGGTAAAATTTTATTCCATCCGGCTCGTCAGTGGGTCATACATAGATGGTTAGGCTTACAATCTTCTATAATTCCTTATTTCCTGCAAGTTGAAATCAGTCAAGCTGTGAAAGAGTTTGAAGTGACCGAGTTCATGGGACGGGTCAACTAGATCGAACATTAGTTTTAAAAATGAGATTAAGATGTTCGTAGGATTTAAATTTGAAATTTTATCATTTAGAACACTCGTATAATATAATGTAACTATGTAAGTGATGGTTGTAGTCCAAATCATAGTTCTTATATATTAGGCCCAATAGTAGCTAAACTCCCAATGATGTATGGATTATGGAATAATGGAGGGTGTAGTTGAATTTTAAATGTGATTAGTCCAAGGTAAATATTTGAACAGAAATAGGTTATATTAAGTCCACAAATAAATTTGAGTCCGTGAGTCCACGTAACTCTTAGTAGCGTTTTGTGAAACTGTAATGCTTTGTAAATGTAACTATATGTATTTGTAACTTTAATACTTTGTAAATGTAACTGTATGTGTTAAAATTACAGTTACATTTACAAAGCATTACAGTTTCAAAAAACGTTATTAAGAGTTACACTGGATTCACGGACTCAAAAAAGATAAGGGACTTATTATAACTTGACTCTGAACATTAAGTTTTATCCCCATAATTTACTGGTTTTACAATGATACTACGCAGGGCCGGCCCATTGGGCGTGCTATTAGGTTCTCAGAACAGGGCCCCCAAAAAATAAGGGCCCCAATTTGTCAAAACTGATAATATGTTGAAGGGTTAAAAACTAAACTGTAGCTAAATATAGCAACAAAATGTAGTGGTATAGTTGATAAGAATTGTAATTTTCATACAAGCCATCAAGGTTCAAATCCTTTTAGTATTGTTTTTTTTTACTTTCTAAATCGAACATATTCAAACAATTCTATATAATTTTTCGGTCAAATAATTAGAGCCCCCACTTTACAAATCAGAATAGGGCCTCCAAAATTTATAGGCCGGCCCTGATACTACGATAGCATGAATAACTTATTTTGAGCTGTTTAATTTATCCATATTTATTTTCATTTTATATTTTTATAGATCCAACTATTCATTTTAATCATTTTTTTGAACAAATTTACTGAAAACTTAATAAAAACTCCGTACTAGCAATACTTATCTTGTACGGAGTACTTTGTATGGAATTGTCCTACTGAGTATCTACTTTGTAAAAGGGTAACGACCACACGGAGTACATTATAAGCATATAACCTATTGACATAGTTATTATATATCCACATAGCTCATTTAAGCAAAAAATGTTTTTTTTTTTTTTTTTCAAAGTTTTCTCAAAAGTATGTTATTTAACGAAATAAAGTTGGTTTGAAAGTTATTACACTTAATGGGTTCACACCATCACATTTTTTTTTCTTTTTCGTATAAAATTCAGAGAAACCTTTGTGGCCTACAGCAGCTTCGTACAAAAATTCAGCAACCGCTATATATGGGCCACAGCGGTTTCATCAAAAAATTCAAAAACCGTTGTGGGCCACGATTTCCCTTTGCCAAGGTGCAAGTTGCACGTAAGTGCAGATTGATGGGCTAGCAGGCTATGCAAGGAGAAGGTCATGTTCCTTGGAGGGTGGTGCAGGGTGTGCCGTGGACGAAGGACGTGGTCATATAACCCGTGGATGAAGGACGTGGTCATATATAAGGGATTAAGGGGATTGGTGTTGGACTGTTGGGGTTACGACTGTGTCGTTGAGTGTGCTTACTACCCGAATTTAGTAGCTAAGTTTTTGAGTTTTTTTTTTTAAAAAAATAATGTTCAAAAAATAAAAAAAAATTACGGAAATAGGGTGCATGTGAAACAATTTAACAAAAATGGGTCCACGTAGACTCGGACAAAATTAAAAAACTGGTTTGGTCGCAATTTCATTTTGCGACTTTCCTCAATTCCATAAACTATGCACAATTAAAAACAAAATAAGGGAAAAAAAGCAAAGTCGCAATTTCAGAGTGAGACTTTACTACTCCGTATATACTTAAGTCACAAAATGGGCCTGCAACTGTGGGCCTTCCATCCACTCTAAATTTGTTCAGAATAGTCTGTTTTGTGTTCTATCAAAAATTAGAGGAAAGTCGCAATTTAAATTTGCGACTTCAGTCCAGACCACTTTCAAACTTTCATCCGAGTCTACATGGACCCATTTTTGTTAAATTGTTTCATGTGCACCCTATTTTCGTAATTTTTTTATTTTTTGAACATTATTTTAAAAAAAAACTCTAAGTTTCCTCACAACTCACAACTGTCCCGTACAATTTGTACGGGCATAAAACTTATATAATTTATAGAGAAGTCTTTGAGGAATTATACAGCCGTTTACAATGTTATCGTTGTATTTTTTTTTTATTATAACTTTTTCGGTAATAGTTTGAATTTTTCTATTACTTATGGTTATTTGTCATATAATTTCGTTGTTTTAATGTTTTTTTTAGTGATACATATATACACAATTGATTATTTTAAAAGACATCTCTATTAAATCTGTTCTATACTAACTTTATTATTCATAGGTTCTAACTTGAATTTCATAAAGGACATGCCCGTGCAATTTGCACGGGCATAACACTAGTGACTAATCATTTCTCAAACCCCCAAACTTGACAAAATTTAGTGAATGAATAGCTTATGTCGATAAAATTTAGTTCCTACGAGTACAACTCATTTCCATAAATAAGTTGCACTTCTCACATATTTGAGATTGACCAAGACAAGCTATCAAACACTTAAGAAAAATTCAAGCGCCTTCTAAAACTTTAGACATCGTCACATGGCTTCAAAAGATTTTCAACTTAAGACGAAGAGAACTTATTTGTTGTTGCTTATAACGTGAATGAATGTGAATGAAGTTATTCTTTAGTAGCGAGTCTTGAGTAACTTATTCATCGTTGCTTTTAACGTTTATCAAATTTTTCTTTGGTGCCTAGATGCAGGAGCCTGCTTAGTGCTCTTTCGAGCCATTTGACCTGTATACCAAGGCCTTCTCTTTCTGATGGTCTTCTCATTTCGAGCTTATTGATATCATATTCATCGTTAGCCAGATGTAAAGTTGAGTTTGATGCACCGATTTTTGAAATTTCAAACCTTCGTTTGAATGTAGACCTGCTTGAACCAACAAGCCTTGTACTTGACCCATTTGACGCTTGTCGTTTACGTTATATAATTAATCCCATTTGTTGACGAAAGCTGCAGTTATACAAATTAAAGTTGCAGTTATGTTAAATTGCTACGTATATATTGTCCGATATGTAAAGGCTTTTCAACTAGAGAAAAAATTAAAAGACAAATTTCCCTTCACTAATTCTTGTGTAAGTCAGGCCTTATAATAAATTATTGTAAGTCCGCCTCATTTGTACTCGATTATATAACTTTTGTACTATTTAAGTGATAATTATGATTAATTGTTACTAAATTCTTTTAGTACCCCTGTTAGTGACTTTAGTAAATTTGTTTTAAGTTTTTTTTATCGCTTTAACTGCAATTTGTACCTTGGTCGTCTCACATTAACTTAGTGTAAGTTCAGTGTCACAGGAGAATTACTGATTTCCCTTATGGTGCGTTTGGGAACATGGATTTCATTTGAAACGTCGGATTTGGCTTAAATTAGGTGTTTGGGAACTTGGAGAATTTGGATTTGTATTTGAGTCAAATCCAACCCAAATCCATCCCTTAAGAAAATTAGCTAACATCAAATGACACCCTAAATGGTGTTATTTCCAAATCCTAACTCACACAACTAGTGATTTGATTTTAAAACCATCTATTTCAAATGTCTAATTCTAAATCCTAAATTTAAAATCAAATTTGAGTTCCCAAACGCTACCTTAATGGTGCGTTTGGGAACAGAGATTTGATTTGAAATGTTAAATTTGGCCTAAATTAGATGTTTGGGAAATTGAAAAATTTGGATTTGTATTTGAGTCAAATCCAACCTAAATCCATCCCTTAAGAAAACTAGCCAACATCAAATGACACCCTTTACTCCTTTAGGGTGTCATTTCAAATCATAACTCACACAACTAGTGATTTGATTTTAAAACTTTCTATTTCAAATGTTTAATTCTAAATCCTAAATTTGAAATTAAATTTGAGTTCCCAAACGCTACCTAATGTTAATCAACTCTTCCGTTCTCACCCAATGCTTCCCCATTACTCTTCATGTATGAAAAACGCATCATTAAAAAGGAGTATAAATACTCTTTTCTACCTCTAATTCTTATTCAATTCTAATTTCTTTCTTTGAAACGTCCAAATAACACATACTTTTGAGTGTTGACGTATAAAAAATTCACTCGAGAATATAATATCTACATTTGTCATCATATTTTTTTTCCAAGAAATATATTTTTGACAAATAAAAATAATATTTCAAAACATGAAAAGTCTTAAAAAAAAGACCGCATTTTACCAACGAAGCGAACGACGAATTTCTCGATGCATTAATTGTGACTAAGTCTAGGCGGATGGTAACCACGGTAGAATATATAATGACATTAGTGAGAGCTATAAAAATGGTCACATTTAAGTAAATAATAGTGAAAATAAGCGTACAAGTAGTCACATTTTACGAATCAAAACTTGTCTTTCAATTTTAGAAACCTTGAAAAACTATTGCTATCTCCATATAATTTTTGAGGAAATCCTTCTCTTGAATCAAAATAATAAAATTGTCTTAAACTGGCTTCGATGACGATTGACGATTACCTTCTAGGCTTCGATCCATTAAAGAGACGTTATAGCGATCAATTAACAATCATTTCTGATACGCACAAACAAAACATTGAAATAAAGGATGGAATAAATCCTAAAAAAAGAGTATTGAAAAACTTTATGAAAAGGACTTCGGGGGCGTTTGGTTTGGGGGTTGATGTTTGTAATTTGTCATTTTTCACATTTAAAATAATCTACTTAAAAGATTCAATTATATTTAAAACATATTGAATGAGTAATTTTAAAAGTAAAAATAATTTTAGATAAAAAAAAAAAAGGTTGTTTCTCTGTTTAAAACCAAACAGCTACAAAGGAATCAACAAAAATATCATTATATTTCCAGGTTACATCAAACAGCTACCTAAATTGATTGTAATCTTATTCTTTCTCTGTGTTTATCTTTCTGATTCTTTTTCCCTTTTCCCCTGTGCGTACCAAACGCCCCCTTAACGACCAAAATTGACGGTTTTGGATCCTTTAGTGACTAGTCATTTTAGGATACAACTGATATTATGCCAAACATAGGGGTACAATTAGAAAAAAAATGAAAACTTTAAGGGTACAAGTGAGAAAACTCTATTTTAAAATACAAACTTATTTATTTTTTTCCTAAACTTATTTACAAAATCAAATATATATATAAGGCAATAATATGTATTCTTTAATTTTGATACCATAATATTACGAGGATTCAAATGGTAAATTTAGTATTATATTTTAAATTGCATATATGTAAATTATTTTCATGTAAAATTCCAGTACAAATAGAAGAATTTCACAAATGCTCACATAAAACCGTTTCACGCGTGAAACAGGGTTTTTGTAACTAAAATGTGTCTACTTTAAGGTTTATAGTGACTATTTTAACGTTTAAAGTGACCATTTTATGAAGTTTTAAAGTAGTCACATTTAAGGTTAAAGCGGTCACTTTAAGCATTAAAATAGTCACATTTTACTCATAAGAACTCCGTTTCACGTCAATTCTAAGTAGATAATTTATTGGAATAATTTATTGCTCCAAACTATAAATAACATCAATTCTAAGTAGATAATGGACACTATCTCAATTGCGTTATATTTTATACATTTATCTTTTGCACGTACGTCAATGACACGTCTTATTTTGTTCATATCTCTAATACATATTACAAAAAAAACTTATAAAAATTTAATATTAATAATGCACTCAACAAACTATAAAAACACTACCACACAACTATTTTTTATTATATACGTTAAAAATTTATATCGAAGATTATTCTGAGCATGTAATAGATACTAGACGAACTAATCTCACACATAAATCTAATTTTATTTTTTTCAACTTTAAGTAAAAGGGAAAAAAAAAAAAAAAAAACCCTTGTTTTGGAGACTCTTTTTATTTTTGTTTTGGTTTGCCTTACTTTTTTTTTTTTTTTCTTCTTTCTACAATTCATCTCACTCAACACAAACAAACCTACAAAACACACAAAAAACATATTTACCATGGTTTTTGTCCTTTGTTTCTCTAATTAACTTTCTCTCTTCTTTTTTTTCTCCTTTCATTCTTCTCCCTTTTTTTTTGTTTTCTCTCTTCATCCTCATTTTTCAGTTTCAGGTGATTTTCTCTGTTTTTGTTTTGTTATGTCATTATTTGTTGTGTTTTTTTAATGTGAAAGTTTTGATTTTTATCCACTTAAGTTGTTAATTTTCGATTTTGATGTGTGGGTTTTGAATTTGATTGGTGTTTTTGATTTGGGTATTTGAAAAGTTTTGATTTTGTTATGTGGGTGTTGAATTTGATTGGTTTTTTTTTTTGATTTAGGGTATTTGAGAAGTCTTGATTTTGGATACGAAAATTGATTGATTGTATTTTTAGAAATTTAGGTTTTGGTACCTAGGGTATTGTAATTGAATTTGATTCTTTCAAGTTTTGATTTTGATTGCAGGTTGATATAGATAAATTAGTTGTGATTTTGATTCAATTTGATGATTTTTGTAATTTTTTTTTAATAAGAGATGATAAAATTTTGATTTTGGTACTTGACTGTTCATAATTTTACCCTTTTTCTGTCAATTATATCAGTTGTCATGTTTTTTCCCCTTAAAAAGTTGTTGATTTCGATAAAATCAATTGAAATTAGTCTAAAAGTGTTATAATTTGGATATATTAATATTAATTAGGGTTACGATCTTGGATCACTAATGCATTTGATATATTACTACTATATATCTATATCTAGAGGGTAATTATGATGAATATTTTTATTGTTATGTCGAATTAATGCGAATATATGTTTTTTTGTTTGCCATGGAAACATCTGAAATTATTATCGTATCGATGGTGATATATATTTGTTAACGCATTCTTCGATGAACTTTATCTGATACAATGAGCTAACTTGTGACTAAAACTGACCATTATTGGTTAGATTCTGATCATAATTAGTTCTTAAAAAGGGTCACTGTTTTACGACTGCATATACTTTGATCAGATATAACGGGAGAATTATTGGTTTTTCTTTCTTACGAAAAATTGGTGACAATGCGTGTCCCTAAGTCAATTCCCACCTGAAACACTTGATACTTTTGTTTGCTGTAGTAAAGACATTTGATTTACGTTGGATTTTTGCTTGTTATGTAGAACTAGTAAAGAATATATGTCCCAAAATCATTTAAGGGGTGATAAGGAGTCACAGTACAGAAAAACAGGTGTTGGTGCTAAATACAATAACAGCTCTGATTACCAGCAACGTCCTCTTTCCGGCGGTAGCGGCCCCGGCACCGCCTCTTCCCTCTCTTCTAACGCCTCTGCCAGTCGCAGGTACTCTCATGCCTTTATAATTTTACTTACCGTTTCATTGTGAATTTACTCTGAGTTTTCATTCTCGGTTTAGTGATTCTGAATTTGCTTGCTGTGGTTGATTGCTTGGAAGCTCGTAGTTATTCTGTTGTTATTGATG
This sequence comes from Dianthus caryophyllus, assembly GCA_023091065.1. NCBI lineage: Eukaryota > Viridiplantae > Streptophyta > Magnoliopsida > Caryophyllales > Caryophyllaceae > Dianthus > Dianthus caryophyllus. Next base: position 7,237,699 of record CM041522.1, read on the forward strand.
TATGCCATACAAAAGTCTTACAGTTGCTTCTACACCTCATTTGAATATTTGATAATAGTTGCGGAGTGTATATTGCATTGATAACTATTTTAAGACCACGGCGGTTTTATTTGACAATTTGTGTCTATTGACGCTATGATATTTAATGTTTTTTTTTTTTGGATGTTCAGCTTTAAAAAGCGTAATAATGCACAAGTTGGGCAATATAGAGGGTATTCTGGACCTGTAAACCCTTCATCAGACCCTAATCCTACTACCGCGGCTCGGCATGTGGAGAACGGCAGTCATGTACAGTCTACAGTAACAGGTATGTTTACGCTGTGTTAAGAGGTGATTTGTTGAATTTTTTGATGTCCGTGTCTTTTGTTCGTATATGAATTGCATTTTTATCGATGTTGTTGTTAGTTATTGAAACTGTTGTTGGCTATTTAGGGGAGTCTCAAAAACCAGCTGCGGCTGCCACTCCGAAGCCAGCTGATGCTTTGAGACAAAAGAGCAGTCAACCCGTTCCAAAGGCTCTGTCATCTCTGACGGCCTCCATGGCTTCAGACTCCACCTCATCAACACCACCTTCCAAAGGTATTGACTTTGGCTTCGATTGGTGCTTTTTTTGTTTTGGTTTGCTTTTAAAAAAAGAAGTTTTTTAGAGTTTATATTGTCCTACTGTCAAATGTCAAGGTAATATGAAGCGATGTTACTGACTTTAAACAACCTGATATTTCTCGTTGATGTCTGTTTTCTGGAAAATGGGAATATTTTTCACTTAACATTTATTCTATTCGTCTTAAGTTGTCTAAAGTCGAAGTTGTCTCTAATATAGTTGAGTGTTAATTAGTAGTCTTTGTTTAAAAGTCGTCTGATGCTGTCTAAAGTTTGCTGAAGAGAAAACGTCCTTAGTTGTTTTTATTTTCCATGCACTTCATCAGGCGATGCTGGCAAGGGATTCCCTCTTCAGTTTGGATCCATAAGTCCTGGTTTTATGAATGTAATTCACTTCCTCAAGAATTTGAATAATACTTTTTTGCTTCCATATCTCGACGCTGTTTGCCGAACGTTATTCTGTGTTTTTTTGTAGGTACCTGCAAGAACGAGTTCAGCTCCACCAAATTTGGACGAACAACAGCGGAACCAGGTCTTTTATTTATTTACTTATTTATTAGTTATTACTATTTCGATTTGCCTCCCAATGTTAATCCACAATCTTGCTCTCTATCAGTGGCAAACTCGAGAATACTTGCGCATATGGGTAGCCATTATCAATATCGCTGCTATTTCTGATTTAGTGAAGTACATTAGCAAGTGGGGACATAGTGTATGTGTTGATATTATTGCGAAAACTGCAGTCGATCAAGTAATGGTAGGAATCACCATAGGACACTGCACACTGGTTTGTAACTTGTCAAATGCTAGAAATAGGGCGCGGCATAAGAGGCTGGAGAGTCGTGTTCAAGTCGTCATTTGTCAAAATACTTGTAGGCGTGTTGTCAAAATACTTTCTATGTATCGTCAACCGTCATTTGTCAAAAGTTGAAGGACTTGTAGGCATGTTGTAGCTTATTTATATTGCAAGATAATGTTATTGAAATTGAGATTGTTTGACCATTAAGTTCAAATATGAACAATACAGACTTTCCCTAGCCTTGTACTGTTTTATAATAAGTCGTGGTAATTGTTGACATGTTTCTCACGGTTTTCTGGACTTCATGGCCATGCAGGCTCTTCGTACGGTATCAAAGGCTTCACCTCCAAATCCCGCACCTACTGCTCCAAAGCAACAAACGCCTAACTCGGATGTCCCCACCGAGAAACCAACTACCCAAGGCTCTCGTAAAACTCCACTGATGGGGACGTCCCCAGCTCCTCCTGTTCAAACTCAAAAGCCCGGCGTCCTTCCGGTGCCTGGAACTTCCATGTCTATGCCATTTACCCAACCGAATAACCCCTTACCCTTTGGCGGGCCTAACACACAAATCCCGTCTCATGTCATTCGACCTAATTCGCACCAAATGCCACAAATGCCGTTACCTATAGGAAACTCCTCTCAAGTTCAGCAACCCTTATATGTTTCCGGGTATACGCAGCACCATATTATGCAAAATCAGGGGATGATCGCCCAAGGTCTGAGCTACGGGTACAATCCTCCCCTCCACCACCATCACCAGCTCTCTCACCAACCGAGAAATCTAGGGTCGTCGCCTCAGGTAAACCTGCAAGGTGGAAATTATAACAGTGCTCGTATAGCAATTAAAATAACTAACCCTGAGACCCGTGAGGAGTTACAACTAGACAATAAGAATGGCGGTGGCTCACTGAGTTCTCAGGTGAACCACACTGCACATTCTTATACTGCTCCTCATCCTGGCAGCTTCTATCCAAACTCTTACACTTCTGGCTCTCCGTACACACCACAGCCAAGTCTAGTTCCTCCGACGAGTACTTCCCATGCTCCCAGATATAGCTATCCTACCCAAGGAGCGCCTGTGATGCCGTATGTGAACCAGGCCACTTCCGCTTCTTTATCTGTCCCCGGCCGTCGTGAGTCGTCAAATATTAGGCCTTTCACTCCTTCACCACAAGCTTCAGTGCCGGTAACAATTAAACCGGCGGTTACTTCTGCAGGAAACACGAATGTCGTTGAAAAAGGTGGTCCTGTGTCAGTTTCTAGGTCAGCTGCAGAAGCTGCTGTTGGAAGTAAGGAATTGAAAGTAAACCCGGCTAGCTCTTCTTCACCGTTGAAAACCCGTCTTGAATCTTTAAACCAGTCTGATGCTGTTGTTACGACTAATATTAAGGCTGATGCTGACAAAGAAACCGTTGTTGATTTTAACACCTTAAAGGGTGCGCAGGAGCAGTCTGGGCAGAAGGGGCATCTCCAGGCGTCATCACAGGTACTCGTCATATTACATTGTCGGTCACTCTTTTTATCCTACCGTACACTTCTTTCTCTTATCTTATTGTAAACTGAAGTGAAGTTGCCTAAATTGAACTCAACTGAACCGAACCAAAGCGTTTTAACTGATCACCCTTTCTTTATTGCATTTTATATTTGATGATAAAAAATTTACTCTATTAACACTTTTTGAAGCATGCAGTCAAAAGTCAAAACAATATGTCTCAAACCACGTTCATTTTGCATCATCTGGAAGTCCTGACCATGTATATTTCAGGATTATGTTAACCTTTCTAAGGTTGCAAATTCAGAATCCGCAGCTGCTAAAGGTAATCCAACTTTACCGGGATCTAAGGCAGGCGTTTTAGATGTCGCTCCTGCTTCTGATCGCGCAATTGATGATAAACCAAGTATGGATCATCCTGCTGGAGAAGAAGATAGTAATTTGCAGTTTGTAACCAAAAAAAGCGAGGCGGAACGTTCTAAAAGTCTTCAATTAGATAATCCTTCGGAGGCCACAAATGCTGTCTTTAAGCCTGAACAACCTGATGAACCGAAGACATCGCATCACGAGGTAGAGTCCGCTAGTGCTCATCATTCTGGAACGAATGTGAAGAGTGAAGCGGAAAGTGTAGAATATTCAAGGCCGTCTTCATCATTGGGTGTTGCTTCTAAACTTCCTGCTGGAGAAGAAGATAGTAATTTGCAGTCTCTGACCAAAAATAGCGAGGCGGAACGTTCTGAAAGTCTTCAATTAGATAATCTGTCAAAGGCCACAAATGCTGTCTCCAAGCCTGAACAACCCAACGAAACAAAGAAGTCGCATCAGGAGGCAGAGTCCGCTATTGCCCATCATTCTGGAACGAATGTGAAGAGTGAAGTGGAAAGTGTAAATAATTCAAGGCCGTCTTCTTCATCGGGTGTTGCTTCTAAACTTCCTGCTGGAGAAGAAGATAATAATTTGCAATCTGTGAACAAAAAAAGCGAGGCGCAAAGTTCTGAAAGTCTTCAATTAGATAATCCGTCAAAGGCCACAAATGCTGTCTCCAAGCCTGAACAACCAGATGAAACAAAGAAGTCGCACCACGAGAGAGAGTCCGCTAATGCCCAAAATTCTGAAACGGATGTGAAGAGTGAAGCGGAAAGTGTAGATGATTCAAGGCCGTCTTCATCATCGGGTGTTGCTTCTAAACTTCCCGTGGAGCCAAATAAGACGAAAAATAACAAGGGAAAGAAGAAGAGAAAAGAAATGTTTCAGAAGGCGGAATCTCTCGGGATAAATCCTGATCTCTATATGGCCTATAAGGGCCCCAAGGAACACAAAGAGACGGTTGCTGTCGAGGAAAGTGTACACGATGATAATACAAAGGAAGTGTCCAGTGCTGAACTGGAAAGTGCGGCGAAGGAAATAGATGAGCAGAAGAAACCGGAGCTTGAAAATTGGGAAGACATTGCCGATGGATCTACGCCAAAGTTGAAGTCCACTGACAGTGTAAAATGTGGAGGAGTTTTTGATCAAGTCGATGACGGAGCTGTGTTGAAAAAGTACACTCGTGATTTTCTCCTTACAATTTCAGTGCAATGTACTGTCCTTCCAAAGGGTTTTCAAATTACACCTGAGATTGCAGAGGTTTTGTCTCACTCAAATATGAATGATTCTCGCAGTTATTCTAATACTGCACGAATCAATGATAGATCTTCTGGGCCTGCCCGAAATGACCGACGGGGTAATGGGTCGATGGAAACCGACAGGTGGGCTAAGCCGAACCCTCATATTGATGTCACCTATGCTAATAATATGATGGGTTTTTGGCCCGGCCAGGGACCGAACTACGGTGCTGTCAGGCCACCTGGCCAAGGTCCTCCTGTGCAGCATGCAGGTGGAATTTTACCTGGACTGGTGCATTACATGGGTTTCCAAGCACCACATCGAAATAATCTCGAAGTGAATCGCTGGGACCGAGGTAAGAATTTCTACCCAGGCTTGATGCCACCTCCTCAGACGCCTCAGTCTGTGATGCACAGAGCTGAGAAGAAGTATGAAGTGGGTAAGGTAAGCGACGAGGAACAGGCTAAGCAGAGACGTTTGAAGGCTATTTTGAACAAGCTAACCCCGCAGAACTTCGAAAAACTGTTTGAGCAAGTTAAAGAAGTTAAGATTGACAATGTTGTGACCTTAACTGGAGTCATTTCCCAGATTTTCGACAAGGCCTTGATGGAACCAACATTTTGTGAAATGTATTCTAACTTCTGTCAGCACTTGGCGTCAGAGTTGCCTGAACTCAGTGTCGATAATCAGAAGATTACTTTTAGGCGGTTGTTGCTGAATAAATGTCAGGAGGAATTCGAGAGAGGTGAACGAGAGGAGGAGGAGGTTAACAAGGACGAGGGTGAGACGAAACAGACCGACCAAGAACGAGAAGAGAAACGGTTGAAAGTACGCAGGCGTATGCTAGGCAACATCAGGCTGATCGGGGAGTTGTACAAAAAGAGGATGTTGACCGAACGAATAATGCACGAGTGCATTAAGAAATTGCTAGGAGACTACCAAAACGCAGATGAAGAGAATATTGAAGCGTTGTGCAAGTTGATGAGTACAATTGGTGAGATGATTGATCATCCCAAAGCTAAGGAGCATATGGATGCGTACTTTGACATCATGAGGCAGTTGTCGAACGACATGAAGCTCTCGTCTAGAGTAAGGTTCATGTTGAAGGATACGATTGATCTTAGAAAGAACAGATGGCAACAGAGAATGAAAGTCGAAGGGCCTAAGAAGATTGAGGAAGTACATCGAGCTGCTGCGCAGGAACGCCTTGGGCAAGGTGGTGGTAGCAGTAGTCGGTTGACTCGTGGACCAAGCATGAATTCAGCTATCAGACGAGCCCCGCCTATGGAGTATGCTCCACGAAGCTCCGTGCTGGCGTCTCCTGTCGGTGGCGGCTACAGAGGATTGGGCCCACAGTTCCGTGGTCAGGATTTACGGGGGGACGACAAAAGTGAATTTGAGAACAGGACACTTTCGGTGCCTTTGCTTCAGCGCTCCTCGGGCTACGAGCCTGTGTTTGGGCCTCAAGGGGGACTAGGCAGGAGAATGTCGACTACGAGGCAGCAACTATCGGCCTCAGTGGGTCCCACAGCTGATATTTCGTCATCTCAGGGCCCTGTTAGGCGAGAGGTGGGTGGTCTGAATGGGTATAACTCTCCGGGTAATCAATTTCCGAAGCAAGCAGTGCCTGGTGCTGATGCCTACGCAGGTAACCAAGTCGGTTATCCTAATGCAACTCAAAAAGGTTCTTCGGAGAAGGCTTATCCTGAAGAGCGTCTACGAGAAATGTCTATGGCAGCAATTAAGGAGTACTACAGGTGCGCTCCCGTGTGCTAATTCTCTATTTTCCATCTGTTACTGTTGGTCCTTTGTATTTACATTTTCGTTGCATTTTGAACTCAAGTTCCTGTTATAACTGTCTGCAACTCCAAATGAGCTACTCCACTATTTTTTCCGTAAGCATCTGACTGTCAGTATTCTTTTTTAAAAAAAAAAATTGAGATCTTTTGGAATTCTTTTGAACGGTAAGATTTTGTGTAGAACTTTGTGCAGTGTAACTTACTTATATACTTCCTACAATCGACAAGTCTCTTCTTCTATGTATGTCAAGCAAGCCTCCCTCTTTTGGGCGTTTTGGCATCTATAGGGAATGGTCGGTCATGTATGTAGGGATCCAGTGTTAACTCCATACGTATATCCTTGGGCGTGGTGTAGTGTTTTATCGGAATTAATATATCTATAGTAATATAGCACAAGAGTGTTGTTAATTCCATACGTATGTCAGTGCTTATTTGTTTTACCCGATCTTAGGGTTAATGCCCGTTTTATTCCCGTTCACATCGTATTGTATTTTTGTATTTTTTTTTTTTTTAGAATCTAGTATACGTTTTAACCGTTATGTCCATTTGCTTTTTAGTGCGAAAGATGTTGTGGAAGCTGAATTATGCATTAAAGAGTTAAATGCTCCAAACTTTTATCCCACGCTTATATCTATGTGGGTTGCCGATGCTTTTGAGAGGAAAGACATGGAACGAAACGTCCTGGCTAAACTGCTCGTCTCCCTTACAAAATCTCGGGAACGCATTTTCAACCAACAACAGCTCATTCAAGGGTAAGTGTTCATCCACTCGTCAAAACCTCCTACTTTTCTTCACGTGGAAAACAAACAAGACTGATTCTCTTTTCTTGTTTGCTAGGTTCGAGTCGGTATTGAAGATCTTTGAAGACACAGTCACTGACGCTCCAAAGGCACCAGAATACCTCGGCCGAATGTTCGGTACACTCATATTAGAAGACGTCTTACCGTTGCCAGACGTGTGTAGACTGATCCACCAAGGTGGAGAGGAACCAGGCCGTCTACGAGAAGTTGGTTTGGCAGCGGACCTTCTTGGGTGCATCCTGGAAGTGATAAAGGCGGAGAAAGGAGACGCCACATTGAATGAAATTCGAACGAGCTCTAATCTTCGGTTACATGATTACATGCCACCGGAACCTCTGAAATCCCGAAAATTAGAGATGTTTTTATAGGGAGATGATGCCGATACAGTATGTGCCTATGTGGGGGGTGCTTCAGAGATTTGCTGGACATTGATTGAACTAGGGCCTAACTGTGTTATATGGTTAGGATTAAGCTGATGTACTCGACTCTCGACTCTCTTTTTGATTTCTGGTTGTACTTTTTTCTTTCTACTCTGTGAAATGTTAATTTTTTTTTTCGGAACATTATACGTGGGGCTTGCCGCTTTTTCATGGAAAATACGAGTACAAGAAAGCCTGCCCAAGTGACGTCTCAACACATGATCGTTTATCAAGAGCATTGTTGTGAAGTTTTTTTTTCTTGTTTGGTTTTGCTACCTGAATACATCTGAAAGTTTGAGAGCTTGAAACGTCGTTTTATTTTATTTTATTTTTTAAAACTTTTGGCTGAACATTAGGCCAGACCTCACAAAGCGCCCACACATGACATATCGACTTATTCTTAGTTTGATTTCCGCGCATGTATTCTTAAAATCTGTTCTTTTTAGGTTCAAAATTTATCAACATGACACAGTCGGTAAATCAAATCGCAGGGTAGATTGATTCATGTACTTGTAGTCCAAAAGGAAATTTTCCGACGATGCCAACCTAAAACCTAATCGAAGTATTAAAGATTTTAAATCATTGTTTTCTTCCTCTTCCTTTCTTGAATGGTTGTACCTCCGTCTGTTCCTTTCCCGTGACTTCTGCAATATCGACTGCAATATTGAAAAATTTAAAGCTTACATTACATCAGCCGACACATCTAAGACGACGAAATCAAGATGTGATTAGTGGTATCTGACCCTCACACAGTTATTTTAAAGATAGGCTGATTCATGATGTCTGAACCAATACGTGAAGTTTTTTTTTTTTTTTAGCGTACCAAGATAAAGGTTTTTATGGCTTACCCAACTCGATCATTTTTGACATTTTGACCCTCACAAGTCATAAGGACGAAAAATGCACCGACTATAATCCAAATCAACTCCAAAAGTTCTGAAATGAAATTTTAACATCCTAAAAACACGGTCCGTACAAAATTACCGGTCTCTCCATTTATCGGGTGATGTATATGCAAGTTTTTTTACTCCTATCATCACATAGAAAGCCTGATAGCATAAAGTAAACTACATTTACGATACTTGAGGAAATGTAGAGGCATATGATTAGTACCTTTGGGACCTCGGGCCATCAAAGCAAAAAATATATTGTTAAGCTTTTCCATCTTCTTTGCATCCTGACTCCTGAGCTTGGTCGGTCTTAAATTTGAGGCACTGCGAAATATTTTAAGTTAAGAAATGAGGTTACGAGGATCATAGCTAAACATATTAGGGTTATACAGAGTACCGAGTAATTTAGATGTCGGAAAAATATCACATTCCTCTGTCACATCATTCAGAAGTCGCAGTGTCGCACCCTAAACTTAAATGTCCGAAATTGTAAGGATTCCTCAAACAAACAACAAAACTAGTCGTAGTTCAAATGCAATAAGTACTCAAATCTCATTTTAACATAATTCTTCCATAAAAGTAGACATAACAACAAAATTCCTTCCAACTTTTTATCAGCACAATCGTCATACTTCACATCGCCCTTCAAAAGTATTGATTTCGACAACAAAGGTTCACATTCCCTACTCTCCTCACAAGTCATTATCCAAAAATATTCTCGTCCATACCCTCATTATCACATACATAGAGAATCGAAACACACCTAAACACACATACGGAGTACGGAGTATAACATTACCTTCAAAGTTCACAACGCAAAAACCAAATACTCTTCACCAATTTTCCGAAAAAACAAACAAAAAAACTACGCTCGTGTACACCTTACACCACAAAAACTTGTGTTAGATGGTTTGACGCATCAGACGAGTTTTTATGGCATAAAACATACTCAACTCAAACTATCATTGAGTATAACGTGGCCAATTTTTTATCCCGTCTGATGCGTCAAACCACCTAACGAGTGGGACCCACTCATGCTCTAGACAAAAACAATGCATAAATATCAGCAAAATCAAAAATTCATTCAAACCCCAAAGAAGAACAACTACATAAATTACAAATAACACCACCTTTTTTTGTCATCAATAACTTCATTAGACCATGATTTTCCAATCAATTACACTACAATCTAAGTTTATAATCACAGATCATACAGAGAATTTCACCAAGATCAAAACTTTATTCAAAACCCAGTTAAATGCAGTAAAAAAACAGCCAAAAACATAAAAAAGAACAGATTAAAACTACATAAATCATCTGAATTTTATAACACAAAACGGAATTTTATTACCTCTTTGTTATCAGTAACTTTAAGAACCAATTTCCCTTCACAATGTCTGTATTTCATACAGTAACGTGTCTGCAATGCAATCAAAACCCAGAAACTTAAACACAAAATTAATTATACCAAATCATTTAATTGTATTATTGAATCATCAAAATTCAACAACAACCAAAAAGTAATTTAAAAAAAAAAAAAAAAAAAAAAGAAAAAAAAAATTGAACTGAGGTTTAAAGAAACTTTACAGATTCAGGATCTGCACGAAACAATTGCACGGATAGTTCAACAAATTCGTCCCACAATGTGATGTAAACCATCGTTTAATTTCTTCTTCTTTCCTACGAGTAATGTAATTAATGTAAGTTCGGAGTAAATCTACTATAGAATGGTTTCACGTGTACAACGGATTATATGTGACTAAAATGCGTACTTAAACGCTAAAAAGTAATAACTTTAACGCTTAATGTTGTCGTCAACTTTCGAGGTTTTAAATGGGCATATTAAGACATAAAGTAGTTGCATTAAGCAATAAAGTGGTCAAATATTTGTCATAGGTAATTTGTCGTACGTATGAAGCCGTTTCATATTAGTCTCTGCCTAAGGTTGAGTTATATGGTAATTAAGGAGTAATTAATAGTTTGGTTTCTAGCATTGAAAGCGTAGTCACCGCCATTGTGGTCGCTGAGAATTTCTCAGATCTGACCTTATTAAACTCTACATTGTCGTCATCTCTCAATTTTTCGGCGAAGTTTAAGGTGGCGTTCACAACAAGGAGAGAGAAAGTCCGGAAGTCGATGGTTGAAGACTACTTGAAGTGGAGTGTGAGAGAGGATATAGCGTAAAAATTTTGGGAAGTAGGCACATTTTATTTACAAATACGCCGTCGCATGCGTGAAACAGTTTTATGTAAGCATTTGTGATAAAGAGAGTAATGCTGAGTTGGAAAATTAAATGGCAAGAAAATTTCGAAAAAAAAAAAAAACCTAATTTCCTCTCTTTTCTTTCTCCCAAAAAAACCAAATTTTCTGCGTTCAATAGGTAGGGACTACCATCGACATCCATCGATGATAAGCGCGAACACTCTCATTTGTTGAGAGTTTTCGGTTCCTCTTTGTAAGATTTTTCCAAAAAAATTTATGGGTATTTTAGTTTTGTTAGCTCTTTAAAAATTCGTTGGAAGGTAGTTCAATGGACACACGTTAATTGTCAACAATCAACGGAGCAAGTTGATTTCTCTATCGCGTTCATTCAAATTAAAGACCCCTCAGGCCTCATCAAAAGCTATATAAAGATAGCAATACGAGATTGTGTCAAATTGTCAAATTAGGGTTTCAAATCTTTCTTTCTACTCCGTATAATTTATCCTTATTTATTTTTATTTTAGACTTCTAGATGTTGTCTAGATGTTAAAATATTTATTGAAAATCTCTTTTTCGAAAAAGTTTACCGGAAACATAATAAAAGCTTACTCCGTAATGCTTATCTTGTATGGATTTGTCCTATATACTTCATATTAAACAATTTTATACAAAGATGTGAAAGGTTAACACCCACACAAAGTTTCAAGCATATTATTTTACACCAGTGTTTTAAGTACATTTATTGCGAGCGGTTTTATTTACCCCGTTCTTTTCGTCTTATTGATTGAAGATGAAATGATTTGAAATGAACTTATCTAGATTGAGTTGAACTTATCAGATGCGCTGATTAATTTATTGAACCTGAGTTGAACTTATTCGAGTTGAGTTAAATTGAAACGAATTTAAAATGAATTGAAGGGACATTTCTATCTAACGATATCTACACCCGTCAAAACAAACGAAAGATCCTCGAATGCAAGGGTGAAGCGGTCGCCCCGCTAATTCGAGGAAAAATAAAAATATTAGTAGAAAAATCTAAATACTCAATTTTTTTTTTAAAGGTTACTTTATTATATATATATCATTAACTCGTTCTCCTAAAAATATATACCCATATAATTACGAATTCTAACTATGCCACTATTCGTATGTAAAGTGATCGGCATATTAACACATTGACGATACATACAAAACACTGACAACACGTCCTGTGCAATCCATTTGACAGACAATAATATTAATATCGAACCAAATTAATTCTGTGCTCTCCTATCAATTAACAGTGTTATCGACACGATATATAACGGAAAATACCGTCATAATAAATGTCACGCTTATTCGGGCCATAGGGATATAATTACGCAGCCAACTTGTTAGGCTAGAACAACGTTAAACTAAGAACCAACGGTGCGCACATGCACGCCCATACCCTTATGCTCCTTCAATCACGTACACAAACGTTATTACTTACTAAATTCCACAATCTAATCATTTAATTTAACTATTCACATTCATTTTTAATAATTGAATCTATTTAATTTCTGTATATAATCACATGAATGAAATCATTTTGCACGAACTAACTCAACTTCTATGCTTAAGTTCTCAACTATAACTCTATAAGATATATCGAAACACGGTTTCACGCATTCCCTTCATTTCATTGATTTTCTCGTATTTCATTAATTTTAGTTACACTCGTAGGGAGGTTCGTTTTTACTTGACTTTTACTTGGAAAACGTTCATTTATTATGAATAACTTGGGTACCGTGATAGCGGACCTAGAAGGGTCCGTTTTAAAAGATCCGGACCCGTTTGCATACTTTATGCTTGTAGCATTTGAGGCCTCGGGTCCAATTCGATTTGCTATACTTCTTTTATTTTGGCCTGTTATTCGTTTACTAGAAAAATTGGGCCGAAATGATGTTGGGCTCAAACTTACCATATTCATCGCGGTAGTGGGGGTCCGGGAATCCGAAATTGAATACGTGGGTCAGGCGGTTTTGCCCAAGTTTTATATGGATGATTTGGATATGGGAGCATTTAGGGTGTTCAGTCGATATGGTAAGAAAGTTGTGGTGACTAAAACTCCAAGGGTTATGGTTGAGAAGTTCGTCGTGGATCATTTGATGGCCGATAAAGTTATCGGGAGTGAACTCGTTGTGAACCGGTTTGGGTTAGCAACGGGTTTGGTCAAAGATGTCGGGTTATTGTTAGGTCGGGTTGATGAAATTATTGGTGACAATGGGCCTTGCTTTCATCTCAAAACAACATGCAAGGTTTGTTTACTACTTATGTTACTCCGTATAACTATTTTAATTGTTTTTTATATTATTTCGGTTACTCCTTCTGTTTCAGTCATTTGTTTACACTTTTCTCAAATCTCCCTCATAAAAAACTGTAAACAAATCACTTGTGAAAAGACCCTTATAAGACTTCACATGTAAGTCCCACATCGGTTGTGGAGAGGTGAAATGTTCACCTTATAACCCCTAAGGGTTACTCCTCCTATTGCCAATTGGTTTTAGGATGGAACCCCTTGGGCCTATGAGGTGGACTTTCTCTCTACCACTTGTGGGTGTGGCCCGGGCCCGTCTCTGGTTTCACATGGTATCAGAGCCCATGGTTAAATCCTGGGTCTCTTGATTTGAAACCGGGCCATTTATATGCCGCCGGATATGGGTTCGTATCTCTGTTTAAAATCACTGGTTTCGTGTCACTGATTAAATCACCCATCCGGTTAAGGCTCTGTTAATGGGCTTACATGTGAGGGGGGCGTGTGAAAAGACCCTTATAAGACTTCACATGTAAGTCCCACATCGGTTGTGGAGAGGTGAAATGTTCACCTTATAACCCCTAAGGGTTACTCCTCCTATTGCCAATTGGTTTTAGGATGGAACCCCTTGGGCCTATGAGGTGGACTTTCTCTCTACCACTTGTGGGTGTGGCCCGAGCCCGTCTCTGGTTTCACATCACTGAAACGAAGGGACTATATTTTTTCACTATTATTGTAAAATTTGTAATATAGTAGTTGGGAATCGATCAATTAAACTAGTTGATTGCTTACCGTGTGTTACAGGAACGGCAAAATCAAGCTATGCAATCCACGGCTACCCAAAATGGGTCGATCGAGCGCACCGATAATCCACTGCCGGTAATATTCCACGATGGTCGACTTGTTAAAAAGCCAAAACCGTTCACATCCCTTCTTATAACGTTATGGTTTCCAATCGGAATTTTATTAGGAATAATTCGCATGTTGGTCCTATTAATTATACCAATGAATGTTATACCCTATGATAACTTATTAGTGGTTGGCACTTACTACAAGGTGAAGGGAACGCCACCGCCACCATGTGATGCTGGCGGTGGTAAAGGTGGCAGAGGCGGTGTCCTCTTTGTTTGTAACCACCGCTCATTTGGTGACCCTGTCATTCTGTCTCACCTCCTAGGGAAAAAGATCACAGCAGTTACTTATTCGTTGTCACGGATTACCGAGATCCTATCCCCTATGCCGACTATGCGACTTACTAGAGATCGACAGGTGGACGCTGAGAAGATGAGAAAAAAACTGGCAAAAGGTGACCTAGTTATTTGTCCTGAAGGGACCACATGCCGCGAGCCTTTTCTTTTAAGGTTTAGCGCGTTATTTGCTGAGCTAACTGATCAAATTATACCAATAGGGTTAGTTTATCGACCGTTGATTTTCCATGCGACCACGGCCCGAGGGTGGAAAGCATTGGATTTAATGTTCTATTGTATGAATCCTATGACCCTGTACGAGGTTACTTTCTTAAACAAGTTGGAAAATGAGACGATTTCACAGAAAAACTCATACGAAATAGCAAATTATGTTCAATCTCAAATAGGTGAAGCTTTGGGATTTACATGTACAAGCTATACAAGAAAGGATAAATATAGAATTTTAGCTAATAATGATGGAATTGTTCCATTATCAAGTGCTAAAACTTCATGGTGGATTTCTATTATTAAGTCTTTAAATAAGGTTTGGTAGAAGTTATTAGGACTTCTAATTTGATGTCACGAGTGTATCGTAAATGAAGATAAAGGAAGATGTTGTTTCTACTCTATCTGTCCCATTTGATATTTTTTTTTTTTTTTTAATTGGTCGGTACACATTTTATTTTGTTAATATTTGTAATTATATGACGGATAAAATTATAAAAATTTGATACTCTTAATTACTTAAGATAACGAATAAACATCTCACAAGACTACGGAGTATATTATAAACAATATATATCTGGTTTTGTTTAACGGTTTTCTCACTTGTGAAAACTGTCAAAAAGGCAAGTGGTAAAACATTAATCGGGACATAGGGAGTATATTTTGGAAATAAAAATAGTTACGGAGTATTATAATAACAATACCCAACAAAAAAAGTTATGATTATTATGGTAAAAAAAATCCCAAAATATCAAGTTATTGTGAAATCGTTTTTTTGAGAAATTTTGATCAAATGATAAGAATTCGATAAATAAAAGGGAGCAATTTCATTTTTTTAAAGGGGTTTTGTTGGAGATGGATCCAGCTTAATATAAATTCCCACATTGCGTCCCACATCGGTTATGAGATGAGAGTTGGTCTTGTTTATAAGGCTAGGGGCTACTCCTCCTATAGCCAATTGGTTTTAGGATGGAACCTCCTAGACCTTATGACCGGACTCTCTCATACTCTCGGGTGTGACCCAGGCCCGTGGAATTTAACATGGTATCAGAGCCCATGGTTGTGTGACCTGGGACTCTCGTTAAACTGGGCGTTTGAAAGTGGGCTCACATGTGAGGGGGTGTGTTGGAGGATGAAACCCCTTGGGCCTATGAGGTGGGCTTTCTCTCTACCACTTGTGGGTGTGGCCCGGGCCCGTCTCTGATTTTACATGGTATTAAAGCCTTGTAACCTGAGGTCACGGGTTCGAATATCACCACCCCTCACTTTCAAAGTGGTATTTATCGCACCAGGTTGACGGGCCTGTAGTTGCGTCCACGCTTCAAGCCCAAAGGGTATTCGCGTGAGGGGGCATGTTAGAGTATATAATTGATCTTGAGCCTCCAACCATCAGTTTAAGCTTTTGGTTGAGTTGGTTCCTTACAGGTTTTTGTCGATTACTATCTAAACTGTACAACATTTGTCATACGACTACAAAATGTTTTATTAAAAATAAAATGAAACTTCATTTTTGCTAAAAGTTCAACGTGTTTAAAAAAGAGGACAACCAAAAATTATACACACCTTAATTAATCACACGATAATATGTTAATTGCATTGTCGTGCGTCACATTAATAACGATAATAAAAATAACTAGAAAGTCAATAATGCGTGGACACACTGTCATACTTAGCTTACATGGTTACATGTTACACAACACTAATTATTGTAATTAGATGACAATAATCACCCGTCTATATATAATTACTACGCATAGTAGTATAGTATGTAGTAGTCATATTTAATTTCAGTCTCTTAAATACTACTCCGTACTCTGTATTAATCTAATGAAAATTACTCTGAATAACATCGGAGTCGAGTCATGTCAAAGTGACAAGGGAGCATTGTTAACATTGAAAGACCTCTGTTAGGCCCAAAATACCCTCATGGGTCCAAAGAGCAAAACAAAGGCCCAAGTCAAGGAGAGGAAAATGGTCAACAAAAGTCAAGGCCCAAAGACGGTGTGGTCAACGAAGGTCAAGGTCAATAGTCCAATGGGTCAAGGTCAAGGGAAGTCCAAATGAAGGAAGCCCAAGAAGAAGGAAGCAAAGATACGTTGGGAGCTTGGACTAAGTCAATACCGGCTCAGCTACAATAAAGGCAGTAGTTACAATCAACTCAGGCGTTAAGAGAAAAAGGAGGAAGTGGTTTAATAATGTATAGCGAGAATCGTGGAGCAATTAACAGCCAAATAATGACGTTATATGAAGCTTATAAAAGGGAAAGAAGTCATAATTCAAGGGGACGAATCAACTACGGCATAATTCATACTAAAACACTCTAAAATCACTGATAATTACTCTCGATTGTATTTTCGTAGTCTGGAAGTTCTGTCAGTTCTGTACGTTCTGTCCGAATCATAGTGCAAATCCTCTTCTGGCTTGGTGCCCGTGGTTTTTCCCTTACTTCTAAGGGTTTTTCCCACGCAAACAATTTCGTGTGTCTTTTCTGTATTTGCATTGTCTTATTCTCACATAATTTCCAACACATAAATATCCTCGATAATCCCAAAATATATATGAAGGATAATACTAATAAACCCGAAATCTAAATACGAGTAGAGTGAGAAAATCACCCCGAACAACCTCTATGTGGTGGCGCGTGGTGCCGCCAACACTAAAGAGAATTCGAGGCGGTCGACAATCTTGGAAGGGCTAACTCTGGTCCTTCGGGGAGCGGCAAGTCCACTCTCTTGGATGCCTTGGCAGGTTACCGTTTTATATAGTACAATTGTCATGTTCTAAGATCAATTACATATTCCCTCATTCAATTCCACATTACCATTTTTTTTTTTTCACATTTGCCAACGCGATTTTTGCGAATTAAATATCGTTAGCTATGTTTTTGCAAAAGATATGAAATTTAGATTTTAATTATATACTCGTAAAGACGAATCAAACAAGATCCCACATGAATATATTTTCATTTATATATCGAGAAATATTTGAACTTAAATGGTTAGTGATGAATAGTGACAAAAATAGATAAGTGTGTAGTGTGGAGTTAAATGGAGTGATTCAATAGGTCCTTAATCGATGTCATTTTTGTATAACATAACCCTAGGTCGACCGTAAAAAAAACATACGAGTACCATGAGAAAAATATTAGCCTTATTTTATTGATTTTGATCGAAATTCACCGTGACAATAATATTAATATTTCGATTATAGGCGTATGTACTAATCGGCCCTGCTCCAACTACCTGAATCAGGAACGAAGTCAAAAAAAAATATGCAGGACAAATAATGCCATCAAAATGTGGGCCTACAGGACGCGGCCGACACCCTGATAGGTGGGCGGGCGACGTCAGACATTAGCGGCGGGCAAAGGCGACGAGTGAGTATTTGCATGGAAATCCTAACATTCCCGCAATTGCTCTTCCTAGACGAGCCAACGAGTGGGCTAGACAGTGCTGCATCGTACCATGTCATGAGTATTATTAAACTTGCTAGTGAGGAAAAAACGACGGTCATCGCTTCGATTCATCAACCGAGCAGTGAAGTTTTTGAGCTATTATTCCGATGCCTTTGTCTTTTATCTTATGGCAAGCTTATTTATTTTGGCCATACCTCGGCTGTAATTACGGTATTATCTCATAATTTTACATTGCATTGTATGTAGAATTTTAAAGGGGAATATAATTAGGAGAAAAGGGAGAAGTTAATTATATTAAACTTGCTCAAAATACTAGTATAACAACTAAGCTTTTAAATAGCTTAATCTACATAGACTAAATGTTCCTAAACACTAAATGACGGATTTGGATTCCCTGCATTTGAAAATCCATACATTTGGTGCATTTTACTATTATTAGATAGAGAAATATACTTGTGTTATATTTTGTCACATAAAATAGGAAGGAAATGTTATTTATATACTATATTAGTATATTGGATAAAATGCACCAAATGCAGATAATCTCAAATGTAGGGGATCCAAACCCTTGACTATTATATTGGATCACCATAATCTAACATTGTATACCGTATTTATAAGTATATAGCTATATATATATTGCATAATATGCTAACTAAAAACGTATAGAACTTTGTTTGTCGATTTTATTGATAAGTTATTAAATTCTATTACCCATTTACCCTTATAGAATTAGGATCATTAGAGTCCACAAAAAAATTAGAGTCCTAGAGTCCAAATTTCGGCCATCGAAAAAAATGAAATTCCAACCACAAAAAATGAAATTCCAACGAAAAAAATGAAATTGTTGATTTTGCCGGCCGGTTGACCGGCTGCCGGTCTGGACCGGCCGTCCCACACCTTTTTTGAGATTTAATCTCAGCCGTTGATCTTCACAATCTAATGGCTTAGATTAGGACTCTAGGACTCTATTCTATATGTGGACTCTATATAACCTACCTCTACCCTTATAAGTTGTTTTAATGTGACATGCAAGAAAACCGAATGATATATTATTGTGAGACCGATTACTCGATTAGTAAGAGAATTTGTGTGTAAAATTTTTCAAGATTTTAATTTTTCGTGTTGAAACGAAAGAAATCTATAACTCTATATGATTTTATTTAAATTTTAATTTGTTTTTGGCGAGCCTGTCAATAACAGGATAAACATGAGGGAAACAACGCTGAAAATGCAATCAGCATTTTGTGCGATTCATACAAGTCATGAATGGATCATACGGAAGTTCAAACGCTAATACGCACAATGCATGCGTCCTACGTGAGCATGTAAGAAAAGTATAACACTCCCCCACTTCACGAAAATGTTGTTTGCCATGCATGCTTGTACGGAGTATTATTTTCGTACTCCCTCCATTTCAATGAGATAGTCCCATTGAATTTTGCACAAATTTTAAGAAAAGTGAAAAAATTAAGGGTAATATTGATAGTTTGGTTAGATGGGGCCCATTTGTGATAATAAAGTGTGTGATATTTTGGTTAATTGAGTATGTTGATATAGGGGTAAAATAATTATTTTAACTATTAAAGTTGACATAAATAGAAATGGGACTAAATGAATGAAATTGCCAAAAGAGGTATATGAGGATAAATGAATGAAATGGAGGGAGTAATATTCTAAATTTATAATCTTTATTTCCTACTATTTCTTTTACATATATAACACTTTTAAAATGGATCTTAAAAAGATTTAACCATAAAATAAGTCAAAAATTATGTCATTTGTGTAAAAGTTACTCCCTCCATCCCACCTTTTTCCTCCCATTTACTTTTTCACGGTCTCCTAGGCACTACTTTGACCGTGTTTATTTGTATCAATACACCACTTTTTCAGGTCAAAAGTATAATTTTATAAAAGATATTTTAACGACAAATCATAATATGTTAGTTTCATAATAAAGTTTATATTATAATTTTAGTTATTGACGGTCAAACTTTGCGAATTTTGACCTCCAAAAAGTAAATGGGAGGAAAAAAGTGGAATGGAGGGAGTATAACAAAGTAAAATGCATACTAATGAGATAAGTGTTCTCATTTGACAAGTTTTCCGGGATGCATACGAGTGAGTGCACACAAAGTATTTTGTAAACGACATGTGTTGGCTTGTGGACGTGGTTAATATTTCAGGTTCTAAGTTGGGGTTGGGTGCAAGGTAGGCCGCAGCGAAACGAGTATTCAAGGCCCCGACCTACCTTGACATTCCCCTTTTTTTTAGGCGCTGGACAATAGGTTAACCGACTACCTTTCACAAAGGTAGTCAAGTCAATTTAATGGATACTATTTTTTTTTTTTTGTTTTTTTTGTTTTTTTTTGTTTTACGCAGACAATGATCTTACAGTAGAATTACTCTATCTGTTGAGTTTGTTTCTTCCTTTTCGTGTGTATCCCATGGCCCTGGAGACGTAAAAACTACTCCCTCTGAACTTAACTACTATTGACCAACACCCAATTAGTATTATCAAAACAAAAAAACACATTTTTAAAAAGAATTCTCATACTCTCTCTGTCCCAATCACTTGATTCACTTGTCTACACTTTTCATTTTTGAGTGTACGGATCATTTGTTTACACTTTCCATTAATGGTTTTTGTGACCCATGTGGAGAGTGGACCCAACTTCCTTAATCAATCACATTGTTTAATTTTATCTACTTTATAGCAAGTGAGACTTCATTTGTACTTCTGTTATTATTTTAATTGTTTTTTTTCCTCTACCTCTCTCCTCACATCGATAAATGTATATAAAGTAAACGTAAACAAATCACCGAAACGGATGGAGTATTTTCCTTTGAGTTTAGGTAAGGAAAAAAAAATAAAACAAATAACTTACTCTATTATTGATGTTTTTTTGTTTGAACCAAAAAAAATCTCTTAAATAGATGGCCTAGTTACTATCCGTAATTTTAACACTATTCATATTATCAGTACGAAATACTTCTTATCAACATTAACATTAATACTATAAGTAAAACATCAATGCTCTAAAAAAGATGAACATGAATAAAAAGTAAAACACAAATTTACATATAAGATTATATTATTATAATTTTATAATAAGACATTTCACGTATAATATTTTACTTAATTATACGGAATATATTTTTATATAAACTTTAAAGTAAGACCATTTTAATGAAGATGTACTAAAAAGTATGAATGCCCCCCATAACACAAACGTCATTGAAATAACGTGATCGGCTATTGAGTGCACGTTAGGAACGACAAGAAAGCACATGATATTTCCAAACGGCAACTATTTGCTCTTCTATTTATTGGATAACAAACGTATGATTTTCTCATAAAAAAAAACATTTTATTTTAATTTTCTTCTTCACAAACTAATTAAATTGTTCATGCATGAGTTCAATTTCACGTACTTTTATAATTTCAGGTGATACTCTCATGATCTTCTTATTGTAGGGAATTTAATTTATTAATAATTTAACAAACTCTTTTAAGTGTATTCTTCTATATAACAATTTAACAACTTAACATAAAATAGGACTAATAATCGTAACAGAAAAGTTATACTTCTTATAACAAAAATAATCGTCCTAAATTAGTAGAGGCGGTGTCCTAAATTAAGTGTAACAGAAAAGTTATACTTCTCAACCAAAAATAAATTAAGAGTATTAGGATAAAATTATGACATTGCGGAAGTGATACTTCTTATAACAAAAATAATCGTCCTAAATTAGTCTTTTGTTGACGTATTTATTTTCCGAAATTAACATAAGTTGATTATTGTTTCTATATAGATATATAATTTGATCAATAAAATCACTGAAGCGGAAGAAGATTGTTTATTATTAGGTTAGACTTTAGAGATATTGGATGACTAATTAACATTTTAAAATCGAAAAGTAGATAAATGACTGATTTTAGTACTTGTTTTAAACACCAAATTTTTACGTCGTATTTGATTTCAGAAATGACTCGACTTGAGGATTTCTACGTCTGTTCTCGCCAATATCTTGGTCTCGACTCGACTTGGGTGATTATAACCGTCTTGAGTGTATTTGCTACGTTGGCAATCACGTACTTCCTAGCTAAGCCGCGACCTGTGTACCTAGTGAACTTCGCGTGTTACAAACCCGACAACGCCTGCAAATGCACAAAAAAAGCTCTGTTAGACGTGTCGCGTAGTTGGGGCACGTTCACAGACGAGAGCCTCGAGTTCCAGCGAAAAGTCCTCGAAAAGTCGGGCTTAGGGGACAGCACGTACCTGCCAGAGGTGCTCTTACGCGTGCCTAGTAACCCGTGTTACACGGAGTCGAGGAAAGAAGTCGAGGTCCTGATGTTCGGAGCAATTGATGCGTTGTTTGCCAAAACCGATAAAATCAGGCCTAATGAAATTGGAATTGTGATTGTGAATTGCGGCGTGTTTAATCCAACACCGTCTTTGTCA
Source organism: Dianthus caryophyllus (assembly GCA_023091065.1). Lineage (NCBI taxonomy): Eukaryota > Viridiplantae > Streptophyta > Magnoliopsida > Caryophyllales > Caryophyllaceae > Dianthus > Dianthus caryophyllus. Next base: position 7,259,876 of record CM041522.1, read on the forward strand.
GCCATGGTTGTTAACCGATTTAAGCTACGACGCAACGTCTTGAGCTATAGTTTAGCTGGGATGGGGTGCAGTGCTGGGGTAATATCGATCGATTTAGCTAAGAATCTCTTGCAAGTGCACAAGAACACGTACGCGTTGGTAGTTAGCGTCGAGGCAGGGTCAAATAATTGGTACCTAGGGAATGAGCGGTCTATGTTGGTCTCGAATTGCGTGTTTCGAATTGGGGCTGCCGCAATTTTGTTGTCGAATAAAAGGTCGGTTAAACGAAGGTCCAAGTACCAATTGGCCCAAACGGTGAGGACTAACAAGGGCGCTGACGACAAGTCGTTCGACTGTGTCATGCTTAGGGAGGATTCCGAAGGTAAAATTGGGGTTCGTCTGTCGAAGGATTTAATTGTTGTTGCAGGGGACGCTTTGAAAGCCAATATGACGGCTTTAGGTCCCCTGGTCCTACCGTTATCAGAAAAATTGGCATTTATGTGGACCCTGATCGCTAAAAAAGTTTTCAAGGCCCACAAGTTAAAGCCCTATGTCCCCAATTTTAAATTAGCCTTCGAGCATTTTTGTATTCATGCTGGTGGAAGGGGCGTCTTAGATGGTGTGCATAAGAGCCTTATGCTCACCGATTGGCTTATGGAGCCTTCGAGAATGACATTGTATCGCTTTGGGAACACGTCTAGCACTTCAATATGGTACGAACTTGCGTATATCGAAGCCAAGGGACGGGTCAAGAGGGGGGATCGAGTATGGCAAATTTCGTTTGGGTCGGGTTTTAAGTGTAATAGTGTCGTTTGGAAAGCGCTAAGGAGTGTGAATCCTGCCCTAGAGACGACGACGAACCCATGGATGGATGAAATTCACTTATTTCCGGTTCATATTCCGAGTAATTGACGAGAATTTGTTATCTAATTGTACATTCTTTTCATAATATCGTGTATTTATATACAATACGAATACGAATGTACGATACTAGATCGTTGAGGTTGAATTCGGTTTAGAAATATGTGCATTATTATTGCACCAAGTGATTCTCTAAATTATTCAACGATGTTGATATATCAATTCAATATAAACTTGATTAATTATTTCATTTGTAATTTGCTATACTAATGAGAATTCCTATTAGACTGGAAAAAAAATAAAAAATTGTTAAGATTACTCTTGGAGATTGTTAAAGGGTAACTAACAAGAGAAAAAGAAGGGTGACAAGTTGTTATGCTATAAAGTATAAACGACTTAATACCGAGAATGTTCAAGTTTAGTGATCATAGTAGAGATATTTTGTGACAAAAAATTACATTCTAATTCTTCTCTCTCTCGTTGTACTTGTAATTGACTGTTTGTGTTACAAATTGGTTGTACTCAATTGGAGGCTAGAGCTTTATATTCAGAAACGCTTAAGTAGTGTTTAACACTCTTAACTTTGACCATATGTGAAATTAGGTCTCATAACTTTCATTTGTCCTAATTGAACCTCATTACTTACATAAAAAATGAAATTCAATTCAATTTTTGATTTTATATGAATTTTGCACAAAAAAATCATTTACAATAAAATTAATAAAAAAATAAATTACAATTTTACAATTATACAACTTCAATACTAATACCATATATATTAAAAGCACATTTTCTAAAAAATTTTACAAATATAGACTCTATCATAAAATAAAATCAAACCCCATTTTTTTTAAACTAAAATTTCATTGTGAATTAAGTTTATTTTGATAACTTACAAATTATACACTTGAAAAATATTATAAATTTTAAATTTATATGTCTATCACATTAGTTACATATTCAAGAAATGATATACTATTGTTTATTTTAACCTTTATAAAATTAGAGTATAATTTCATGAATTATGGATACATATATCATAAATTACATAATAATTGTAATTTTTTTTTTTTTTTAAAAAAGTGCCTTTTATTATATATTTAGTATGAGTATTAAAGCTAAATAAGTATAAAATTGTAATTTATTTTTCTTAATTTTATTTTAAATAATTTTTTTTGGCAATATTCATGAAAAATCAAAAATAGAATTGAATTTCACTTTTTAGGTAAGTAATGAGGTTCAATTATTACAAATAAAAGTTATGAGGCTTAATTTCACATATGGGCAAAGTTAAGGGTGTTAATCACCACTTTCGCCTATTTCGAAATAAAAGAATTATAAGTCTCTGACCGTCTCGTACTCTCACGTGGTGAGGCTTATCCCCTATTATACTAAAATCATCCCTACTACAAACCCTCAATCCTACGTGGCGTGCTAGGAGTGATTTTAGGATCATCATTTTCCCGCTCAACTCACCCTATGTACGGAGTATGAAACAATGACACAAAGCACAATTCACGCACGTCAAATTGGGCTTCACATGGGCTTCATTATAGGTCTCAATTAATTATCGAATATGATTTTCCGTATACGGATTTTACTCCCGTTATATACTTTTTTCATTTTTTTTTCCCTTCCATACCCTTTTTTACTCACCTTCTATACAAAATTCTCTCTTTTATTTTTCTAACTTTTCTTAACCTAAATTCATGCAATTTTCAATTATTTCAATTAATAATTTCGATAATCAATTTAACAAAGTAATAATTCGATTCAATTTTAATTTTTTTTATAAAGTTATGTCATTTTTTTATAAAGTTATGTTAATTGTTAAATTGATGATTTTATTTGTTATGAACCCTTTTTCCGCTTGATAGATCTTTGCTTTATTCATTCGCTTGCTGAGTGCTGATTCTAGAGACTTTGTTCCATCTGTTGTGCTCCTACTTACTGTTTTGCTCCTGCAGCGTGACGAGGAGGATATGGTTCAATCTCTCACGAATTGCCAGCCTGAGTTCAAAGAATAACCGTCTTTCAGTGAAAGTTCCCACCATTCGTTCCATGGAACAATCGCAATTTCGATAATCAATTTCGATAATCAATTTAACAATTAACATAACTTTATAAAAAAATGACATAACTTATGAAAAAAAAAACTTGAAATTGAATCGAATTACTACTTTGTTGAATTGATTATCAAAATTATCAATTGAAATAATTGAAAATTGTATGAATTTAGGTTAAGAAAAGTTGAAAAAAAAAAACAGAGAGAATTTTGTATAGAAGGTGAGTAAAAAAGGGTATGGAAGGGAAAAAAAATGAAAAAAGTATATAACGGGAGTAAAATCCGTATACGGAAAATCAATACCCTTAATTATAGGCCTCAATTAATTAAATAAATTAAATTAATCTTTATCTTTTATATATACTAATTGTAAAACCGCTCAAGGAAACTTGCTCTATTAGGAAATAATTTTCCCTCCAAAGTGTTTTTCTGAGTTAAAAATAATCTTAAAAATTAAACTATAAGAAATTGAACCTAGACCTCATGAATCCTACACTTATAACATTACCAACTAAGCTCATCTTATTATTGTCTACCTTGATTAAATTTAAATTATTAATACCCTAACAAAATCTTTTATATCATCAACACGAAATTATATCAAATATGCTACAATCATAAGATTGTAATTAATATAAATTTCTTTCCAATCTTCTTGACTACTAATTTTTACTTTGTATATCCTAATTTTTGGTTCTCAAATTTGCTACACATAATTTAAAATTGAGTTAAAGGTGTACGAATATCAACAAAAAAAGTTTTTATTTTTTATTTGAATGTATAGATAATAATGTATTATCAATAATTTCAAATATATTAAGGTTTAACAAAATGTGATCATAACATAAAGACATACGGAGTATATAAATCACTATAATTTCTATAAGGTAGCGTTTGGGAACTCGAATTTGATTTCAAATTTAGGATTTAGAATTAGACATTTGAAATTGAGGGTTTTAAAATCAAATTACTAGTTATGTGAGTTAGGATTTGGAAATGACACCATTTAGGGTGTCATTTGAGGTTAACTAGTTTTCTTAAGGGTTGGATTTGGGTTGGATTTGACTCAAATACAAATCCAAATTCTCCAACTTCCCAAACACTTAATTTGAGCCAAATCCGACATTTCAAATCAAATCCATGTTCCCAAACGCACCATAATATAATTATTACTAAATTACTAAAAATGCATGTACTATATAAGCCGTGCATTTGCACGGGAACTAAACTAGTTAAATAATAATGATGATTCCTTAATTATTTTATTTTATTTACCAACTATAATTATGCCGTCAAATTACATCTTACCTAAGATACATCTTACCTAAAATCAAGTTGCCTAAAATTTCATTTTTTCAAATACTAGATTGCCTTATTTAACATTGCTCAAATCTTCAATTACATCTTATTTAACTTCTGTAAATTATAACTTCTGTAAATAAACATATATTACGAACATTAAAAAAAGAAACAAGATTACGTGAAAGATTTTTAACTTCAATTACGTCTTATTAGAACTTCTGTAGATAAACATATATAAACATATATTACAAACATTTAAAAAAAGAAAAAAGATTATGTGAAAGATTTCTAACTTATAATAACTTGTGAAACACTATATATAAAGACATTGCTAAGCCTATTAATTCTTCATAAAGATATAGATATCTTCACAGCATATACATCAATCCTCTATTATATCCTCTATTATACTAAAATCATTACCACTAATAAAAAAAAGAGTAGCTGACGTGTCAGCTTGAGAGCAATTCTCGGGCACAAATTCTCCCGCGCACTACTATTCTCTACATGTTATTCTTTTGGGCTTACTTACAATCTACTTGGGCTGACAATAACTTCTAGCAAATTTATGAGCCTCTAACAATTTTTTTTTTTTTTTTTTTTTTTTTTTTTTTTTTTTTTTTTGGTATGCAACCTATAACAATTTCTAACTATTCTATATATTAACAAATTTATGGGCCTACAACAATTTCTAACTATTCTATATATAGAGTACTATATATTTACTCAACTGATGATTATAATCTAAATACCGCTACAACCGTGCATGAGCACGGGCGCTACGCTAGTTGATTACTAAAATAACTAGCACCTAGCGCAGCCACTACGCATGTGAGAGATTTCACAATAAAATCCAAGTAAGAATTGATCTTTCATACTCCCTCCGTTTCGGTGATTCGTTTACGTTTACGTTTACTTTATACACATTTATCGATGTGAGGAGAGAGGTTGAGAAAAAACAAATAAAATAATAATATAAGTACAAAGGGGGCCTCGTTTGCTTAAAATTATCAAATGTAATTGGTTGAGGGAGTAGGGGCCACCTCCCACATGGGTCAAGCATGACCATTTTTGGAAAGTGTAAACAAATTACCCGTATGCCCCAAAATGAAAAGAGTTAACAAATGATCGGGACGGAGAGAGTACGTAATATATTCGACTCCGTATGCAAGTGAATGAAATAATCATATTTTATCTGTTACCCGATTAAATATACAATAAGTCTTGGATAAATCCGTTTCACGCGTGAAACGAAGTTCTTATGAGTAAAATGTGACTATTTTAATGGTTAAAGTGACCACTTTAACTTTAAATGTGACTACTTTAAAACTCCATAAAATGGTCACTTTAAACGTTAAAATAGTCATTTTAAACCTTAAAGAAAGACATTTGGGCTGAAATCCTCGCTTCACGTGAAACGGTTTTATGTAAGCATTTGTGTTAAACCTATATCCCTGTATGACCCCACCATCTTTAATCTTTATACTAAAAACAATAAACAACAAAATAATTATAAACACTATATATAAAGTAATATCACTATTTTAATATCTTAATAATTAAATCAAATAAATATCGGGAACATGTCGTCCACATTACTCCAAATTCATCGTGTGATAGTCGTCGATAGCATCGATATGCAAAGATCAGATACCATTATTAGTTTATATGCAAGTAATTTAATACAAGTAATATTCTTCTTCACACAATCAATCAACTTGCATTGGTTTTGTATTTTGTGTACGTTTACACCCTTTTTTACCAATCACTTGACCAACACTCTACTTTAGAATTATCAACTTTAAAATCCTGTTTAAATCATAATTTTGTAGATTAATTACATGCTATAATAATCGTTAAATAGATATAATATATTAATATCAGTAAATAGAAATATCTGTGCGTACGGATATATAATTTCGAATCTTGGGCTTCCAACCATCGGCTTAAACTTTTAAAGTGGTATATATCGCACCAGGTAGGCGAGCCTGTAGTTGCGTCACGCTTCAAGCCCAAAGGGTATTCGCGTGTGGGGGAGTGTTAGAGTATATAATCGATCTTGGGCCTCCAACTATCAGCTTAAATTTTTGGTTAAGTTGGTTCCTGACAGTATTCTATCGATCATATTTCTTTCATCACGAACTGACTCGTGCAACAAATCGAAAGTATAGCAACAACATGATGTTACGTACTCCGTAAATTATAACGATAGGTCGTAAAAAGTGGTACAAAATACATGCTACATTATTAATTTAATTGCATTATTTTAGGACAAGGGAAGTATAAGTCAAATGGTGCTTATATAGAAAGCCTTAGAATACTACAACTACAAAGGCAAACAAACTACTTCTTTCTCTATAATAATCCTCAAGGACCTCAAGTCACAAAAATGGAGAACACAAAAAAATACATTACTGAAGATGAGCTAAAAACTCATAACAAAAATGGTGACCTTTGGATATCAATTTTGGGAAAAATTTATAATGTTAGTAATTGGGTCGACAATCACCCGGGTGGTGAACTACCGCTTTTATATTTTGCGGGTCAGGATGTAACTGATGTGTTTCTAGCTTACCACCCCGTGTCGTCGACTCAATATCTTAATCAATTTTTCAATGGGTATTATTTAAAAGATTATAAAGTATCTCAAACTTCCAAAGATTATAGAAAATTGTTACTAGAGTTTCAAAAAATGGGTCTATTTAACAAAAAGGGTCACATTGTATCAATTTCTATGTTTGTTATAGTAATGTGCTTTATATTGGGTGTGTATGGTGTTTTAAAAAGTGATAGTTTTGGTGTTCATATGGTATGTGGGGTTATGTTGGGTATTTCATGGACTCAAATTGGGTGGATCGGTCACGACTCGTCACATCATCAGGCATTGACTAGTCCTTTGTGGAACCGTCTCTTGCATTTTGTGATGGTTAATTGTATGGCCGGGGTTAGTATCGAATGGTGGAAAAGAAGTCACAATGCTCACCACATTGCTTGTAATTCCCTAGAATTTGACCCCGATATGCAACATATGCCCTTTCTAGCCGTCTCCACGAAATTTTTCAATTCTTTAACATCTTACTTTTACGACACGAAGTTGAAGTTTAATTCACTTTCTAGGTTTTTTATAAGTCATCAGCACTTGACATTTTATCCTATTTTCGCCTTTCTTAGGGTTTTCTTCTACGTCCAGTCATTCTACTTGCTGGTATGTAAGAAAAAGGTCCATAATAGGGTTCGAGAGCTCGTAGGGCTACTCGTGTTTTGGATCTGGTACCCTCTCCTAGTCTCATGCCTGCCTACGTGGCCCGAGAGGTTCACCTTCGCAATCATCACCCTCGCAGTCACAGGAATCCAGCAATTCCAATTCAGCCTGAACCACCTGTCGTGCGAGGTCTACGTGGAGACTCCCAAGGGGAACGACTGGCTCGAGAAGCAAGTCGTGGGGAGTCTCGACATATTGTGCCCGCCGTGGATGGATTGGTTCCACGGCGGCCTACAATTTCAAATCGAGCACCATTTGTTTCCAAGGATGCCTAGGTGCAATTTAAGGACAATTGCACCATTTGTTAAGGACCTTTGCGAAAGACATGACGTACCTTACAAAAGCGTCTCATTTTGGGAGGCTAATGTCTTAACATACACAACTGTACGTGGTGCTGCCCTTGAGGCTTGCAATCGTAGCGATCTTGTTCCTAGGAACGTAGTATGGGAGGCTATGACAACTTACGGTTGAGTTGAGTTCACGTCGAAATTATAATTTTATCGTAGTTATTCAAACAAATTAAGTGCTTATGATTAAGGATACTACAATTTTTTGTAAAGCAATTCTACATTGATGATAATCAACTATGTTTTCATTTGAAAAATTATCAACAATTTTGTATTCTAAAGTAATCAAAATATGTATTTCGTAGCTGTTTTAGCTAATAAATATGCCTCGACAAGACGACAACGCTATTTAAATGTAAAATTAAATACATAGTACACCACTTTATTGATGTAATGTAGAAAACTCAATTGTAAACTATACATTATATTGTTTGAGAAATGGTTTATAGTCGATTAATCGATTTGAACCATAAAATTGCTATTTGGTCATATCGGAGTAGATCTTAATTTGTACGGAGTACTATAAATGAATTACACATTTTTTTAGTTTACTTCTTTTATATATAAATATCATTGCTTAATTGTTTATATCAAAAGTTTAAATAAGTTAACCGATTTCATTGTACACTGTACAGAGTATTAATTTACATTTGTTTTGAAACATCTTTTTTAAGAGAGGGAATCATTATGATTATATTAAATCAATTTCCGCCAACGCCAAAATGACACCGAAAAAGTCCTCGACAAACAGTTTGTCATATTCAGCCTAGGAACACAACCTAGCAACATAGTATGCCACCGTATTTCTCCCTCGCTTCACCTTAGACCACACACGCACAAAAACCAAAGAAAAACACTAGCGATAGCCGATAGACAAGATATCATCAATACATAGACCGAAACTATCTTATAAACTTTTTTTTTTTTAAGACAACATCGACAACTAATTTTACGTCACATTTCATCCCGATATCGGAAAAATCGGTCCTCGATCTTGGCCATCTCCAACCATCGAGGTCCACAATATTAGAAAACATTTAAATTTTTGTTGTTATTGTTTTGTTTGGGAGTTTATATGTCCATAAGAATATATTGATCCGTGGGCATGAAATACGGACCAATTCTCGGTTGGTCACATGCGACACTAGCATATCCAACGAATAAAATCAGTAATTTATTCTTTTTATTAATATTTTTTTTGTTATTAATTGTATCTTGGGCATCACTTAACAGATTCTTTGTTTGAGGCAGAATCTGCCTCAAAGCAACGAGTCAAGTAGGGGAAAGGAATGAAGGACAAGTGGGGGAGAAAATCTCCCTCCCCCACTAGTTCCTTGTCTTTTTCCCCTCTACTTGACCCGTTTCTCCCTTAAAACGGGTAACCCGTTTTAAGGGAGACCTACACATCACTTAATTGTTACCATGTTCATCTTTCTGCACAAAAGACTAAGATTCTAAGAACTATTTTTGTGCTTTTGTGATCTTGTCTAGGTGGAATTTGGGTTAACCTGAAAGTATGCAATAAAGTGTGAGGTCCCAGCCTCAAATTCCACCTGAAACCAAAGAGAATAAAAAAACCAAAAGCACGCCACTTGGCCACCGCAGCCCCGTCAGGGGTGGCTTACATGGTACATGTGGTGGTGCGGGAATGCATGTACCCGGGGGACTCAACACCCTCGTCATAAAAAAAAAATAAAAAAATTTGTTAGCATTCATATTAACTAGTGTTATGCCCGTGCAAATTGCACGGGTATGTTTTTTTACGAAAATTATGTAAAAACGTACGAATAATGAAGTTGTTGTATAATGGGTTTAATAAATGGCTCTTTTAAAATGATCAAATGTGTATATATATGTATTATTGAAAACCAATTAAAACAACGAAATTATATGACAAACAATCATAAGTGCTATAAAAATTCAAAACATTACAAAAAAAATTAAGATAAAAGAAAAACATGCAACAATAAGATGGTACTCTCTCTCATTTGGTATAGTCGTATGCCCGTGCAAATTGCACGGGTATTTTCTTTATAAAATTTAGGGGGAACGTATGAATAATGAAGTTGTTGTATAATAATAAGTTTAATAAAAGCACCTTTTAAAAAAAATCAAATGTTGTATTATCATTATTATATGACAAATAACAATTTTATTTCCGTGCAAATTGCAAAAACACAAAAAAATTAATTTTTTGAACGTATAATTTTATACCCATGTAAATTATCATTTATTATATGACAGATAACAAATTTATTTTTTGAGTGTTTTTATTTTGGATGTAATGTAATTAATTATAAAGAGTTAGTGGGTAGGGTCCACATGAAAAATGCATAATCAACCACAGGGTGACACGTGTCCCTGTGGTTGTTGCATTGTATGTATGATATATTTAGCGCTGATAAATTTTTTTGTCTGTTTACAAGTTAAATGATTTTATAAAAGACTTATTTTTTGTTTAAAATGAAAGTTTAGTCCGAACTGCTATCATATACGGAGTACAAGTAATAAAGTTTTTTATTTCGGTCTTAATTAACTTAAAAAATGAGAATTACACCTGTCAAAATTTAACCTGACCCAGAAATCCGCCCGAAAATAACACGATAAAATTCGCCCGAAAATAACCCTAACTCAAAAATGACCCGACCTGATAATAACCTGCATACTTAGGGTCAAGACCTGCCCGACCCGTGATCCACCCGAAAATGACCATAACCCGATAAAACAGGTTAATTTATCGAAATTTTAAATTCAATTATACAAAATTTATATAAAATAATTAAAATAATATAAAATTAAAATCTATTTCAATTAATGACTCATAAGTGATAAATTAAATTATAATGTTAACGTTTTATACTCTATTTTTTGAAGTGTACGGTATGTAATACGGAGTATGTATTTAGTTTCCGATTTTTAAGATAAAATACCTTTATTTTGTTTTCGAGTGTAACCCGTATTTTCTTAACCCGAAATACACTCAACCCGTATTTTATCCAAACTCGTATTTACCCGACCCGTAACGTACCTGTTCGACCCGTTTGACAAATCTAATGAGAATGTCGTCCTTAGGTAGTATAATGTGACCAGTTAAGGATAAAATACACATTATTGTAGATTTGTAGTTAGCGTTACAACCAAAATAATATGTTTGTTTCAATTAAATTATTATTCAGATAATATTTTATCAAACAATTTTTAAATTTAACTGTATATAGGTTACATTTCTTCGTTTCAACTTAAGATTCAGGAAATTTGTCTTACGAAATTAATTTTGCTTAATGTCGTATTTCATCTGAAATGTCGAACACCTAGCCGTAAGAAATTTTGATTGAATCTAAATTCATTGCCCTTGCTAGCTCGATAAATCAAACATCATTCTGGTGATTAGAGCTGATCATGAGCGGGATTGGGATGGACATGGACGGGCTTATGATACCAAAATTTGTCCGGCGGGCAAAATTTTTGTGTCCATGTCCGCTATAGCGGGCCTCAAATGATTGTCCATATCCGTTTAAAATAGTTTGGCGGGCTTTATAGCGGGCTAATGGACAAAGTAAATAAAATATTCGCCAAAATTCAAAGTTCATATACTCAACATAGTTTCGTTGTTGAAACTTAAAAAGTAGAATCTAAAATGGTCATCAATACATATTTATACGTACTTTTACATTAATCATACTAGAAAAATAAGTGCATCTGATGAAGAGTGCCTAAATACAATGTAATTTAGGGTTTGTGATGGTTAACATATCAATTCATGATTTTTCTTTTTTTTGGGTTTTGTAGTTTTTAGTACTAATATTTTGTACTTTAATATTTTTGATAATAAAAGAACTTACTACGGAGTATATTTTACTTAAACGGGCTTGGCGGGCCTGCCATAAACATAAAAAATTTGTCCATATCCGCCCATTAATTTAGCGGGCCTAATAACTTTTGTCCGATACCCATTAAAATTTTAAGTTTTAGTGACCAAACCCGCTTTTATAGCGGGCCTATTGGACGGGCCAAATGGGTTTACCCGTCCATGAACAGCTCTACTGGTGATATATCGCTTTACTTTAAATTTTGTTCATATAAATAAATCAATTTTGTACTCGGTATAATTTATGTAAATTGATTGTCTATAACGGATTATGGTGTTGTTTAGGGCTTATGAATTGGTTGTACTCCGTATTTAACTATTTTAAAAGTTCAATCCTGAAATTTGTCGCAACCTATTTATCAGCTTTCAAGTTATTTCGAAATTATATTATTTCAATTGTTGCTTAAACTATGTTGAGAAATTAGCGTTAATTATCCAACATAATTAATTTAAATAGTTGTTAGATTATACTCCCTTTGTCTCAGTCATTTGTTTACACTTTCCTCAGATTCTTTTCACAAAAAAGTCAAACTGTAAACAATTTACTGAAACAGAGGGAGTACAAATTAAAATCCGCAGAATTTTATCTCTTGTTGAACTAATTTTACGATATATGACGGTCCAAAAAACATTTATCAGTCTTACACATCGTAGTTTGAGTGGATTGAAGTTTGGGCCTTTAGTTACTTGTTTTGTGCTGCTCAATTCCTCGTATCATATTTAAACAAGCCCATTATAATAATCTACATCCTAAATACAGGCATACAGTATATTTGAATAAACAAATTATTCTGATATAAAAATTTTAATTATATTAATACGAAGTTAAACAAAAACTACCGCACCTCAAATTAAAAACCCTATGTAGAAATCATTTTACGTATAAGATCACTCCTGTATGATAAAATCTATTCTTTTGAATTCAATTTTGTTGAACTAAATTTAATACTCCGTAACACTTAAGTTAGTGTAAACTCGTGAAGTAAGTATTAATATAAAATTTATCTGGAATGAACTAAACTTGAATTTAAAAGAAAGTTGTAGAAGTATAAATGAAATATGGATGATGTTTTTGATAAATTTGAATTTGTTTAAAATTCAAATTTGAAACTAATTACGGCGTACTGTACAATGAAAGGAGCTTAATAATCTATAATTAATTTATCTTTATTTATTTTTAGAATATTCACGTGGAAGCTCTCATTGATAATGTACCAAAGGGCTTAATACACTAGGTGTACTTGTAGCCTTTTTGGAAACTCTAATAGTATATGTTGGAAACTCTCATTTATTTTATATGGTAGAGTGCAATTTACAAAACGATCTTGCCAATTTGCAGTCATAAAAATACGCAGAGCAGGCAACCAGGAACGATACAATAAGTAATTAATTGTATGTTCTATTCGCCTCAGGTTCTGAAATCTGAACTCTAAACTCTGAAATCTTATTTTTTATTTTTTTTTTTAAAAATTTATTTATAATACTCCGTACTAGATTTCTATGTAACAGATTTTTTGTACTCCACAGATTTCCGATTTTTTTTTTTTTTTTAGAAATTTTATAGAAGTACATATAGTAATAAAAAATGAAATCTAATCTAAAAATTGAAATTTACCAAATTTCATAAATGATAAGTGGGGAATATACAAAAAAAAAAAAAGTATCAACAAGTATCTTTTATTATAATAATGAGTATGCTTGTTCAATTCAATACTAGAAGAATTCAAATTAGGGTACGATTGTCCCTCTATTGCTTCGTAACGTACCACGTTCCCACGTTATATTTGATACTCCGTAGTTTACATACTACATTAATAAATATGCACTTCTCTCTTTTACAAAAATTCCAATTCAATTTACGTTAATTAATCAAACTTTAATTTTCGCAACTATAATAATCAACATCTCATCTACATTGTTTCATCTTCTCATATATACTTTCAAGGTATACACTACTAATCTTTACCTTAATTTAATCTTAAAGTTTTTATGAACTATGTACCCCGTAGTAGAATTGTAATTGTTATGGAGAATTATTTTACAGAGTACAACGGTAAAACTTGTAAACTACTTAAATAATTATTTGATCCCCAATTCTTGAATATTAGTAGCGTAAAAATAATACTAATTCTTGAATAATGGTTAACTATATTTCTTTGTTACGGAGTAGTATGGATCAATGCTGCTCGTTATGTAATAATTTTTTCCTTTTTTTTTTTTTTTTTTTTTTTTTTTTCCTTTTACATGTTGAATTTTAGTAGTCCTTATTGTATTTTTTTTCATTTTCTTCGTTTTACATGACACACGATCATACTTATATATATACGGAGTATATATACTAATATACGTACTCTTTTATCTTTAATGAAAAAGTTCATTACATATAGACATGACTATTTTAGTGAATGGACTGGTGTATGCGATCTGGCATAGTCGAAATGTTTGTCGCTTGGAGATACAGGTGCCTCATCCCTTGGTGTTGGTGCAACAAGTGAAGACTCTACTCTTACTCCGACTTAATAGCTTGGAATTAGGGAAATTACCTAGAAAAGATGATGTATGGTTTCAATCTTTAAGTCGAGTATGAGTTAGTTGCTAATTCCTCCTTTATGAGTATGTTTTGTATTACACTATAATGTAATGGTTATTGGTATCAATATATCTTACCTTTTACCAAAAAAAAAAAAGACTATTTTAGTAAAATTAAAACTTCATTTATTAGTAAGTGTAAGTTTTTTTTTTTTTTTTCAGTTTTTATGATTAGAAGAGGTTGTACATAGATCGAAATGAGCATAATTGAAGACGCATAATTACGATCGTTTTAGATTATAATTCTCTATAAATATCCATTATTCCAATAAGAAGTAAAATTCCATTTTAGTACTACTTGTTTCGATTAATTTTGACGACTTTTTAATAAAGTTATTTTGATCGACATCCTTTTAATATTAGAAAATAAAAATATAATATTAATAGATGGTAGATATTTTGGTAGGGTTGCATGATGTAGAGAACGTGGTTGAGATTAGTGTAATAGTGACTAGTGGATCTTGATTTCTTCATAATCCCAATATTAAACATATACTTTTTGTCAGATAATATGTCGACCACCTTCACACTTTCACATAATTCACATGCTTACTTGTCCTTTCTTAACTTATTAATGATTCACCATTTTTAATTATTCTTACAAATTACTAATTCGACAGGTTTCTCATGAGATCGTCTCACATTGTCAGTCTCACTAATAATAATTGAAAAAAAACTACCCCGTAACTTAAATTTACAATTTTGCTATTTTCCGTCCCCCTATTTGCTATTTCTCACACCCAAACGACCAAAATACCTTTACAAACTCCCCAAAAAAATTGTTCATAAATCATAATTGATTCTTGGACATACTCCGTATATTTTAAAAAATAAGCCAATAAATTTGAAGTGATTTTAATCATAGTACTTATTTAAATTTATGGCATATCGATTTAATACTCAATTTATTCTTAAATGTTTGCGGTTAAACTCGTTAAAAAAAAACAAAAAAAAAAAAAACAAAAAAAAAAAAAAAAACATGGGTTTTTGGCTAAGTTTGGTGAAAAAGGCGACTCACCATATGGGTGAGTCACGTAAGAAATGCGACTTACCATTGGTATAGCCGGGTAAATTACGCGATTGTACCAATGGTAAGTCACGTTTCTTACGCGACTCATCAAATGGTAAATCATCTTTTTCACCTGACTATACCTAATTTTGATTTTATCTCTATTTTTGTGTCGACCTTACATATTTATAATTTTTAACATATATTTTTGAAAAAGTTTTAATTTTTAAATTTATAATTTTTATTACAACAACTAAGAATTATTAACTAATTAAATATTAAAATTGTAAATATAAATATCAAACAGAAGGGTATTTAGGTCTTTTCACCTTAAAGAAGAGGGCGAAAAATAACAAAAGAGAGGCTTGAAATAGCAACTCCTTAAATTTAACGTTATGGTGATACCGTCTTATTGAAAAATTTGTATTAATGATTTCCATTTTACGTACACGCATGTGAACATAAAATAACAACTTATTTTACCGAAAAAAAATGATCTTATCCAAAAATAGCAAATCGGCTTAATTATAATTTTATTGGATGTGGACGAACGGATGGCTGTTGGAGTCATACGTAAATAAACGTGTAGAGATCCTCTGGAGTAACTCTACCGTATAGTTACTCCATTTTTGTGATATTACTTGCATAGAATAAAAAATTTCTTTTCATCCATCACCCAAACGGGTTTACCAATTTTATATTTTCAATCTTTTGGCTCGGATCCGGCGGCGTTCGCCGCCGGAACATCCCGGAAAAGGGTTTAGGGTACAATTTTACGGTGCCGAACGCATATGAGGGTATTTGTATAAGAGAAATATCAAAATTAAATAAATTTTTTATGATTATCTAATTGAAAAACTGAAATTTTAGAGTAATTGCCACCGTCAATTTTGCTCTAGAGATCCTTACCCTAAATAAACACATGACACGACAATTTTGCTCGTCTAATTCATGTATTTGTGATTTGAACAGAACACTTTTATCCTTCAAAATAATCGGCGACATGGTGTCGATCACAAAACCGATCATAAATTCATTCCTATTCCTTATAATCGCGACCGTAATTGCGACTCAACTGCCCGGTTTCTCATTCCAACACGTCCATCTCGACACAACGTGCGCGATCACAGCCTTGGCCGTGCTCGCCCTTCTAACAATCGCCTACTACCAGATTCAGCCGCGATCTGTGTACCTAGTGAACTTCGCGTGTTACAAACCCGACGACGCCTGTAAATGCACGAAACAAACGTTTCTAAACAGCTCTTTCGCAGCAGGCACGTTCACTGAAGAAAGCGTGCTTTTCCAAAAAAAGGTTCTCGACAAATCGGGCCTTGGTGAAGCGACGTACCTTCCTCAGGTCCTCTTAACCATCCCATCTAACCCGTGTATGGCCGAGGCCAGAAACGAAATTGAGATGCTCATGTTTGGCGCTGTAGACGAGCTCTTTGCAAAGACGAAGGTGACAGCTAAAGATATCGGAATACTGATAGTTAACTGTAGTCTGTTCAATCCAACACCGTCGTTGTCTGCTATGGTTGTGAACCGTTACAAGCTACGCAGCAACGTCTTGAGCTATAATATTGCTGGTATGGGGTGCAGTGCAGGGGTTATATCGATCGATTTAGCTAAAGATCTTCTGCAAGTGCACAAGAATTCGTACGCTTTGGTTGTCAGTGTTGAGGGAGCGACCTTGAACTGGTACTCTGGAAACGAGAAGTCGATGTTGGTGTCGAATTGTTTGTTTCGGATGGGTGGGTCCGCCATTTTGTTGTCAAATAAAAGGTCCGAGAAAAGTCGGGCCAAGTATGAATTAGTCCACACAGTCAGGACTCACCGAGGCGCAGACGATAAGTCGTTTACTTGCGTCAGTCAAACGGAAGATCCCGTGGGGGAAATCGGGATTTCTCTGTCGAAAGAACTGATGGTTGTCGCAGGAGACGCGCTCAAGGCAAATATCACCGCGGTTGCTCCCCTAGTGCTACCACTGTCGGAAAAAGTACGCTTTGTGATCAATTTAGTCGCGAAAAAAATGTTGAAAATGAAGCAGGTAAAAGCGTATGTGCCAGACTTTAAGTTAGCATTCGAGCATTTCTGCGTTCATTCAGGTGGAAAAGCAGTTCTAGACGGTGTGCAGAAGAATTTGTCGCTTACTGAGTGGCATATGGAACCGTCTAGGATGACACTGTACCGATTTGGGAACCCGTCGAGCACGTCAATATGGTACGAGCTTGCGTACACAGAAGCCAAGGGGCGGGTCAAGAGGGGTGACCGAGTATGGCAAATAGCTTTTGGGTCGGGTTTTAAGTGTAATAGTATTGTTTGGAAAGCGATGAGAACGGTTAATCCTGCGCAGGAGAAGAATCCGTGGTTGGATGAAATTCACTCGTTTCCTGTCGAGGTTCCGAGATAAATGCTTTTGAAGTCATAGAAATTCGAAGTTTAAATATCAACTTCCTGCGGTGTACAATTTCGCTGGTTATAATCAATCTTTTTACCGTTTTGTAATTCTTATACAGTTCATGATAATCATTCAATAATTCGAAATTATAGAAATCGAAAAATTATAATATGCTCCGTATCATTTAATGTTTACTATCCATGACCGAACATCCTTTATGAAGCCTAAGAACCAAATATCAAATTTCGATCAAAGAAGGCCTCAGAAATCGGAACTAGATCACGTAAACACAAGTCGTTCGGAATCAAAAAGTGTTTGAACGTAACATGATAGGACCCGATAACAAAGGCAAGAAACAAGTATAAAGTCAAGATCTGCAAACGCAAAGTACAAAACAATTTCCAAAAACAATTCCCAATTATGGTTTATAACCCACCATAAAAGCTGATTTTGCATCTTCATTCGAAATCCAGAACCGAATCTCGACAAAATCGAGAAACAAAATATCCCGATACAGATTCAACAACTATCTCAACAATTCAGATTCACTAATTATTTTTTAAAATATGTTATAGCTAAATTGAACTAAATTGGACTGAACCAAAGTGAATATGTCACCGAAATCAGAAGATTAGGGGTCTAACACTCATTTCAATTTGAGTTCATCGACTAAATCCGTACTTCGACTGCTAGTAATTACGGATTTCCGAGGATTATTTCGGCCTCGATAATTACTTAAGAACTTAAGAGTGCAAGGAATAACAATACTCAAGTCACACCAAACACAAACCAACTATTATAGTAACTAATCATTTTTGATCACACAATTAAATTTTGAAATTAATGTTTGACTGCTCATGATTTCTATTTCTATTATAAGTAATTCTGAAAAATTGTTAATTTCACCAGCAAATTGAACAAATCTTTCAAAACCCAGAAAAACATCTCCCCCAAATTAAAAATCCCCAGAATTAATTTGTAAATTCGATTCGATTCCGTAAATAAAATAATACCCAGAAAACCCTTTTCGCCGAATTATAAAAACCTAGAATTAAACGTAGTTGCAATTTGTAAAGAGAGTGAAATTCATCACTTATGAAATTTTGAGTGTTTCGATTAATCAAATGAAGTGTAAAGAGCATTTATCGGATTTAAGTAGTAGCGTCGGCGTTTGCGCTACGTGTTTATGTGATCGTCTCGTCGCTTTAATCGAAAAACAACATCAATTCACGATTCAATCGAATTCTAATATCGATAACCCTAATCATAATTTTGATCATAGTTCGGCGTTGGAGTTTCCCCAATCGATTTCACCGTATATTTCCCGCCGAAAATCAGAGAAATCCCAAATGTTCTACGGATCACCGGAAGTTAACATCGATTCAGTTAAAAGTAAGCGTAAATCAGGCGGTAAATTAAGGTTAATGTCCAAACTTATTCGACGTAGATCAATGCCGTCATCGCTATTTGATCCCGGGGCTGCGTTGAGTCGCCAGAGTAAAGGATTGTCGACGGATAATAATTGTGAGGGGAGAACAACGGTAGAAAATCGGTCGAGTCAGAATCGAGTGAGATCGCGTCATGCGCGTGGGCTGAGCATGACGTCGTGCTGGATCCCGTTGTTTCGGGTTGGACATGCACGTCACTAGTGTCGTAGTTGCAATTGTGGTGAAATTAGAATGTTCTCGTCAAATTAGAGTTTCAGTATCGACACAAAATTGAAGAGACGTCACGTCTTGCACCGGAAAAATTGTATGATTACTGATGTTGCTTTTTATAGTGTTGTTTGTGAAATTAGGTTATAAATTATTTTTGGTTACCACATTCTAATCGAAATCGAAATGGATGATTTCAAACATTTCGGTGCTTGTTTGATTGTCATTGTACAGTGACTACAGTCGATACATGATCGCCATTTTCTTTCACGTTGTACCGATTTTAATTTTCATTATGCCTCAATTGCTTTTTTTCACTAATCGTCCCGTTTTATCAAATCCGACACAAATTCATCGAAGTTTTTGTGGCTTTACCTAAGTAGAGTCGTGACGTTTTTAGGCAAGTTTTGTCGAATATAATAACATACTCCATACAATAACACTAACAATTCGTCACGACGAATCTTAAGTGAACATCAATGACGTATTATAAAATACATAACGATGCTAAATATTCATTCATAAGTTACTAGTACAACGTTAATAGTCGTCATCATAAACACACCATAAGAGGTGTGCACATTGCGACGATAAAACGTCTAGTAAATGCTTCATATCATAGCCTCAAGTGTCATGGTCCGCATCTATATGTACAGACCGTCACAATAAGCATATATAATAAAATTTGGAAAATCGTACAACCAAAGTGAACTAGTTAGCATTGGTGGTGGTGAGAGGGCGGAAACCGTGTTGAATGGACGCTTCCCAAACCTTATCAACATCGAAGATCATATCTCCGCATTCATTGACGTTCCATCCTTCTAATGCATGGACTACTCCTGCCACACGCCAAGCACTCACCGCCTTTCTTGGCAGCCAATTCTGTTCATTAAATTGAATAAGTTGTGTTATTTTGAATTTTTTTCCCGATTGTATTGAAATTTTGACGGAATTTAAGGGTATACGTTACCTCGCAAGCGTGCAAGTTACCGAAAGACTTGGGAGCCAACAACGCCGGAGTATTCAAATAAAAGCAGTCGGTCCGAGTTTTCTTAGGAGGAAATTGAGTGAATGGAATAAATATTGTTCCTTTTGATGCCAAAGATTGCTCCACTTCACTCAAATTCTCTCCTACTAACCAAACCTGCAAGATTGAGAAGTCGAATGTCGTCAGAAAACGTCTTGAATCAGTTAACGTCCCCCGCTTCAAACGACTCGACAAAAAGAAGTAAAACTAACCTTGTGATTGTAGCTTTTTGTTGATAAGACGAGATTGTTGCCGTCTTCTGAGGTCAGCGCCTTTTTAAGCAACTCATACTCTTCCTTTCGGATAGTTGCTACCTAATTTTTTCGGAAAATATGAGATTAAAATCCGTTGAAAGCATCGACGACTTCTGTGGCAAAAAAATGGCATAATTTTTTTTACCTTGACCCCCTTACGACAAAGAGCAGAAACGATGGAGTAAGCGACCTTAGAGAACCGGCCTCTAAAAACGACTTGAGAAGTCCCTTTAGGGATGCTGTTAAGGACGACTGCGACAGCTAAACTGCTACCATCGACGACTTTCACATTGAGCTTTGGGTGCCTGTCTAAGTACACTTGACCGTTTCTGTTGAAACGCTCTCCCTACAGACAGTAAAATAGACGTTTAGTCGTTCATTAGAAATGTCGAGTCAAAAAAAAAAAAAAAAACTCGCGAATGAATGAACAAACTTGCCTGGTTCAAAAGTCCAAGGCTCACGACTTTGATCCCTTTACCGTCTGCCTCTATAATGGCGTCTTCGATTAGCTTGTTAATCGCCTCTTTTTGCCATTGTAGAAGATACTGCACCAAAATATAGTCGATTAGTCGAGTTGTCAAGGTACCAAAAGACGGTTGCAGCATAATCCACGAGAAGAAACACGGACTTACATGGACGCTGTAGCGAGGCAAAGCCCACGACTGAGCCTTGATCTTCTCAAAGGTGTTTCTCTCAAGAACGAAGGTTTTGCCGTTTATCCAAGTCATGATCATGGACCACAACGTAACGGGCCACATTAGCCAGAGGTACCATTTGGAGGTCAGAGGTTCGGATGCCAAGGACGCAAACCCGAGCCTGCTTTGGTAGATGGACTGCGGCGTGGTCAAATGAGTTAGGTGCACCACTTCGGGTACGTCTGCAGGCTTCTTCAGAGAATTTTCGTATAATGTGTCGGAAGATTTGTCCATTGTTCCGTATACATAGTCGTAGAATGGCATGAATAATGCGTAGTTTGTTCGGAATTGAGTGTGGTGCAGAGAGTGGTAACTGTGACAGCAAAATCACACAATTATGAATTATATGTTGTGTGAATCGCGTTAGTTTTTCGATAATCCTCTTATGAACTCTCGAGATTGACGGTATTATTCATTCAGTTTCACTCATTTAGCCTCATTTGTGTCAAGGCAGATTGTTTGCCAAATAATATGTATACAATAAGGTATCGTTGACTGACTGTAACAATTTTTGAGACCCTAATACGGAGTAATAGTCGTTTTATAATAACAACATTATAGTAGTCATTAATAAGTTGTTATAGACGCGTATAAGTATAACGGTCTCATAGCAGAATTTACGATATACGAAGGTGAAAAAGGAGCTGAGGGACTTACGAGGGAGTGTACAAAAGAAACTTGAGAGGAGGAAAAACGTTAAAAACCCACTTAGGAATGACTTCAAAATTGCAGTGACCCATGTTGTTCATCAAGTCAATGTAGGTTACATACAAAGTTATCCCACCAATTGACCCAAGTCCACTCAATTGTACCGTCAACATTGGTATCGCGAACAATAGAAAGTACGCTATGTGCTCCGCAAATGGATGTATTACCGCTGCAATGTCATCACAAAACATACAAAAATAAAATCGATACATTAATTTTACGTTTGTTCAAAATCTCCCTCTAACGAAAAACTATATAAAAGTAGAAATGGTCGGGGTTGGGCCTGATTGGCTCAATTTGAGTCTAGCAATTTGGGCTAATGGGTCGGGTCAAGCCAGATTAATTTTAAAAAGTTGTAAAAATGATAAGTGGAGTTTTATATAAAATTAGAATTCAATTTCACATTTAGCTAGACAAATATATTTATTAAAGACTTTTAATTTCTTAATTTGTCGATTGAAATTAGAATCTCGATTCTAACAACATTGGACGTAACAGTATATGACTATTGGACACTTACAAGTAATGGGTTCGGTGACAATAGACGAGTGGTGATGAGAGTGGTAGCGAGAGTAGAGAAAGTGATGGTGCAATGCGCGATGTAGCCAATAATAGAGGAACTCAACGGGACCGGTGTGGATTAAAAACATGAGCGCCACGCCGTTTGTGTTCCAAAATGGCACCCCCTTTGCACTCTTCATCACAAAAAACGCGAAGTAGAGTAATAGCCAATTGAACAGTATCTGGTCGTCCCTGTTTATACGAAAATCGACAACATTTAGTCGATCATATATACTAACATGGTTTAAAATTGTTGTACGCGTACTAATGGTTCGAGGTAAGTATAAAGTATTCTACCGATCAAATTAAAATGTACGTAGGTTTATAAAGTCATATAGTACTCGTAATTATTAAAGTTGAGTAGATACGTACCAGTTTCTTTCGCGATCAACTTGCTCAAAGTCGATACTCTTGTCGACAATCAAGTTGTTGCCCTTGGCAGTACGATAACGTGATATACTGATCCAAATTTGGTTGTGAATCATCCTCGACAACATTAGTAAGGTTATGAGGACATATGATATATCCGTCTCATGTGGCTTTGTTACGATTGAGTAAAAGCTATGAACCACCATCGGTGCCACGACGAGGTACTTCATTTGTCCATAACAAAAACAATTACCGTGTTAGTTACCATCGATGCCACGACAATGTCATATAGCATATGATTTTGTTTTCCTCTAAATTATTCGTTTTCCGTTTTGACAATCTATTGTTGTATCGTGATCATAAATTTATCGATTGTTACAATAAAATACATTGTTATTAAATGCTCATTTCATGGGCCATAAAAAAAAATATCCTATAGAACAATTTATTTCTTGTCAGTTCGAGTTTAAGCCAAAACGTTGGCCCTACTTGCATTGCCTTTTCAAAAAGTCGACAAGAACAAGCCAACGAAATCGATCCTCCTATTCAGAGGGCCAATCGTACTCATAGAATGATACGACGTATGCACTTCAACTCGACCCAATTAATAACATCCTTTTCGAAAAAATTTGATCGAAAAGCAATCAAATTTAGATACTTTATACATGGCATTTATGAAAGGCGGGTGTGTGTCACGTTGACGTTGTGGCAGATATACTTATGTTAGACCATGTTTATTGGTAGTTGGTGAATTAGTTGAGGAAGTAGTTTAAATAATAAAATTCGATGTTGGGGGTGATTTAGTAAGAAAAGTGTCTTAAAAGGGAGTTATGTCATAAAAATAACATATAAGGGGGTTATTTTGAAAAAAAGTGTTATAAAAGGGGGTTATATTCAATTAACCCAATTTATTATAAACACTTAGTTCTAGTAAGTAAAAAGATAAAAATAATTAAGTCCACTTGTAAATACAACTTCACCCGCTTTCTAAGAGTCAAAACTCGTTCATCATAACTATATATGACCGTTGATCTAAAATCAAAATGGCCTATAAGTTTAGGGCTACCACGTAGACATGTCATGTTCGATTCGAAAAATGAACGATAAGACACTATGATTTAAGAATTTTGAAATAAGTTTTAAAATTGCAAAATGTTTTCTGAATAACTAAAACTATAAATAAAATTAGTAAATAAATTATGTATGAATTCTATATCATTTAATAAAATAAAAATTATTTTGTTTATAATTGTCTATATATAATTAAAGTAAGCAATTACTCCGTAATATAATGAGAACACTAATATATCTTATCAATTATAATTTGACACGCATTAATTATGATCTTTACTCGAATTATGACTTATTTGATCGACCCAAATAACTAAATTATACTCCGTAAACTTTAGCCCGATTCGATTTTGTGTGATCGAGCGGCTTACCAAACTACGGAGCGGCTAAATGAAATATATATTTCGTAACATTTTGACTTGTGATAATTAAACAATTTTATTTTGTGTAATTATCTGAATAAAAGTAATGTACTAACTAATATAATAATTCTGTTACTATCTAATCATCATTATATATATTTAAATTAAATTTTAATATAACAATTCTGTTGCTATCTAATAATTCAGTTACTATCTAATTAATAAAGAAGTAATTACATAAAAGCGAGATTTATTACTATATTGATTAACGGGACATCAAATGAGACATAAAATGGAACAGAGAATTCGCTAGGGATAAAAACACCTTTATACTTTAACGTGCATTTGTTGCGCTTAAAATAGATAGTCATGTGGATCACCTATTGTTTTCTTTTTTTAACCATGCCCATTAATTTCTCACCAAAAAGAAAATAAAACATACCCATTAATTAATGTCACCGACTCACCGGTTAATTAATTTTACATGTTCCGTGTAAAATAACTTTTGTCACATTATTTCACGGAGTATTTTGGACCGGTGATTAGGCTACTATCGAATATTAATATTATCGTAATTAAAACTCGTGTCGTTATTTAATAAATTTAGTGTAGGGTATCACTATGTTGTAAACAATTGTGTGCTTAAAGAAACTTAGTATAGTATTGAATATGTCATGGTCAAGGGTTCAGGATGAAAATATCCTAATCATTAAGTCTCAGGAAATGGTCTAACGTCTTATCTCAGACAAAAAACAAAAACTGATTATAATGAGTTGAGCATTAGTATAATAATAATATTAGTAGAACGATAAAATAACCTTTAAATTTAACACAATTCTAGAATACAACGAATTCACGCGTACGACGGGGTTATTACGGAGTAAAATGTGCCTTCTTTAACGTCTAATTAGGTGACCACCTTAAGGCCTCAAAAAGTGATCACATTAAACGCTAAAATAGGCAATTTAAATGTTAAAGTGGTCACATTTAATCACTAATAGCCTGTCGTACATACGCTAACATAATTTGGTTTTTGTATAAGAAGAGGCACAATATCACTACGAAGTATATTGTGTCTCACGATAATATTATCGTGAAATTATCTTATTGAAAATTTATGTTAATTAATTATTGGCCAAAAAATATATCAACAATATATACCAAAACACAAATGCTTACATAAAACCGTCTCACGCGTGCGACGGGGTATTTGTAAATAAAATGTGCCTACTTTAAGCTTTAAAGTGACTATTTTAATGTTTAAAGTGACCATTTTACGGAGTTTTAAAGTGGTCACATTTAGCGTTAAAGTGGTCACTTTATACATTAAAATAGTCACATTTTAATCATAAGGACTCCGTCGCACGCGTGAAACGGTTTTATGCAAGACTTACTCATATCAAAATGAATATAACTTAGTTTTAGCAATTAATTATGGATTTATGGTGATCAACAAAAATATAATTAATGAGGTAGAACAAAAAGAATGATGAGCCATAATCGCCATATTTTTAACTACGTACTACGGAGTATAATGAGCAACAATAATGAGACTAATTTTATTTAGTTAGTCAATCTCAACAAATTGATAAGCCAATTAACCAAACACTTAGTGCTCTTCCCATTGACTTTATACATGATCTTCGATGCGTTGCTTTGACCGCATTTTTCTCTATACGTACGATAGTTTTTTCGTTGAAAATACAATTATGTGAAAGGTATTATCCTAACAAATGTTAATATTCAATTATTATATTACAATTATTTATATACTATGAATTATTGTCGGTCAAAGTTTCGAAAATTTGACTCACAGAAAGTGGAATGGGAAGAACATACACTATGAGTAGGAGGGAGTATAATCTAAAAATCCAATATCTACTCTTGTTTTTTAATTTATTTATTTTGTGCTATTTTCATCTTGAGTATTTGTAATTAAATAGAAGTATTGAAACTAATTTGTATTTATTTTCATATGTATATATACAATATATCAAAAGTCAAAACAAATGAAAGGTATATTATAGATGGTTTATGGT
Organism: Dianthus caryophyllus; assembly: GCA_023091065.1. Taxonomy (NCBI): domain Eukaryota; kingdom Viridiplantae; phylum Streptophyta; class Magnoliopsida; order Caryophyllales; family Caryophyllaceae; genus Dianthus; species Dianthus caryophyllus. The sequence continues at coordinate 7,286,297 of CM041522.1, forward strand.
TGATTATTTTCATATTTTAGGTGCCCATAGTCATATGATAATTATTTTAACGTACGATTAGTATTATTATTTATAAACGCGAACAATAAAAATTTAAAAAAAAAAAAGTTAAAAGTTTACAAAAAATTAGTAGGCAGTCATCGAGAAACTATATGGGCCGGAAAAAAAAAGTGCAATACTTTTAGAATAATTGAATAATCGAGAATAATCGAGAAACTATATGGGCAGTCATCGAGAAACTATACGGGTGCATACTAGCTAGTATTAATCTCGCCAAGCACGCTGATAATTGAATGTCGAGTTATGATGGATCGATGGGATCCGGCGCATTAGTACTGATCGATATGAATTTATTGAAAGATCTTCGATTTCTATGAAATGGTATGTCAATACTTTTAGAATAATTGCAACAGTGGTTCTTAACCTCGACTTTGTCAATAAGAACTTTTCTTTTATTGTGCATGTTATTGAGCTCGTAGATTATTGTGAAAATTGATTGGAGGAAAAATATTTTTAGATTCCGAATAAGAACAAATTATAAAGTTTTTATGTTAAAATCAAAAATTCTTAAATTTAGAAATCAACGTACGTTTTAATGAATAGTTTATATGCATATGGATGAAAGAAACTATATATACTGCGTATGATCATTCGGTAATTTACTTGTACTAGCTAGGTGCAGTAGAAAAACCGGGTATATTACTATATTTCACATATAAATAATATATACGGCGTAAAATGGAAATAATGAGACAAAAGAATACTTTGTGATAGTAAAATAATTTACACGTATAATTAATCTTTTATGAAATTCAAAATTTCGTCATAAAGACAAATTAAACACATATTTCAAGAAAATGTCCTCTTAATAATACGTCATATATTTACCCTGGCCTTCTCGATCTTGTCCAAATTTATTTAAATTTACGATAACATGTTATACGGTGTGTCATGTACACATGCTATTTGTTTACATTTTCACTTGGTCTCAAAGATCAATATTAGACGTAAAACCTTCAACTTTTGTTTGGCATGTCATGCCATATAATCAGTGAAACCAACAAACATACGTACGGAGCCTACCAAGTACCAACTGTGTTCAATCAAAAGGAATATTAAATTTAATGAAAATAGAGGCGTTAAGTTGTGTTATATAGCGCCTACCAACTGTACGTACCAAGGCGTGCAGTTATGTAGCGCCGCTATTCTTTTTATTTTATTTTTAAGTATTGCGGGTGGTAAGTAAAAGTATACAGGTTTGTAATGAGGCGCTGTATGTTTTAGCGACTTGGTACATAACCTGACATTGAGATTCGTCCGAGCCTACGTGGACCCATTTTTGATAATTATTTTCAAGCTCCCAAAATAAAATAGATGGCACGGCACATATTAAAATGAATCATGCAATTCATACTTTCTTCGTTCCAGTAAATTGTTTACAGTTTAACTTTTATGTAGGTAGATTTGAGAGAAGTGTAAATAAATGATTGAGACAGAGGGAGTAGTATTATTTTTCTATTTACTACAAAGTGCAAAAACAACCATAATTACACTTCGCTAATTCTTTTTTTTTTTTTTTTTTCGTTTTTTTTTTTGACTAAAAACGATATAAAATTTATAGAAAAACATGTTAAATTAGTTTATACTCCGTATATGTTATTAACTATGCCCTAATAATTAAGCGAGTAAAGCGACCAATCGTAGAACAAAGAAATAAGCTTATACATAACACAAACAATAATATAATTTTATAAAATGAAATAATATGAGAAAAAAAAAAACCTTGAAATTGCCAAGAAATTCCCATGGCCAGTGAGTAAGAATTCCAGGAGTTGCAGCCATACTTGTTTATTATTAATTGTTTTCCACTTATTACTCTAAAATTATACTTCTACAATTTATTATAATATTTTTAATACTATATTTTTTAAGTAAAATGCCAAAACTTTTATGCAAAGTGTAGGCTATATATAATACAACAAACCTTATTATTATTATTATTATGATTATGACTATTAAATTAAAATCTTACTTTATTTTCTTTATTTTTTTAAAATAAGAAGATAGAATGCCGTGAAATTAATGAGGAGTATTTCATTGCCAACTAACTAAAAGTGACACGTGGCGTGTTTATATAGGTAGGAGGAGGTACGTATAAGTAGACTAGTCACATGCATGAGACTAAAATTGTGCATGAATTGATGAGTTTAATGGTGGTGGTATGATGTAGGAAATTAAAGTATTTCTATATTCGTATAAACAATTCAATAATTTCATTCATTTCCTCAACAACCTATCTACTTGTACGTACATTTTACATGCATCGTTATTGTATGGTTGAATTAGTTTTCGGTTTCCACTTTTGCGGTTTCACTCCATAGCTATGATCAATAAATATCGATATATGGGTGATCGATATTCGTGTAAAACTGTTGTACGCATGTGATGAGTTTAATATATGATCGTTTACGTACACTTTATAACAAAGTAGTGTGGAGTAATTGTAAACATTGTGAATAAGTTGGTTGGATCGAACAGACTAGTTAAAATACAATCAACTACACATGTCGGTTTAAAAAAAAAAAAAAAACTAATATAAAAGAAAGCACAATAGAATCTCGAATTGGCCGTGTTAGAATTTGAACTGAGTTGACCGCCACTTATAGTTACGAGATACGGCTATTTCTAGATGACCATGAAACAAATTATATACTTCTTATATTTCCATAAAGATTGTCATGTCATAGTGAAAAAAAGATATAGGTTTGCCAAAATAATTTTCGATGTTTCTATCTAGCCAATTTTATTTATTTTTAATAAAAGTAAACTGCAATTTTTAATTGCGAATTAATTAAAAAGGTATATATAAAGTTGAGACAAGATTGAATTTAATTCCAAAAAGATGGCACAACTATATTGCTCTTAACTAAGTCATACATCGTACTTCAAATTTATTAGGGTTTTACGTGCACAATCTCTTCTTCGCTCACTTTCAAATCGAGAAGTGTACTTAACAAGTTAATGTTATAGTACAATTTTCTGTGGTTAATTTTCTGTTGATTATTTTTTCGTCGGAAACCAATTCAACCAAGGCGTAACTACAAACCCGTCATATTTGACGCTTAATATTTCAAAGTACCTTTAAAAAGTGTTGAAATTTGAACCTATAAACTCTAGTTATAAGGCTTTAATATCATGTTCGAGTTAATCCAATCAAATACGGAGTACATGATATTTGAGCCTTATGATCCAAGTTCACGAAGATAATTTAAATTGTTGGCTTTGATGCCCTAATTGGCTCATTTACTACGACATGACAAATTGGCAATATAAAACTGTTGAAGCATTAATGTTAATTAGGGCAAAAAATAACTTGACAAGTAGTTGAGCCTTAAAGCTAAACCTTAATTTGTCCCATCTAATTATTAATTTTAGTCAAATTTTCTATGTAATCAATCACTTTTCTTTTAGATAAGGGACACTTACTAATTTGTTGTCATTATTTGAATAAGGGTTATTTAAACATAACTCTCTTGTATAATACGAGTACTTCTTTTTTTTTCCAAAATAATTCCCTTTTATGTTTTTTTTCCAAAATAATTCATTTTTAAGACACTTTTGCTTTGAAATCACACTCAACGTATAAATAAACTACTTTAAATTACTTTAAATTACTTTAAATTGAAATATTCACACCTTTAATTAAATCCTTAAATAACGATAGATTTCTCAAGAGATGTCAGACATATTTTAGGCATTGATGATTGTACCTGAAAGAGGTTTACTCTAGGAAGTCTTTAGTTGCCATTTTTAAGTAATAAAATTCGACTTTAGGGGTGAATTAAGCAAAAGTGTTTTAAAAAGGGTTATGTTACGGAGTATTAAAAAAAAACATATAAGGGGTTATTTTAAAATAAAATATTATAAAAGGGAGATATATTTAATTAACCCTTTAAATTATATTTTCCAAAAATATTTATATTTACAAAATATGGTGCGCACATCATTGGTGAAGTTAAGGGTAATTTAAGGGAGTATGTCTACTATGAGACTGCCTCATAGAATAAGACATCTTATTTAATGCCACATCACTTATTAAAGCCCCTTCCCACTTGTTAAACATCACTGTCAATATTTGATCCACCACCACCACATCAATTACGTCCATCACCGACCCCACCATCACTCCAACCACACAACCACCATCGCGATTGGGACCACCAACAGGGCGAGAGTCGTCGGAATCCACACGTCGTCGTTTCAATCATCTCACCCCAACTACCACTTCCTCATTAAACCCTAACAACATCGCCATTTTGCATCGACCATTGCTCCGGCCACCACCTCGAGGTGCGTCCAACCTCCTAAGTCCGGTGATCGCTCGTTCTTACCTCTCTTACCAAACAACTTCGCCATTTATCTTTGGTAGGTCGAATTTTACTCTCGTTGTTGACAAAAGTAACTCATAATTTTTGAAATGTAACTGTAAATCTTTGAAATGTAACCGAATTCTTATCAAAAATTTAATACTGAAATTATTTTTCAAATGGATCGGCGTTACTATTGAAATGTTCTAAGTTACTTTTGAAGCAATATAAACTTTATTTTTTTTATTACACATTAATGGTGCGTCTATTTTTAATAGATCTGGTAAATTGACATTTTGATTTACAGTTGCTTAGACTCTTCTTAATTTGGGTGGATTAAATAATACTAAAATACCTCATTAAGAAGGGTTAAACAACAGTGAGATTGGAGTTAAAAGTGAAAACGGGTGGTCAGGATTGATCGTCGGTTGTCAGCTATCGATCGTCAGAAGTTGGTGTGTTTAGCGAGGTTTTTTGGTGGGTCGGGATGAAGGTTGAGGGGGGTGTGGATGAATTTCATGGTGGTTGGGTGGTAGGCTGGTAACAATGGTGGTAAATTGATCAATATGTTGTTTGTCAGATAATTAGGGTTAATAAAATTATATTTTGGGGATAATTGTTTTGATGAGGTGGCAGGCAATCTCATACTATGAGACTGCCTTATGGTAGAATTTGTAAATTTAAGGGGTGTATTGTAACGCTCTACAATATTTTTAAAAGCTCGTACTTGCGTCCGTAATTAACCAAGTATTTTTAATCATATACTCCGTCCCAGTTAATTGTTAAAATCTGTTTATTTTCCCCTCACAAAATAAATTAAATGTTAACAATTTACTGCAACAGAGGAAATATATTTTATTTTTTTAATTTTGGCAGCAACTTAATCATATATCTATAATACGCCGTATTATTTTTGTCTCAATATTATGCCTTGAAGAGGACTCGAACCTCCACGCTCTTTATATTAGCACGAGATTTGCGCAGTTAATTTTCTATATATACGAGAACAGAAATCAAACACATAAGCTAGTACTCCGTAGTTTAGAGGCTTAATCAATTACTCCGTACAAAATATATGAACATTGGCCACGTACGTAGCTAGCAAATGATCACCCTGTGCATGCTACATAATCACATATTTTGTGCCACCTATTATTTTTGACTGTTTATGGGTCTACCTGTTTACTAAATCTAATCGATCTGAATTGTTATAAAAGTATACTCCATAGTCCATATATAATTGTACGAACAATGTATTTTTAAAAGTTTACAAAGATTTTAATCACAAGTCTGTCCAAAACTCGCTAACTCGATGAGTTTAATGGTGGTATGATGTGGGAAAGTATTTCTATATTTGTATAAACAATTCAATAATTTCATTCATTTCCTCAACAACCTACTTGTACATTTTACATGCATCGTTATTGTATGGTTGAATTATTAGTTTTCGGTTTCCACTTTTGCGGTTTCACTCCATAGCTATGATCAATAATAACTATCGATATATGGGTGATCGATATTCATGTAAAACTGTTGTACGCATGTGATGAGTTTAATATATGATCGTTTACGTACACTTTACAAAGTAGTGTGAGTAATTGTAAACATTGTGAATAAGTTGGTTGGATCGACCAGACTAGTTAAAATTCAATCCAACAGCATATGTCAATTATTAAAAAAAAAAAAACAAACTAATATTAAAGAAATTAAAGCACAATAGAATCTCGATTGGGCCGTGTTAGAATTATTTGAACTAAGTTGGCCGCCACTTATAGTTACGAGTTACGGCTATTTCTAGATGAGCATGAAACAAATTATATACTCCTTATATTTCCATAAAGATTGTCATAGTGAAAAAAAAGATATAGGTTTGCCAAAATAATTTTGGATGTTTCTATCTAGCCAATTTTATTTAAAAGTAAACTGTAATTTTTAACTACGAATTAATTAAACACAAATTCTCATATGAAACGGGTAACCCGTTTTTTGTGAGAAACGGGTCAAATATTAAGCAAAAAGACAAAGGACAAGTGGGAAGAAAGATGTTCTTCCCCACTTGTCCTTTGTCTTTCGCTAATATTTGACCGTTTCACAAAGAACTAAGCACCCGTTTCACACAAGACTTACACTTAATTAAAAAGGTATATATAAAGTTGAGACAAGATATTCCAAAAGACAATTTCTTGTGTGAGACGGGCCTAACGATAAATTTATCGTAAGTCCTCTCACACAAGGTCGTTACGAGTTAGTTTTTTTTTTCTTTTCTTGCTTGTGTCTTACGTTAATTATCGTTAGGCCCGTCTTTCAGGAGAACTACTGTTCCAAAAAGATGGCACAACTATATTGCTCTTAACTAAGTCATACATCGTACTTCGAATTTATTAGGGTTTTACGTGTATAGTCTTTTCTTCGCTCACTTTCAAATCGAGAAGTGTACTTAACGACTTAACATTATTATAGTACAATTTTTCTGTGGTTAATTTACTGTTGATTTTTTGTTTCCGTCGGAAACCACCTCAACCAAGGCGTAACTACAAATTAAACCCGTCATATTTGACGCTTAATATTTCAAAGCACTTTTGAAAAGTGTTGATATTTGAACCTATAAACTCTAGTTATAAGGCTTTACCGCTTTAATATCATGTCCGAGTTAATCCAACCAAATACATGATATTTGAGCCTTATGATCCAAGTTCGCGAAGATAATAATTTAAATTGTTGGCTTTGATGCCCTAATTGGCTCATTTACTACGACACATGACAAATTGGCAATATAAAACTGTTGAAGCATTAATGTTAATTAGTTAATTAGGGCAAAAATTAACTTGACAAGTAGTTGAGCCTTAAAGCTAAACCGTAATTTGTCCCATCTATCTATTACTCTATTAATTGTAGTCAAATTTTGTACTCCCTCCGTCTCGGTGATTTGTTTACGTTTACTTTATACACATTTATCGATGTGAGAAGAGAGGTAGAGAAAAAACTAATAAAATAATAGTATAAGTACAAAGGGGGTCCCGCTTGCTTAAAATTATGAAATGTAATTGGTTAAAGGAGTAGGGGTCCACCTCCCACATGGGTCACCCATGACCATTTATGGAAAGTGTAAACAAATGACCCGTAACCCCCGAAATAAAAAGTGTAAACAAATGACCGGGACGGAGGGAGTATATAATCGACCACTTTTCTTTTAGATAAGGAACACTTACTAATTTGTTGTCATTATTTGAGTAAGGGTTATTTAAACATAACTCTCTTGTATAATACTTTTTTTTTTTTCAAAATAATTCCTTTTTTTATGTTCTTTAATAACATAATATCTTTTTAAGACACTTTTATATTAAAATTACCTCCAACGTCGAAATATGCTACTTAAAAATAGAATATTCATACCTTTAATTCCTTAAATAACGATTTCTCAAGAGATGTCAGACATATTTTAGGCATTGATAATTGTAACCTGAAAGAGGTTTATTCTAGGAAGTCTTTGGTTGTCATTTTTAAGTAATAAAATTCGACTTTTAGGGTGAATTAAGCAAAAGGTTTTAAAAAGGGTTATATTACGGAGTATTAAAGAAAAACATATAAGGAGTTATTTTAAAAAAAAATATTATAAAAGGGATATATATTTAATTAACCCTTTAAATTATATTGTCCAAAAATATTTATATTTACAAAATATGGTGCGCACATCATTGGTGAAGTTAAGGGTAATTTAAGGGGTGTATTGTAACGCTCTACAATATCTACAACCCCTAAAAGCCCCATTGGGGTTACTATTGCATCAATAGTAAATTTTTAGGGAAACTGCCTCCCTTTTCTTCCCCCAACTCTTCCCATCTCTTTCTAACTTCATCCTTCTCTTTGTAACTATGTCGTTTCCATTTTACTAACTTTTCCATCATTATGTCAGCTTTAACCCTTTTTTTCTTCCTTACTTCTGTGTTCTTTCAACATCAATAGCAACATCATATCATGTCCCATTCCTATAAAATCATTACTCTGCCTCTCCTCACCACTTCTCCATATTTATTTTCCAACTTCTCCTCTTTCTTTTTATTAGATCTGTTGTTTGATTTCTGATGATTTCTTTATTTTCCAGAGCCAACGAAATTGCACCCGGCGACGAAGCAAACCCTAGCGGAATTTGGTGAAGAAGAAACTCTCGCTGTTCTCAAAATAGTTCGAAAATTGATTTCGGCCAAAAGGTTTTTCCCAGTCTCTGAAATTTCGTTTGTTTTATTTATTTGGGGGATTTGTTTTGTTTTTCTTTTCTAGGGTTCTTTTAGGTTCAATCGGTGAAATTGCTTGTTATTGTTGTTTAATATTCTTGATATTTGCCATTTGTTTTCTCCTTCTGTTTAGGTTTTTTTGGGGTTGTCCCCCCCTTTTTTGTTCCAGTTTGTTTTACAATATGACCCTTTACTTTGAATAACCATTGATTATTTGATAGCCAACAAACACACTTAAATGCCGTCTTGTTTTAGGTTTTATGATTTTTAGGGTTTTTATGTGTTCAAATTGATTTCTGCAGTTGTTTTTGCTAATTATCCATTACTTTGTTAATTATTTTAAAGTTTTAGAAGATGAGAAATGATTTCAAAAGAGAAATGATCAAAGGCGACAGTTGATGGTGTCAACGGAGAGGCTGAACCTGTCCACAAAGTCGAAGAACTATGCAGGAGACTGAAGACATCGGAGTCTCCATCCTCGAGGAATAATTCATCATAAATCATCAACTTTACCCTAATTTTTTGGTAATTTCTTCCTCTTTTTTTCATCATCTAATTCATCTTCTTCACTTTTGTGATTTCAGTTCTACTTTATCTCTATCAACTGGTACATATTACTACTTTTGATTTTGATTTGATTATTCATCAGTTAACTAATTTTTAAAAATTTTTTTTTTCAATTGTTGCTGAAGGTTTTCAGGTTTGAATTCCATTGATTTTCGGAAGAATAATTCGCGAGGATGAGTCAAGTTTTTGAAGGATATGAGCGACAATATTGTGAAGTTTCTGCGAATTTGACTTGAAAATATTCGAGAACAAAAAGAGGAAAACTTAGAGGAAGACGACTGTGATGAATTAAGAAGACGCACGGAGGAATTCATCGACAAATTTAGCAGAGAATGACGATAAACTTTGTCTCCTTCGGTTTTCCCTCATTCAATAATTTCTGCCCATAATTTTCTCCCAAAAATTGGAGGGATTCTTTCGACAGCAATTCGATTGTAATTTCCAGCAAACCAGGTAATCTCCTATTCATTTTCGATATTGTTCAATTCATCCTCAAAATGGTTAGTATCACTTCCTTTTTGTTTAATCCATGGACCGCCGCCCATGGACTTCTATAGAGGCCTTCCGCCGCCCCAAATGATGCAGCAGCAGCAATAACCTCCTCCTTTTGATTGTATGTTCTTGATTTCTTTTGGTTTTGCCAAGTCATTTTGTTTGTGATTATGCATTTAATAGTCTGATGCGATGTGCGATTAGTTTTAGTTGAAGGACGGAATGCTGGTTCGTATGATTTCAATTTAGATTTTGGAAATCTTCAGTGAAAATCGTCGTGCTTGATTCAAAACGTTGTATAGGAATTTGATGTTCATGTGTATCTCTTGTATTCGTCTCCAGAACTTGGATTTTGAAGTGGAATTGCAATTCAAGTGATGGAGATAATTTGGTTTTACTGTTTGCCCTCCATCATTTCCTTTTTCAGCCCTCCATCATTTCTCTGACAAGCCCATACCTTCCTTCTTTACCTGTTCTCTGCCTTCCACAAATCCATCTACAAGCCCTTTAATTTCTCTTGTTTTCTTACCCCTGTAAATTCACCTTAAATCCAAAAATAACTTATCATCTCTCTTCATTTTTCTTTTGTTTCCTTTTTTTTTTTCTTTATCGTATTTCAGAAAGTGAAACAACTTAGAAAGACAAGCGATTTCCAATAAAGAGAAGAAGAAGAAGAAGAAAAATAAGAAGAAGAAGACGACATGTACTTAGAAAGACAAGCGGTTTCCAATAAAGACAAGCAGTTTCCAGTAAAACATGTCTTTGCTTTTTGGTTGAGCGTTTGTTTTTTCAGTCTCACCATGGTCCTTGACAAAACCCAAATTTCTCAATTTTAGGTTGACCTTGTAGTTTTAGTTGTAAATTCCGTCGACCATGGCCAAGAGCTCCTTTAAATTTCAACAATTATCGGGTAAGTCTTACACTCTATTATAAAGTTTTATTTTCCTTATTTATGATATGTGATTTAGTGTATTTTATAACAGTAAGTTGTTTGATTTTTGAGGAATTCAACTGCGTTTTATATTTCTTTTTGGTTTTATGATTATTACAAAGTTCTGATCTTAAAGTGGAGCCTTTTGATCACTAACAAGTAGTATGTGCTTAGGAGTTCAGCCTGTTTAGATTCTTTCAGAGATCTACCGTTCCTGATTTCATCGATTCCGCTCTCATGCCCTCGCCAAACATACTCCTCCTGATCAATGTCAGTTCGTTAAACACTAAGGTATTTTTTCGATTTTTTAACCTAATTTGGGAGGTTTTGGAATTATCCGACCTCAAGTCATTCTCACAGTTGTTCCTCAAGTGGGTTTGTAATTATATTGTTTATCAACTCGGATTTACTATTTAATCTCATTTATTCCTCGATGGATGATTTTGAAGGGCTGGTAAATACAAATATTGCCCAGAATTAGGAAGAACGCCCTAGATCTTTATCTACAGGAGGAGGTTGTATTTGTCACCTGTGAAGATGATGATTTAGTTGATTATATAAAGACGCTTGATGGATAATACGTGAGGTCAGTTTATGTAAAAAAAAAAAAAAACGGCTTAAATGACTTTCTCATATGCAGTAGCGTTTATGTTCCGTCCTAAGTATCCACATTTGTAGATTTGCAAGTGTAAAATGTCAAAAAATCAGTTTTCTTTCTTATTTCTGAAACCGTCTTTGGTTTCTTCCAGGCTTGAAGCATCATCATGAGGTGTAGCTATCCTTGAGGAGCTGAAGGCCATCCTTGAGGAGCTGAAAGAAGTGAATCTAAATTAACTGAAGGCCATCCTTGAGGTGCTGAAGACCACCCATTGGCTATCCTTGAGGAGCTGAAGGCCACTGACGTTGTCATCTTGGAACATACAAAATGATGCCAACACCGTCAGTGTGGGCACGAACTTCTTTGATATGGAAGGGTCATGACATGTTATTGGTCGATATAGGAAGCAAGAAACGAGTTCTTTTTGTGATGAGGTGGGGAACCGAGGGGATGTGGTGGTGCAGCAAACGACTGATATAATAAGGGAGGTGGAACTGAACACGGAGGTTATGGACCAGGGAGCTGAAAACAAAGCCAGGTAGAGGGAGAATTAAGGTGGAAACCGTTAGGGAGTGTGAGGGTCAGACTGAGCTTCATGTGGGCGTGAGGGAGGGACACTGTGTAGGTATTAGAGTGGCATCCAGGTGCGAGTAGGGAGAGATAATTTGCGCAGTGGCGGCTAGACGACAAACAGAGCTGACACCAAAGGAGGCGGAAGCTGAGCCGATCCTCGAAGGCCTCAAGGAAGCTTTGCGACAAGACTATATGGACATCGAAGTGGGAAGTGATTGTAGAGAAGTCGTGAACGTTATGGAGGAGCAAGACGAAGGGCGGAGGCACGTAGCCCAATCTTCATAATTATAGCTGAGATAGGTCGCTTAATTTTGCATTTAATTTGGTTTATTGGTTTTTGAATAGTCGTAATTTGAATAGGGTAGCGTATGAGCTACCCATTGGAGCTTACTTCTGGAAACCGTTTTATTACTCTGTCTTCATTTGACGTTAATGGTACGGAGTATCATTTAAGTGTTTTACCGCTTTGGGCTTGTGGCGCGTTGTGGGGTTAGAGTATTTAATAAATACGGAGTATATAAGAAAAACACTTGAAATAAACAAAGACATGTTGTGCAATTATGGAACCACGTTTTATTTGGGCAATTTCATTCTTGAATTGACCACTATTTTATTTTTATTATTTTTTTTGGTACAATGTATTCACCACTTTTCAATTTACCCTTTTTAAAAAAAAAAATTGTGAATTAGTGAGTAATTATTTTATAGAATACTAATCATTGAACATTTGAATTTTGGTTGAAGGTAGTTAAAGAAAAAATTAGAGTAAGACAGATTGTAAATTAAAGGAAGAATAAGACGACATGACATATTGCAATTATCAATTGTCAATTGTTGAGACAACAAGAAGATGACAAGATAAGACACACTACCTATAACACCAATACTCCATCTTTAATTATTTTCTTGTCATTTATTCATTTATTTATATATTTTTTTTCCTTATTGTTAAAATCTTAAAATTTAACATCCAATTTGTGAAGCGTACCTTATGTACTTATCCTACTACTAATACTTCACGTTACAACAACACCAAACACGAAAACAACTATTTATAAGGAAAATAAAAGAAGACAAAAAAAGACACATATTAAGTAAAATATGAAAATGCGATAGTCAACGATTTTCTATACATCAATTTTTTTTCAATACTTTAAAATTGATTTAAAGGACAAAAATAGTATAGTATTGTACTTAAATATTTGACCAAAAATTATTTAAAGTTAGATAAAAAACTTAAAATTTGTTAAGTCCCAAAATAAGAAGACAAACAAAAGATCGATTAAGAGGGCTAATTAAGTAGCTAATGTAGTTATTTAATTTGTCATCACAACATTACATGGGTCCACGTAGGATCAAATGTTTGCAAGCCGCAAGTCATGTACAAAGGCGCTACATAACTTAGCGACTAAATATGAACCTACAAGAAAAGAATTGAACGATTTCATACGAACCTACAGGTAGAAAATATCATATTGTCAATATTATCATGGCCTAAATTCTATTATACCGATAATATGATAAAAATTTTCATATCGTAAACTCTGATTGTAAATTAAAGGAAAAATGAGACGACAAGACACATTGTCAATTGTCAATTGTCAATTGCCGATTGTCAATGAAACGACAACAAGACGACAATTAAACACACTACCTGCAACACCAATACTTCGTCTTTAATCATTTTCTTGTTTTCATTTATTTATTTATGTATTTTCTTTCTTTATTGTTAAAATCTTAAAATTTAGCATCCAATTTATGAAGCTTACCTTATGTACTTATACTATTACTACTAACACTTCACGTTACAACACCACCAAACACGAAAACAGCTAAATAAGAAAAATAAAAGAAGACCAAAAAAAGAAAACAGATTAGTAAAGTAAAATATGAAAATGCGATAGTTAACGATTTTCTTCACATAACTTTTTTTTAAAAATACTTCAAAATTGATTTAAAGGACCAAAAAAAAAGTATCTTAGTGTACTTAAATATTTGACCAAAAAGTTTAAGTTAGATAAAAAAAACTTAAAATTTGTTATTAGCGTGTTTTAAAATAAGAAGACAAACAAAAGACCGATTTAGAGGACTAACTAAGTATCTAATGTAGACTATGTAGTTAATTTAATTTCTCATCACAACATTACACAACTTTTTCTTTTGCATTGATTTAAACTTCCTTAGTTTCTTTACTAAAATTTTATTTATGTATTAATTTGATAATAAATAAATAAATAATTGTTATTAGTTTGTTTTAATTTAAAATTAGAGGGTTATGAATAATAGGAAGACGGAGAGGCAATGAAAAGAATAGACAAGAATAAATATGTCGATGAAGGTAAAAAATTGAGGAATTAGACGATTAAAAGAACTATATGGAACAAGGAAATAAGAGATGGAGTAACCGAAACAAAAGGATGCAATGAGAAGTCAAGACACACTACCTACAACGCCAATACTCCATTACTCCATCTTTAATGATTTTCTTCTTGAAATTTATTTATTTACTTTTTTATATATTTTCTTCTTTATTATTAAAATCTTAAAATTTAGCATACAATTTGTGAAACTTACCTTATGCACTTGTACTAATATTAAAACTTCATGTTACAACACCACCAAGCACAAAAACAACTAAATAAGAAAAATAAAAGATGACCCAAAAAAGATATCAGATAAAATAAAGTAAAATATGAAAATGCGACAGTCAACGATTTTCTTCACATAATTTTTTATTTTCAATACTTTAAAATCGATTTAAAGGATAAAAAAAAAACTTAAAATTTGTTAAATTCCAAAATAAGAAAACAAACAAAAGACCGATTTAGAGGACTAACAAAGTAGCTAATTTATTTAATTTAATTTCTCATGAATGTAGAAGAAAAACGAGTAGGTAAAGAATAGTAAGGATGAGGATGAGGATAAGGGGAAGGAGAAATAAAGGGTAAGAAGAGATGTGACGAGGGAAAAAATGTTAGGGAAGCATATTCCATAAATAATAATGAAACTAATAGTATCACGAGAAGTAATGACAGAGAGGCGAAGAAGTATGCCAAAATAAAATAAAAATATAATGACGTAAGGGAAACAAGAGGCAATAGTAAAATTAGATGTGACTGAGTGTTAAGGATGGTGTGGGAGGAGATAGAGAGAAGAAATGCAAGAAAAATGGCTAAAAGGAGAGAATACGAATTTTAAAACAATCTCAACTTAAGCGTCCACCCTATATGGAGTTAAAAGAAGGGTATGACAAGAGTAGCTTTAAGAGAAATGGAAAAGGAGAAAGTAGTACGAAGGAAAGAGAAACAAGAGGGGGATTAGTAAGATAAAGAGAGAAAATGAGCGGTTGAGGAGTAGGAGGAAGTGAGAGGAAGGAAACGATGCGGAATATGTTGATAATGAAAAACAAAAGAAATCAGGAATATAAGAGGAGGAAACAAAGAGTTGGAAAATTAAATGAGAATAGATAAATGGTGAAAACACAAGTTGTAAATGTTACGAGTACTATTTACAATTAGTGCGCCTTTTGAAAATATGACAGTAATATTCAAGCAATTAGTCTCTCTTAAAACGGGTCAACCCGTTTTAAGTTAAGACGGGTCAAGTACTAAGAATAAGACAAGAGACAAGTGGGGTTAGAAAGATGCAATAAATTTGTTTTTTATGTGCAAGTGGAAGGTACTTGACCCGTTTTAAGCTTAAGACGGGTATGTTGGTCTTAAACAAGAATTTTTGATATTCAAGATATAGAGACATGTGAATTGTGATTACAAAACTCCATTTTATAAATATACTCCCTTAGTTTTAGTAAGACTACACATTGATTTTTTTTATGAGGAAAATTTGAAAGAAGTGCAAACAATAATTGAGACAGAGGGAGTATAATTAAGATAAGTAAGTTTAAATGAAATTTATAAGGCCTAAATGTCTACAAAGCAATAATGCAGTTGAGCAATCGAAATGAATGAAACGAATTATTGATACAAAAGGGCAAATGACACATAAAAAATGAAATCCCTAGGATTACATCGACCGCATAACACCAAGCATGTCCATACGCGTTGGGGGACTACTTATTAATCCGTCTAAGGGGACCTTGTGCAGTTTAAGTTTAATTCAACAACCCTATATGGTGGTGTATTAAAAATAGTAAGTATGATTTTAGTGAGAAGTGTATGTTGTTTTACCAATTTCAAGTCCTAATATATTAATCTGTATGTAATTTTGTATATATGCTTATTAAAAATGTTACCCTATTCATCTAATATATAATATATATTTTATTTTCTCAGGGGACAACTATGAGTAAAAAAAACTTAATGACGGATTAATAATACTTGAGTTCGAGAAAGAACTCGACATTTACATGAAGAAGCTTTTTAATTTCGAGGAGTGGGGGAAGGTCGGGATATTGGCTCATAGAAGTGGACGGGGAGTATAATAAGTCGCCTTTAATTTATTTTACGAAGAACTTTATAAATATATGTACAATCGGGCTGTACAAGACTGATATGATAAAGATTACTCCGTAGCATTTACTCTTTTGTTGTTTTGTTTCTTTTAAAATGTCAATTAGTGAGTTACTATTTTAAAGAATACTAATCATTGAACATTTGAATTTTTGGTGAAAGTAATTAAACGAAAAATTAGAGCAAGTCACCTTGTAAATTAAAAAAAAAAAATGAGACGACAAGACACATTGTCAATTGTCAATGAGACGACGACGAGACAAGACACACTACCTACTCCATCAATACCCTAATCATTTTCTTTTTGTCATTTATTTATTTACAGATTTTCTTTCTTTATTGTTAAAAGCTTAAACTTTAGCACTCAATTTGTGAAACTTACCTTATGTACTTATACTACTACTAACAGTCTAACACTTCACGTTACAAGTAAAGTAAAATATGAAAACGCGACAGTCGACAATTTTTGTACATAAATATTTGACCAAAAATTATTTTAAGTTAGACAAAAAACTTAAAATTTGTTAGGTTCCAAAATAAGAAGACAAACAAAAGACCGATTTAGAGGACTAACTAAGTAGCTAATGTAGTAATTTAATTTCTCATCACAACATTACCCTACTTTTTCTTTTGCACTGATTTAAACTTTCTTAGTTTCTTTACTAAAATTTTATTTATATATTAATATGAAAATAAATAAATAATAAAATGTTATTATTATGTTTTTCTTCTTTTTTTAATTAGAGGGCTATGAATAAATAGTAAGGCAGAGAGGCAATGAAAAGAATAGACAAGAATAATTATGTTGAGAAAGGTAAAAATTAAAGAATTAGGCGATTAAAAGAACTATAAGGGATAAGAAAATAAGAGATGAAGGAGTAACCGAAACAAAAGGGTACAATGAGTGATAATGAGAGAAAAGATGGGTGAAAAATGAGAGGAAAATAGGTAGTATGGTTGAGGATGAGTAAAGAAAAATGTATGGAAAAACCGGGCACGAGTGATGAGGAAGGAAAACACAAGAAATAAAGGGAACAAGAGTATTATAAATGGTAAGAAATGAAAAAATGAGGGAGAATGTATAATAGGGATGAGAAATAAATGGGGAAGGAGCAATAGGAGAGAATGAGTAGAAAACTATGCTGAGAAAGAAAACGAGTGAAATAAGGGAAATAAATATTGTAGCGGATAGTGAAAGTAAAGGTAAATGAGTAAGTGTAGAAAGGGGAAAAAAAGTATTATGAGAATGATGGAAGCAAGATTTAGAAGAAAAACGAATAGAAAAAGAGTAGTAAGGATGATGATGAGGATAAGGAGAAAGATAAATATAGGGCAAGAAGAGATGGGGCAATGAAAAAAATGTTGAGGGCCAAAGAGTAGAAAAAGAAAGTAATGACAAATAGGCGAAGAAGTAAAAAAAAAAAAAAAAAAAATATATATATATATATATATATATATATATATATATATATATATATATATATATAACGACGTAAGGGAAACAAGATGCAACAGTAAAATTTGATGTGACTGAGTGGTAAGGATGAGGAGGAGAAAGAAAGTGGAAATAGAAGAAAAATGACTAAGAAGAGAGAATACGAGAAGATATATTTTAAGGGAGACAAGACAGAAGAAACGATGGAGATAGGAGTATAATGATAGGAAAATTATGAATATGTGTGAGATAAATAAGAGGGAATTGAATAGTGGTGACACAAATATGAAATGGAAAAATGAGTAAGAGTAGAAAATGTGAAGAAAAATATATATTGAGGAAGAAAATATGAGGAACAAGGGTAATTTGATGATGAATAATTCTCCTGAAAGATCGGACTCACACTAAATTAGTGCGAGGGTAATATAAAAGAATAATCAATAAAGTAAGTGGAGCAAAATAAGTAGTATGAGGGCTAAGGAAAGAAGAGACAAAGATAAATGAGAGGAAAAATGGGTTTCAGTCAGGAGAAAGACGAGGATGAGGAAAGAAGATGGGGAAAAATAAGAATGAGAAGAATAAAGAAAAACAATAGGCCGAGGAATAGAAGTAGAAGAAATGTTGAGAATTAGAGTATTATGAGGGGTAGTATGTAAAGCCGAAGCGAATCATTTAGCAGAGAAAAAAAGAGCATTACAAGGGCTAAAGAAAAAAGAGCCATATGAGAATTGAGAGGGTCACAAGTAGTAGTGAGGAGAAAGAGGATGATGAAGGGAAGGAGAAAAGAGTACTACTACGTATGAGGTAAGGAAAGAAGATACGCAAGAGAAATGAGAGGAAAACAAGTAGTAAAGAGAATGATGAGGTTAAGTAAAATTGAAATTAGGGAAAAAGAGTAATAGGACAGAAGACGGCGATGAAAAAAAGTATGTCGAAAAAGGAAAACATAAGCAATTAGGGCAACATTAAGATTCTTTAACAAAAAAATTATAAAAAATTGATATTATTATCTTATTTAATTTAAAAAGACGAATGAAACAAGATCACACATGACTATATTATCATTTATATATTTGATGGAGTTTCAAAGATTATCTAAGCCCACAAATAGTGTCAAATAGTGAAATGTCAATTTTGAATTTGCATGGATGGAGCATATACAATTCGAGCATCTGAATTATTAAGACTTTCAAAAAATTGTCCTCAACTAAAAAATAATTTTAAAACAATTTCACCTTAAGCGTCCACCCTCTATGGAGTTAAATGAAGGGTAGGACAAGAATAACCTCAAGAGAAATGGAAAAAGAGTAAGTAGTACGAAGGGGAGAAAAACAAGAGGAGGATTAGGAAGAAAAAAAAAAGAAAAGAGAATGAGCGGTTGAGGAGTAGGAGGAAGTGAAAGGAACGAAACGAGGCGGAATATGTTGATAATGAAAAACAAAAGAAATCAGTAATACGCGAGGAGGAAACAAAAAGTTGGAAATTGAGAATATAGAAAAGGTGAAAACACAAGTTCTAAATATTACGAGTACTATTTACAATTAGTGCGCTTTTTAGTCATTTTTATATAATTTATTAGTTTGAAAATATGCTAATAATATTCAAAATATTGAGACATGTGTCTAAAAAGCAATAATGCAGTTGAACAATTGAAACGAATGAAACGAATTATTGATACAAAAAGGCAATTGACACATAAAAAATGAAATCCTTCAAAAATTAAATCGATCGTATAAAACCCAGCAAGTCGATCCGCGTTGGGGGACCGCGCGCGCTAGCGCGCGGTCCAACAACTAGTATTTTTAAAAGCTCGTACTTGCGTCCGTAATTAACCAAGTATTCTTAATCATATACTCTGTCCCAGTCAATTGTTAAAATCTGTTTATTTTCCCCTCACAAAATAAATTAAATGTTAACAATTTACTAGAACCGAGAAAATATATATATATATATATTTTTTTGGCAGCAACTTAACCATATATCTATAATACGCCGTATCATTTTTGGCGCAGTTAATTTTCTATATATATACGAGAACAGAAATCAAACACATAAGCTAGTACTCCGTAGTTTAGAGGCTTAATCAATTACTCCGTACAAAATATATGAACATTGGCCACGTACGTAGCTAGCAAATGATGTAGAATTTTTAAGGGGAATGTAATTAGGAGAAAAGGGAGAAGTTAATTATATTAAACTTGCTCAAAATGATAGTAGTACAACTAAGTCTTTATATAGACTAAGATGTATAGAGTAACTTAGTAGACTAAATATATTCCTAAACACTTAAATGACATATTAACTACATTATATTTATTAGGAATTTAGCTATTAACTAATAATTATAAAACACCCATTTGACTACTATTTTAATTTATATTTTGGATCATAATAATCCAACACACCCCTTTGATCCAAA
Organism: Dianthus caryophyllus; assembly: GCA_023091065.1. Lineage (NCBI taxonomy): Eukaryota > Viridiplantae > Streptophyta > Magnoliopsida > Caryophyllales > Caryophyllaceae > Dianthus > Dianthus caryophyllus. Next base: position 7,306,380 of record CM041522.1, read on the forward strand.
ATTTATCGGATCTTTGTTCGTCTTTTTGTCATGCCGAACTATACTAGTCGTTTCGTCCTTTGCCAATTTCTTGCTTTCTCCTCGATGAGCAATCTACCTTCAAACGGTATGCAATCCTTCTCGCACCCGCACATGTTGGGCTCCACACCCAACTTTAGCCCAACTTTAACCATAGTCTCCTTTCGAGACTAAAAATTGAGCCTCCTTGCATGGACTCTCAAATTTGTGAAGCCCTTGTCTTCACTTTGTGACGCACTTCTCGTCACTCACTTTGTGACCCTTTTCTCGTCACTTTCTTGTTGGTGCACATTATCACCAACTCTCATTTGGAGCACGTCTCTCCAAACCTGTTTATCGATGGACCCTTCTCTCCACCTCCTCATTTATGGTGCACTTCTCACCAATTCGATTTGTGAAGCACATCTCCTCACAAAACATGGTAGAACAATTTTTTTTCTACCAAACTCGATAGAGTACATCTCTCTATCTCACAATATTTTTTATCTCTCAATATTTTTTTTCTACCAAACTCGATAGAGTACATCTCTCTATCTCACAATATTTTTTATCTCTCTCGTAAACACTTTTCTCGCCATTTCTTTTTGATTTTTTTTTCCTTTTGACGCCCCATTTCCGAATCGAACCTGGCTACTTAAGCAGAGGTGACGATTGTGTCATCCTTCTCGACTTAAGATAGCTTTGATACCATGTAGAATTTTTAAGGGGAATGTAATTAGGAGAAAAGGGAGAAGTTAATTATATTAAACTTGCTCAAAATTATAGTAGTACAACTAAGTCTTTATATAGACTAAGATGTATAGAGTAACTTAGTAGACTAAATATATTCCTAAACACTTAAATGACATATTAACTACATTATATTTATTAGGAATTTAGCTATTAACTAATAATTATAAAACAACCATTTGACTACTATTTTAATTTATATTTTGGATCATAATAATCCAACAAATGATCACCCTGTGCATTGCTATACATAATAATCACATATTTTGTGCCTCCTATTATTTTTGATTGTTTATGGGTCTACCTGTTTACTAAATCTAATCGATCTGAATTGTTATAAAAGTATACTCCATATATAATTGTACGAACAATGTATTTTTAAAAGTTTACAAAGATTTTAATCACAAGTCTGTCCAAAACTCGCTAACTTGTTGGTTTATGACCGAAAACTATTCTAGGCCAGCCCATATTCAGCCTACACCCACTTTTAGTCACTTCTAAATATAACTAACAATTCTTGCTTAAAATGAATGTATCTGTCTTATACTTATAAGTGCGTCAAATAATGATAATAATAAGACAAAAATAAAATACTCCCTCCGTCTCGCTGATTTGTTTACATATACTTTATACACATTTATCGATGTGAGGAGAGATGTAGAGAAAAAAACTAATAAAATAATAATATAAGTACAAAGTGGGTCCCGCTTGCTTAAAATTATGAAATGTAATTGGTTAAGGCAGTAGGGGCCCACCTCCCACATGGGTCACCCATGACCATTTATGGAAAGTGTAAACAAATGACCCGTACCCCCCTAAATTGAAAGTGTAAACAAATGACCGGGACGGAGGGAGTATATTGAGATAAACAAATAATAATTTGTCTTATACGTTCAAAACCATATACTATTATTAGATAGAATTCATAGAAATCATTTCATGTGATACTATAGCAAGTAAAAATTAAAAGTACGGAGTAATAATTTTACAATTCTATATTGAGTAAAATTCTGTATCTGAAGTTGTGTTTGAACTTCAGGGAATCTAAATCCGTTTGGGATCGAATTTTGTTCTAATGATCAAGGGAAGGTTGAGGCCCTGTAGATAAGTTGTGTCATATAGGTATTAAAAGTGTCTTAAAATTTAATTATTTTCAATTTTTGAGAGTTACTATAAGATTAACGCAATTTTTATATATGTATTTTTTTGTATCGACCAGACATACTATTTTTAATTAATTTTTCTTCTAAAATATTTAGAACAATACAAAATCTGTAAAAAAAAAGTCGAGTCCAATTAATTGTAGCTCAATTTAAACAAGAACCAACGTAATAAAAACATACATTGTTGTTTTTCAGTAATTCTCCTGTGCGGCTGAACTCATACTAAGTTAATGTGAGACCAAGGTACAAATTGCAGTTAAAGGGGTACAAAAACATGAAACAAATCTACTAAAGTCACTAACAGGGGTACTAAAAAAATTTAGTAACAATTAATCATAATCATCACTTAAATAGTACAAAAGCTATATAATTATCGGGTACAAATAAGGCGGACTTACAATAATTTATTGTTAGGCCTGACTTACACAAAAATTAGTGGTTGTTTTGTTAGACCTTGTGAAGCGAAAAACAGGATGAAGCGATATCTATTTACTCTCTCTATCTTAGTCATTTGTTTACAGTTCTTTCAAATCCCCCTCACAAAACAGTCAAACGGTAAACAAATCACTGGAACGGATCGGAGGGAGTAATTTAGTTTATGAAGACATTTTTCAGTTACGCAACTATTTTGATCCGTCGGTTTTTTCTTTTGTTAAACGTGCGCGATTTGAATACAGTAGCGCATCCATTTGTAACGTAACGTTGCGCTAACGTAACCTGTGGTGTTAAGGTAGACTAGTTTGGTACGACGATCTATCCCGAGACCGACATTGCTGATGTTGTAGCTCTTAATTAATCATGTGTTTAATTGAGCTTCTTAACCTCTTGGTTTTCAAGACAAAGCTTACATTGCATTGTTCTATCGATAATTATTAATATAGTACATTAGTTTGAATTTCACATCGAAACTTATATTCATAGGACTTTTATACAACATCGAAACTTTGTACTCCCTCTGTTACAGTGAATTGTTTACACTTTGACTTTTTCTCCCCGTTGCATTGAATTGTTTACGCTTTGATTTTTTTGTGAGAGAAATTTGAGAAAAATGTAAACAAATAAATGAGACAGATGGAATAGAAGACAAAAAAAAAAAGATTATTTATTTTTATTTGATTCATTAATTGATTAATTAATTGATTCCATGCAAGAATAATCCCTAATGATGTACGCTATTACACCACTCATTTTTTATAATCAAATCAAAAAATTGTAGTCGGCCATAAACTTTATAGCTCTAGTTAACTACTACGTACTCAGGGGCGGACCCACGTTAATGAATGGTGTAGCACGTGCAACACCAAAAAATTTAAAAACGCGATATTAATAATATGAAGCAGATGAGAAACAAGAGTAGCATGTTGTGCAGTTGGTTTGGAGGAAGGGCTATAGGCACTTAAGAAGAGTAAGGGATCTTGAGTTCGACCCTTGCTTAGACCATTTTTTTTTAATTAATTCGTTTTTCCTAAAAATTTAATTAGGAATACATTAAATGCTAACATTTTTTACGTAATCAATGTTCTTTTCAATTATTTAAGTCAATTTAAATCAATTTTCATTGTTTTGATAAAGTTGCCTATTCTACTTCTCTACAAAAAAAATTAAAATAATTTGTAAAAAAAAAAAAAAAAAAAAAATTAATAAATTAAAGTCTTCAATTGGTTCTATAGTTGTATTTTTTTTTCATGCTTCATGTATATGTATATAATTGTAAAAAACTGTAATTTCGTTATTTGACATGTTTAATACTCTATATTATAAAAGAAATAGTGGCTATCAAAAATTTGGTGTAATTATTATGACGTAGTGCTACACCAAAAAAAAAGTTCTGGGTCCGCCCCTGTACGTACTACCCAAAAATACTAATCTAATCAAATCAAATCAAACCAAACCAAAATCATCGTGTGATTGTCATACTACCCAAAAATACTGTAGTCGGCCATAAACTTTACTTGTGTTTTATTATCAAATTTTATACTCCGTATCAATTCGTTTCGTTTTTAGGTTACGCCACAACAGTAATTTGATATAGTTAAAAAAAATATATATATATAAGGTCAACTTTAAAAACCTGTTTAAGATGAAAACATTTTGTCCGTAATAGATTTTAAGATATTTGGTTTCACCTAGTTCGCTAACTATATACAGAGTATTTCTATTATGGAAAAGAAATTATTTCACCTAGTTCGATCATCAACTATATACGGAGTATAGTATTTCTTTAAAATCGATTTAAATTAAGCTTAATTTAAAATAAGCTTAATATATATTTGATTTTAAGTGATTAAATCAATTCAACTTAATCAACAACTTTTCTAAAATCAAATATTATTAATCAGAAAATAAGATCGTCTTACCTACGCCTCGTCACACCGTGATCGATGTGGGGTTATAATAATCTTTTGTACTCAAGGTCTCTCCACCTATCAATAAATCTTATTCCTCAACAACAAACGTTATTGCATTGAACACAACAACTTAATTCATTTATTCGTAAAGGGTTTATTCACATTGTTTTCTCGATCAATTACGATGTAGAAATATCATTGCAAAAATAAGTACATTTATTAGTCATTCTACAGCTATGATGTTGGCATGTACTCGTAATAATATTTGGTCCATGCAAATTTTGATGCTATTTTTTGTTCAATACATTAGGTAATGATATATTCCCTCTGTTCTAGTGAATTATTTACATTTTTATTTGTTTTTTAGGAAAATTTTAAAAAAAATGTAAACAAATTACTGAGATAGAGGAATTAAAGTAGTAAAATTTTCTAGATAAATGCCCTTCATGTCATCTAACATGGCACACTTGCAAGTTGCAACAGTCAGACGTCAGTCGTATGGTTATTACATTTTGTACAAATTCGAACTATACTTACAATATCGACAATCTACCCTTATATATCAGTATATCACCAAACGGAATAATACATACTACTTTATATTTCGTGCTATATCATGTGAAGTTGAGTTTTGAACAAAGTAATACTCCGTATTTCTGTGAAACTAGAGACGGCCAGGGCTACACCCATAAATGGAAGGATAGAGTCCGCTTCATAAGGTCTAGAGGGTTTCATCCCAAAATCAGTTGGCCATGGGAGGAGTTCCCTCTAAACTTATAAAGTAAGCAACTCTCACTTTTATGATCAATGTGACACTTACATGTAAAGTTTTTAAGGGTCTTTTCACACGCCTTCCCTTACATGTAAGCCCATTACAAAGCCTTACACTGGAGCCCAACACTTGTGGGATTCTTCTCCATGGCATACAAAGCTCAACCGGACGAGTGATTTAATCAGAGACACACACCCATATCCGGCGGCATATAAATGACCCTGTTTCAAATCTAGAGACTCAGGATATTATAACCATGAGCTCTGATACCATGTGAAACCAAAGACGGGCCCAAGACACACCCATAAATAGAAGGATAAAGCCCGCTTCATAAGGCTTAGACGGTTTCATCCCAAAAACTAATTGACAATTGGATGAGTAACCTACTACAAACTTAAAAAATAAACAACTATCACTTTCATGATCAATATAGGACTTACATGTGAAGTTATTAAGAGGTTTTTCACAATTTCTTAGACTACCCGTAGTAGTGGTCTTGGAAGGTAGGTCTTAACCTACCATTTGCATTAAAATATTATTTTTTCAACACTTAACTTTCCCACCAAACCTACATCTTATTTACCAACACAATAATACTAGGTCTAAACCTAGGTTCACATTATTTTATCAATATTTTATCTACCTCACATTTAATATTTACACATAATAAATTATATTTAATTAAATAAAATAATAAACTAATAAAAAAAGGGAAAAAAACAAGGTTTAAACCTAGGTCTAAAAACCCTCATTTTGAACCTAGGTGGGAAAAATGTAAACCAGGTCTAAAAATTATAATATTATTTTAAGGGAAAAGAAGATCTAAACCTTCCTCCCAAACACTACTACGGCTACTGGTCTTATGTCACACTAGTTTAGTATCATGTTAGACTTAGACTTATTCTTAAAAAAAAAAACTACTCGTACTTAATTAAAAGAATTTAACAAAGAAGTGACTAACTTTTGTGAGACGGTCTTATTAAATATTTGCATTTCTTATTAAAAGCCTATTACAGACGACTCCCTCCATTCAAATCCAATTACATCAAAACACTTTTTGACATTAGTTGTTTATGTAGGTGGAGAATCTTTAGAATAACTCGCAATGTATAAATAAAAATATAGTCATGAGTGATCTCGTTTGATTCGTCTTAATAAGAATACAATATTGATTTCAAATTTTTATATTTTTTACAATTTTAAAATATATATATTGTTGTTGCAAAATTTCGTTTCAACAAGTGTGTAAAAGCAAATTTCAATGAACGGAGTACGTATAATTTATACTCATTTTAAATTATTTCGTTCAAATAGCCACATAACCCTAGTTTCCTCCTTACAAAAAGTGGACCAATGAAGTTATCTATTGAAATAGAAGGAGTAATAATTTTAACGGGTCTCTTATATACTCCCTCTATTTCTTCTTTTTTCTTTCCATTTGATTTTGCACATAAATTAAGAATAATTATTATATTAATGTCAATGAGTGTAAAAGGCAAGGGACCCACAAAAAAGTAAGTGTCTATTTTTAGTAAGTGTTAGTGTGAATTGTGAAATGAGAGGAAAAAGAAGGAATTTCTTTTTTGGGAAAATGGGAGGAAAAAGATGGAATAGAGGGAGTAACACATTTTTTCTTTTAATTTAAAATCACTTTTTTTTTTTTTTTTTTTTTTTTTTTTTTTTTTTTTTTTTTTTTAATTAACATAACTTCATCTACGTTGTATGTTTTTTTATACCTAATTTTTTTTTTTTTTTTTTGATGACGAGGGAGTTGAGTACCCTAGAATGTATTTGTTTACTCTTTTTAAGCAACAATGTTCGCTGTTAAAGATGATTTTGAATCAAAAGTGTCTTAAAAGAGATTATGTTATATAAAAACATAAAAGTAAGTGATTTTGAAAAAGTATTGTAAAAAGGCTTATATTTTATTTTTGTGTGAGTCATTGTTAGTCAGCCTCGTTTGTACTAGATTATATAGTTTTTGTACCATTTTAGTGATAATTATTATTAATTGTAACTAATATTTTTTTAGTACGACTAAAAGTAGAGATGGAAGTTGGGCCGTGGGCCAATGGGCTAGCACGGCCAAAGATGGCATGGTAGTTGGCAGACCCACATCAGCACGCCCAAAGACGCAGACGACGCAATGGGCCATGGGCCGTGCCTGGGCCTTGCTTTTTAAGAAAATGGCGTGCCTTGGCACTAAGACGGCACCTGACCGTCTTAAAGACGGCCAACTTAGACGCGTCTTGCAAGACGCTACTGCACGTCTTAGCCCTTATTTTTAGTGATTTATAATTAATTTTTTGTAAGTTTTCTGTTATTATACTCCGTTATAATATAATATATTGAGATTTATGAGTGTTGATATTATACAATATATATCGGGTTCACGTTTTGTGAGACTAATTAACTACAATGGCTGTTGTGAGGTCAGATCGTTTCGTATTTTTAACTTTTTATTTTTAAATGATTAATAATAAAAATTAACTTTGTATTTGCATTATTTTAAGCTAAAAAAATTAAATTCGTTCAAATTTTCAATCGCTCGGGTCGAAAAAATCTCAAAATATACAACATCGGGTGGCGTGGTGGGCACGCCAATGACCGAGCACGACCCAAAGACGACGTTGGGCGTGGGCCACGGCCGTGCTTGGGCCTTCATTTTGAAAACAAGGCACGCAAGACGCGACGCAAGACGCTTAACCGCTCCTCGCCATGCCAAAATTTAACTTCTAAGACGCCATGCCAAGACGCCGGCCCAAAGACTACCCACTTCCATCTCTAACTAAAAGTGACTTTAGTAGATTTATTTTATATTTTTGTACCATTTTAACTACGATTTGTATTCTGATCTCGCATTAACGCCAAAAAAAAAAAAAAAAAAATAAAAAAAAAAAAATAAAAAAAAAAAATCCTTCCCGCCAATTTCTTAAAATTAGGCTTTTTAGTTGACAGCCTTAAAATTCCCGCCAAAAAAAAAAAAAACTTAGAAGTTACGGCCAAAATTTTCACCTTTGATCCACTTTGAAGAGGTAATCCTTTAATTTTCTCTCGTTAATTCCTTAAAATTGATTAATTTTTTATATTGTTAACGTTCTTGGCTTAATTGATTTTCTGGGCAATTTTGATTCGTAAATTTTGATTTAGGTTATTCTTTATATCCAAGAAATGTTATACTCGTAGTAGATTTTTCTGTGTTTTGTGTGATTCAACATTTTGTATTCATGAAATTTTCAATTACCCATGTCGAATTTTGGTGGATCTTTGTTGGGTTTTTTATTCGATGGCGAAAGCGTATTGCACACCACTTGTTCGATGAAATGCCTGAGTCAGATTGGTTTATTTTCTCGGGTTGTGTTTGGAAATTTGTAATTTTACGGTGAGTGAATTCGCTGAAGTTCCTTTTGCGTAATTAAGCGAAAATCTGCGGTATTCGATGTTCCTATAATACTGTTTGTAGGCCATAGTATGTGTCGAAATTGTTGCCTTGTCGATGAGTCAATCAACTATTTTTGAGGAACTATTTAGGCCTCATGAGTCATGAGAAACTGAGCTGTTTAAGATGAAATGATACATCGGTCGTAAGGATAGAATCACTAGTCTGAGATAAATGTGAACCTTTGATTGTCTCGTCGCTGCTATAGTGTGAGTTCTAGCATATACGAGTACTGATTATTATTGCGTACTAATTTACCAGGAATCTGATTTTATTCTGTGTCTACAGCTTATTGCAGTATTGCGGTGAAATAAAAAAAAAATAAACGTGCTCACAGTTCGAGTAATCATAGCCTTTTCGTGAAGGTTAGGTTTTGACAGTGTCGAGAAGAAGTAAAGATAGGAGTATATATTAAAATGGATAAAAAGCTGTCTGCAAGTAGTGGTGCAGAAGCAGTTCTCGGTTTACAACCCAACTCGACAATATCTGTTGCCTATCATCGTGATTTCGGCCCTCACGATGATCTCCTCCTCCTTGAGCTCGATGAAAATCTTCTTCCGGACGTGCTCTGTGAAAGGTGAGCATCATCTTGAATTGTAAATTCCTTTAATATTTCACTATGTTTTGTCCCCAGGTTTGGATGATATCGTACAACGTAGTGACTCTGCGGCTTGAACTACAGGGTTTCTTTGAGAGGAGAGCCTAATGAAGAGGCTGTGCTTTGTACCCAATCAAAGACCTACGCAATCAAGTTTGTTGGTACATCCAATTCTGTTTTCCTCGTCCCTCCTTTGGAGTCATCTCCACGAGGAGAAAATCATATGGATTGCGACGACAGTTCCCGAGACCAGCCTGCTTTGGCGTCTGTTCTGAAAGTCGCTTGTGGTAACTTGGAGATTCTCGAGGTTGCCCCGAGATTGGACAAACTAAGATTGCTCCTCTCACAAAACCCGTTTAGCTTTGAGCAAGCATCACAAATGGAATTTATTTCACAAAATGATGAAGCAAAAAGCGATTTATATAGATGGGATGATCTTGTTGGACTGATTCAAGCCAGTGATGGGGAACTCCGATTGGCCTTAGAAGCTCTAAATGCTATCGAAATTAACGGGTATTGGATGATCGTTGATGACAAGTACATGGATTCATTATTGAGCTCACTTTTGAACAATGCCATCATAAACGACTGGTCTTTCGATGCACTGCCAGGAATTGACGTAATTAGTAAGCTGGAATCAGATGACGGGTTTCCAATTCAGCTAGCCAGTCATTGCTTAAGGGTTTATGGTACTAAAGTGGATGACGATGCTTGTCTGTGGAAATTAGACGAGAAGCGGGTATGTGTACAAATTGCTAAAAGAATCTTAACGGATAGAAAAATGAAGATGGAGAAGTTTTTGGAACATTGGATGTGTAAGGTTCCTCCGGGAATGCAAGCGAGTTTCGACATGTTGGAAAGCGAGGTTTTAACAGAAAGGATCGGGGTGGAAATCTGGGTTCGAGCTTTTAGCATCTCTTCTCTGCCGTCAACGCCTGCTGAGCGCTTCTCCATTCTTTTCAAAGAAAGACCGAAGTGGGAGTGGAAGGATCTCGAACCTTTCATCAGGTATCGCTGCAGTCAATAATTTAAGCTACTCTTCCCCGTTGAAGTTAATTAGTCTCATTTGACTTTCATCTCGTCACTAATATGGCTAATTGTCCGAAAACCTGCGGATGTGCTCTTTGTTGTGCCTCAGATCTTGAAATTCTGCTGTGAAATTTGTAGGGATTTGAAAGTACCAGGTCTTTCCGCAGAAGGTTTGCTGCTTAAGTACACGAGACGATCACAACCAACACCAGATGTCGAACCCATTTTCAGCGCAAGATAGCTGCATCAGGCTCACGACGTATGCGTTCTGTCAAGCATTCGTCATCGAACTATCATAAGTACTCCTATAAACTGTATGATCTCAGTAACATAATTATCACCCTTTATTATAGGCAATCATGTCTGTTATTCATGTCCACAGATATTATGAAGTATTTTTCTGTTGGTAAAGGGAAGTAGTAAAGCAGCTTCGATACTGAAGGTTTTAAACTCGAGTCATGACTCGTCAGCACAAACTCTTCAATGATACGTGTCGGTGGTCGATTACTTGATTGTCAAAAGCAGAAATACTCCGTACTATCTACCTTCTCTAAAATTATTTCCGATAACTTTATTTTGAGTAGTTTGCGACAAAGTTGATCCACCCCTTGCGCTTACTTATGTGAACGAAAAATATTCGTCAATGAATGTGCTCGACGAAGTTGGTAATCCTTGGTATTATATAATGTTCTGTGTTGCTCGTACAATCTTTTTGTTAGGGCAATTGTACATTAATGTAAAGATTTTTCGAGTGGTCAGGGTGTACGGTGACATGTTACGCCCATAGTACATTAGTACCCAATAATTTCGTACTTTAATCTCTATTTGTTGTCGTTCGAAACATTGTCTAGTGCGTAAGATCCGAGGTTATCAACAACTACGAGCGGATTCTTTATCCCATTCCCAAATTCCTAAATGGGACAGAGATTCCGCTCTGACTTAGCCTCTGAGGCTCTGAGTATAATAAACTTATGCTCTATTGTTGTTTTGATTTTCACCATTTTTTTTTTACAATGATTTGTTAATCTAAATTTTTAGTGATGCTATGAATATTTGTAAATTTAGTTTAACACATTTGCTGATGTTATGAATTTTTTATTTTTTTTAAAGCATCAAGTCATCAATCTAAGAAAGAAAAAATAAAATACTTTTAATTAAGAAATTTTTTATTTGTGTCGAAATATTTTTTGTTCAGACAAGTTCTATAAATAGTAAGATTAACTTTATATATATTTTTCGTGTGTAAAACATAAACAAAAGTTTACTGAAATAGAAGAATACATAATCATACTTTTATCGAGTGTAAATATAGATTCGATATTAACTAAACTTCACCAATTTTTCAAACTCGATCGAATTAAAATCCATTTATATCTCATTATCCATATAAAATGTCAGGCATGAACATGTACTCAATTTCCCAGATTTAGGAGACACATTTGGATTAAATCTCCTGAAGAAAAAAAAAAACTATTTTAGTTAACTTTAAAACCCTAATTTTTTTTAATTTTTTTTTTGATATTTTGCAACTTACTTGCACAAAACTTGAAAATCTTTGAACACAAAAATGGCGTCTTATGTGAGACACCCATGTACAAATTCATCCAACTTCACTCAATTCATTCAACCTTCTTCAATTTCATCCCCTAAAATTTCTATTCCTCAATTCACACCTCGAAATTTCATTGTAAGTTCTTCCTTTTCTTCATCAAAGTTTTGATTTTTACTGTATTGGGTACTTTAATTCATCAGTTGATTGTGTTTTTATTTTTGTTTTTGTTAGAGGTGTAATTTAAGTTAGTTGATCAATTTACTGTATTGGGTACTTAATTCTTCTTTTAATTAGTCTTTAATTGTTGATTTTGCTGTGTAAAAATGTTCTTTATTGGTTGATTAACTATGTAGTAGGTACTTAAATCTTGTTTCTTTATAATCTTTTTATGTTAGTTATTTTGTGTGAAAATATATTTGAGCTAAGTTTCATGTATTAGTTTCTTAATTATTTTGTTAAATTTGCTGTGTAGAACTGTAATTTGGGTGAAAATAGAACATTATACTGTACTTAGGACCTGTTCTTTCCAGCTTATTTTCAGCTCATTTCGATTCGATTCATTCGATTCGATTCGATTCGATTCATTCCATTCGATTCGATTCACTTCACTTGATTCGATTCAAGACAATATATTATATAATTGAACTTCATTCGATTCGATTCATTCATTCGATTCGATTCGATTCGACTCATTTGATTCGATTCGATTCGATTATTTCGATTGATTCGATTGATTCAGCTCTAACAAATGCGAAAGAAACGAGTTCTTAATTATTGTTGAAAATAACCTTTTAGGTTGATTTGTTGTGTAAAACTGTAATTTGGGTGAGCAATTGAAAGTTTTGCTTTGTAGAAATGTATATTTGGTTAGCAATTGAATCTTTACTATATTGGGTTCTTAATTCTTGTCCATACACCCGTTTATTTTTAGCCATTTGTTTACATTTCGAGTTTGAGAATGTTCCTAGATTGTCCCTTTTTTGGCACACAATTATAATTTGATCAAATTCATCACCCAAAATCGTTGGCTTAGACTAACCTCCTTTCATTTCATCATATTTTACAGATGACATTATATTTTCATGTAAAGAAAATTGTCAATTTACAACATTTGCCGATGTAAATAGTAAACAAATGACAGGCACGGAGGGAGTATAATGTTTTTTATTTTTATTTTTATGTTAATTGTGTTGTGTAAAAAGCGTAATTTGGGTGAATAATTGAAAGTTCTACTGTATGAAGAACTTAACCTTTTGTTTCAGCTAATCTTATTTTTTTTCTTTTCTGTTGATTATATTGCGTAGAAGTGTAATTTGGCTGAGCAGTTGAAAGTTTTGGAAAATGGGAAACCTGGTAATGGATCTTCCATTAAAATGGAGCCATCATTTCCATCATTTTTGGCATCTCCTAAGCATTTGGAGAGTTCTATTGATGGGAATAAAAACCGTCTTAGAATTTTCTCTGGTACTGCGAATCCTGCTCTTTCTCAGGTGAGCTGAGTACATCTATTTGTGTTTTTGGTAAACGTTGAATTTTGTGTAAGATGAGCTTATGATATTCTCTTAGTTAATATGCCGTATTTCTTAGAAAAAAGAATATGGGAGTATAATTCAGGAACTTGTGTCTAGTGGAAGTTTATGTGCTGTTCTCAGACTTGGCTACAATGGTTTGCTGGGTTTTTCTTATTTTGTTTGAATTCGGCTTCTGCTATTCTCCGACAAAATTTCATTTTATGGTGTCCACACATTGTACAAATTGTATTTATTTGGTATCTTCTATGTAGGGACACAGAGTTTAAAACTTAACTTTACTAGGAGTATTTGATGACGAGCTGTTGTCCCTAACAGGAAATTGCTTGCTACATGGGCCTCGAGCTTGGCAAAATAAAAATCAAACGGTTTGCAGACGGTGAGATTTATGTTCAGTTGCAAGAGAGTGTCAGAGGGTGTGATGTATATCTTGTTCAACCCACATGCCCACCTGCAAATGAAAACTTGATGGAACTTCTGATAATGATTGATGCCTGCCGAAGAGCATCAGCAAAGAATATTACCGCTGTTATACCTTATTTTGGGTATGCGAGAGCTGATCGTAAGGTACATGTAAAAAAACACAATGGTGATCGTGTTGAGCATCTGTTATTCAGTTTTATTACCTTTATTTGATTCCACAACTTAGCTCCTGCTGCCAAAATTGGACTGTTTTGAACTTTTGATAAGAAACATAAGAGTAATTTCTTTCTCGTTTCACCACGTTCTTGCTTCCTCCTCATTAGTTAAAGACACATATTGTCATCTATATCTTTAATATTAAGAACATGTTCTCTTCGTCTTAATTTGTGTGAAGTGTGAAGTTTAAGTATTCTGAAGTTTTAGAAGTTTAGTACGAGTATTTTTTTAAGGTTTTCTTTTTCTGAAGTTTTTTTGAAGTCATTTGAAGTTTTCTTAAGCTTGCTAAAGTGTGTTTGATTAGTTAAGAATAAATAAGATGTGGAGAACATGTCCTAAGTATATAATACGAAGTAAATAAGATGCTGAAAATGCAAAAGTAAGGAAGTGCTTTCAATATTAGGCCATATTTTTTGTATCGTGATATGATCTGACTTAGCATGTATACTACATTGTGGTTCAATCTCAGACGCAAGGGCGAGAATCCATAGCAGCTAAACTCGTTGCAAATCTGATAACTGAAGCCGGAGCCAACCGAGTTCTTGCTTGTGATCTTCATTCTGGACAGTCAATGGGCTACTTTGATATACCGGTGGATCATGTTTACGGTCAAGTAAGAATAAAAATGTTCCATCTTACATCTTACATCATTCATGCAGTCATGCTCTTCTCTATCGTGGTAAACTCAAAATGGGTCCTACATACTCGTATGCCGATATCTTAACCTCTGAAATTGGTATGCTATCAGCCTGTCATACTCGACTATCTAGCAAGCAAGACCATCTGTTCAGATGATCTGGTGGTGGTCTCTCCGGATGTTGGTGGAGTTGCCAGAGCACGTGCGTTTGCGAAAAAGTTATCTGATGCACCGCTTGCCATAGTGGATAAAAGGCGACATGGGCACAATGTTGCAGAGGTAATTCTTGGGAGCTTCTTACCATTTCATATCGTAAACTCACACTTCCATCCAAGAACATGGTTGCTCTGATCTTAACTGATGGTCAATTTGACAAACCAGTTAGACAAACGACATATTTGTCTCTTATCTTTTTAAAAAAAAAATACAATCATGGTGATTTTAGCTGTATGCATAGGAGCAGTAAAGGTTCACATAAGCCATTAAGATGAATTAGTTACCCGTCTCATAAATGTGATGTGGCATTTGGTTGTAGTCTACTGATGACCAAAGGATAATGTTCGCTTCTTAAATTTTGCTGTCGTACAACTCATACTCATTAATCATCATGAATGGTGTTTGTCCTCCTTGGATATCCGTATATTTTTGCAGGTGATGAATTTGATTGGTGATGTGAAAGGAAAAGTGGCTGTTATGGTGGATGATATGATCGACACGGCTGGTAAGCACTATTCTCTCTTTTCGTGCTCAGTCTCGGTCTGCAGTATCCAATACTTTACTTGTTCGAGTGCTAGCTATTCTTGTGAAAAATCCGTTTATCATGTACACTTCATAACACATTTAACTTTTAGAAAAACATTAACTCAGTCAAACTCTTAACTCTGTGTTTTGTGTAGATAACACGGTGTTACCTGCTCAAATATGTCCTATTTTAGCTTTTACATCGTTTTCAAACATGAAAGTTTATCCTTCCTTCCTGCTCAATGACAGGTACTATTGCCAAAGGAGCAGAGCTGTTGCACCAAGAAGGAGCAAGGGAGGTCTATGCATGTACTACGCACGCTGTATTCAGGTAACATAATAGGTTAAATTTCTTAACGTATGGTTTGGTGACTCGTTAAAATAATCACTGTCTTCATGACACTTATCTACTTTAATTATTTTTGCTTCTCATATTATTGCATGGCTCTGGTTGAAGTGGGGTCGGTTTCGTACCATATTACGCATATTGTTGAAACCGAATACCTCCTAATATATAAATTATTTTAGCTTTTGATGTCAATTCAGCCTTTAATCGACATGACGAGTCTTTCCCTTTGATGTTGTAGTTGATTTGGTTGTTGCCCAATGCATTTATCTATGTTCTTTGTAGCTGGCCGCTACTGATCGTTTTTTGCTTGTATATGTTCCCAGCCCTCCTGCTATTGAGAGGTTATCGAGCGGATTATTTCAAGAAGTAATAATCACAAATACGATTCCTGTTTTGGAGAAAAATTATTTCCCACAGTTGACAGTGCTGTCGGTAGCAAACCTTTTGGGCGAGACCATTTGGCGTGTACATGATGATTGCTCTGTGAGTATTATACGAGTATCTCAGTATATTTAGTTTCGGTTGACCCTGTTGACTTTTTTGGACCAAATGTTGAAAAATAATGCGCTGTTCTTCTCTGTTCTCCCTTGATGAACAGGTTGGCTTCGAGCCTTACTC
Organism: Dianthus caryophyllus; assembly: GCA_023091065.1. Taxonomy (NCBI): domain Eukaryota; kingdom Viridiplantae; phylum Streptophyta; class Magnoliopsida; order Caryophyllales; family Caryophyllaceae; genus Dianthus; species Dianthus caryophyllus. The sequence continues at coordinate 7,322,541 of CM041522.1, forward strand.
AAGCTTGGGTCTCGACTAATATCGTCAGAAGAATGAGAAAAAACGTTTTCACGTCTTCATATTTGCAGTAAAACCGTGATCTCCTACACTTACAGGATGTAGCCACGCTCTAGTCTGCTCTCGTTGTGCGTTCATGGAGCTCATGTAGACTTGTTTAGCGATTAAAGAGTTCTCGTGTACTGTTTTTTGTAGTCTACTTAGGTAATAAATGTATGATTGTGTCCTCGGTACCACTTGCTCATTGCAGTGTGCTTCTGTGTTTGTATGTACATACTAATGTGTGCTTGTGTACATCTGATTGTTGTAGAATACATTTCGAAACAAACTCTCTGTTACGTTTGAGGAATCGATGAAGCTCCATATTGTTCCATCACTCGTGACCTGTTTTTCAGAACGAAGTACTTATAAAAGTTTTCAAGATCACTGCGAGTGCACTTTCTATATTTGGAAATGACGGTGGACGAATTTAGAGAAATTAACCGTTGGCAGCTGATATCGTGATTGTGAATGAAAAATAGAGATTTTAAGACAGAAGTTAATCTTATACACTCCTATCATAATGATATTACATATTACATATTTACATAATAAGATTAATTAAACCTTAATCATGGATTAGGAACATAACTAGGCTATTCTAAGTGAATGCCTCACTGTTAGTTTCCTTCACCAAACTCCTAATTATCATTAATTCATGGCTAATCATACTCCTTAATCATCCATTTCGTTGCTCGTAAACTTGTTGCTGAACTTAGACCTCACTGTGTCCTTGCTCGACGTTCGCTATTCCTCGTTTTGTTATCTCTGACTGAACATACTTGTAAGACTTGGCAAAGAACAAGTATACGACAAAATCGACTGCAGTTAATACCGCTAACAGGAAGTAGAACCTCTCTAAATGACCCTTGTTAAGCTCTCCTGGAATCCACCCTGGCACACCGGCTGTAGACGTAAATTTCATTACTATGGTGATGATTGCGCTGCTCATGTAGTTTCCAAGTGACATCGACATCATGCAGAGCGCACTTCCGAAGGTTTTCAGCCCGTCAGGCGCTTGCCCGTTGAAAAACTCCAATTGTCCGACATACATAAAAACCTCTGAGGCTCCGACAAGTGTGTACTGTGGTATTTGCCAGAAGATGCTCAACGAGCTCGCATACTGGCACGACTTACAATCTCTTGTCGCGTATTTTAACCTAAACACCTCCACGATTCCCGAGGCAATCATGGCTAGGACCGAGATGATTAGGCCGATCCCCATTCTCTGGAGCTCGGTGAGGGCTCGCTTCCTCAGTCGAATCACTATCGGGTGCACGACTCGTCGGTAGATGAAGATGAAGGCCGCGACACTGAGGATGTCAAAACTCGACATGCTTGCTGGCGGGATGTGGAACCGTCCTACATTTGACTTCATCGCAGCACCTTGCTCGACGAAGAGGGATGCCATCTGTGTGAAGACTACAGAGTACATGATTGTGCAGAGCCATATTGGGATGAGTCTCAAAATGCATTTTACTTCCTCGATTTGCGTGACCGTGCATAAATGCCAGCTGTCATAGCTGTTTTTCTTGTCTAATTCAGTGATCACCGCGGCTTTATCCAAGAACCTATGCATCAAAGAGCAAGTAGTGTTAGGACTTTTCTGATCATCTTATCTAAAAAATTGTAAGACTACATAACCGTAAAAAGAACTGTAAATTGTAGCGGAAGAGTACCTGAATCCAGTGGTGTGAGAGATTCTCTGCAACCCGGTTTTCGAGTAAGCCTTAGGATCCAATTCATAAAGGCCACTCCCTTCATCGGTAGGAACACGCGCCTTCCACTTCCTAAAGGCGACAACAAAGACCTTACAAAACCTAGACAAAGGGTTACCTCTAGGGACAAAGTGCCTATAGAAAGGGGTACCAATAAGGAACAAAATAAGACCGAAAACCGCCGATGCAGCTGAGGCCCAAAACCCGATAGTCCACTCGCCACCATCCTCAAAGTAACCCAAGATGGTATTTGAAAAGAGTGACCCTAGATTAAGGGCAAGGTAGAAGTAGCTAAAAAACGAGATTTTCGAGCTTCGTTCCTTAGGGTCTTCATCATCAAATTGATCGGCTCCAAGTGTCGCAATGTTTGGTTGGTACCCTCCGTAGCCGAGTGCAACCATGTATATTGACATGTAGAACATGGCTACATGGATGCTTGTGTGAGAGTTGCATGGTGTTTGCTTGGTGCCACACCCTCTTGGCTTAAGAAGGAACATGTATGATGATATTGACAACAATCCCAAGCCCTATAATCCATCCAAAAAATAGCCAATATGTTAATTTAGTTTATCGCGTTTTGTCACGTAACGATCTGAATCAAAAGCAACAGTTTAAGCTGATGGTTGAGGGTCATGTTAAAGATTTTCATATCTAAATAGTCAAAAAGACACCTTTGAAATCACAGTCTCACAGTCTGGTATCATACCATTACAACTAGAAGTCTAAGCTGATGATTATTTGAGCGAATGAATAATGGAACTTACAAGGACGAAGACGGCTTGAAAAATGGCGCAAGTCTTGTAACGACCCCAATAGGAATCGCTAAGGAAAGCACCAAGGAGGGAGAAGAGGTAGACGGTTCCGGTCCATTTGCTAACATTGTTTGCAGCATCAGCATTGTTTTGGCCAAGTACTCTTGTCAAAAACAACACCAAGTTCACTCCTACTCCAAAAAATGCTAGTGTTGCTAGACCTTGATTCACTACATGCACACATAATAATTAAATCATCGATCGAGTTTCAATCAATATCACCTTCTCGCATACAGAGACGTACATTTTAAATTATCTGAATATAAATGTTAGTTAGTTGTCACATGCTTAGACACCATCGATCATAAATATTCATAATACATAGACAATTGTCGACCTATTTTTATTTTACTTGTTTAAATCTTTTACACCTGTCCGTTTTTTATGCAGTTCTAGGCGTAGTTTTTATGTTTCGTCAAAATTTATAAATTATCGAAAATAAATAAAATACCTAGTATAAGAATACCAAGTCCCCATTTGCCAGTTTGAGCACGTATAGCAGGATTACCATGTCTATCAACACTTCCATCAAGTGTACATTCCACTTTTTTTCCTTCATCTCTTATCTTTTCCTGAAAAACATCCTAAATAACATGAACTTTATTACCAACCATGCATTTATTATACAAAGTTTAATTTATCCAATCTGTTTGACTGTTTCATTCGTTTGTTTACACGTGAAATTATAAATTTAAACGATAAATGAACGCTAAAGTATAACGGATTATTCTCGTAAATCGTAGGTGTATGCAATAATTAAAACCATGAAAACCAAGTTGAATTGGTATATGAAATGAACATTTTAATTAATTTGTTAGGTGTATATGATGATCAATATAAAAATTTGGCATGTTAGAGTGTTAGGCAAGTATGTACAACATATTAAATGCTATACAAATATAAAAATATATGATGATTGAAACTAAGTTTCACTCAAAACAAATAAGAAATTGAGTGATGTTTACAACTCGAGTTAACCAAAAAAATTGTTAGCCTAACTTTCTAAACATATGGCTATTATTAATTGTATTTACTCCTTATGAGTTAATGCTACTAAATATATTGTTAATTTGTATAATTTTGTTATCTACTTCCTCCGTTTCAGTAAATTGTTTACAGTTTGACTTTTTTGTGAGGGGAAAAAAGTCAAACTGTAAACAAATGACTGAGACAGAGGGAGTATTTGTGATCGTTTTAAATTATTCTATAGATGTAGAATAAAATGTGTTGCATGCGATTGTAAATTTGATGATAGTATTAGAATTGATCATTCTGGAAAGAAAAATCTCTCACTAAAATTTTAAAAGTCGACAAATAATTTGATTTTTACTAAATATTTCTTCTTAAATTGATTAATTTTGTTAATATTGTTTCAGACTCAGGACGTTCCTCACAGAAAAAAAAATCATTTAAGATTAATTAGGAGTGGTATCTTTATATGGCATTATATATATTGTTGATATATACCTTAAGTTTTTGGACTTTTTATATATAATTAGATTAGAATGTAATGAAAAAATCATTTAAGAGTAATTAGGAGTGGTATCTTTATATGGCATTATATATATTGTTGATATATACCTTAAATTTTTGGACTTTTTATATATAATTAGAATGTAATGAAAAAATCATTTACAGATTAATTAGGAGTGGTATCTTTATATGGCATTATATTGTTGATATATACCTTAAATTTTTGGACTTTTTATATATAATTAGAATGTAATGTGCACACGAGTTTTTCTAATTAAAAATAACCTAATCTACAAGGCATGCATGATGCTCATTAATAATTTACCCCTTAATTTGTGTCTTTGAATAATTTAGCTACTTAGTGAAACTTAAGAAGCTAGCTTTCATGGATACATTTAGAAAAATTAAAAACAACTTACTACTCGTAAAAATAAATTATTTATACTTTTGATCAGAGGAATATAAAAAGTTATAAGTTATACATAGTTACATACGTACTAATTCGTTATTATTAACTCAGTTAAATATTATGTGAAGCAATTTTTCATAACTCCCAAGATTCAATTTGGCTAAAGAAAACAAAGGATAATTAATATCGAGAATAACTCTAACATTTGGCACGACAACACACTGTCTAATGAATATTAATTTATCGATTACAAATTATATATGAAACAAATTTTATTCTTTTATACGTACTACGTGGTACATAGTACGGAGTAACATATATAGCTAGAATGCATCAAAGAAAACAAATTACAAACATACCTTTTGAAAAATGTTCATGCAAGCCATATTATAATATGAATTCGATTAATTTTTATGATTTTATCGAAATTAATTAAAATGCAAAACAATACACAAGAGTTGAATTGCATGCAAATTAAAAAGCTAGGAAATGATATAGAATAAAGTTTTGGATAAAGAAGAAGAAAAAAAAAAAAAAAAAAAAAAAACTCCCGAAAATATGGACATGCAAAATATAAGAGTTGCCTAGGGAGTGTGCGATATGAAAGTGGGAGCAAAACCACGGTATTTATAAAGAAAATTGTTGATTTATTTTATTATCATATGTCTTCTAAAGAAAATGACGTGGTTGTAATGTGAGTATGTGACAAAACTAGGCATGCGGTGATATATAGAGTTCTCAACTCACCCGAAATAATTCAATTCAACCCGAAGAAAACCAATTCGATCAACAAAATATTGTGACCCGAGAACCGACCCGACCCGACCCGATGACTAATTGTGACGACAGAACCCGACACGACCCGATAATCGTGATCTAACCCGACCCGACCAATTCGATGATGACCGACCGATATCGGCCGACTAAATTGACGACCCGATAATTATTAAGCTTAATTTTATTGGATTTAAAGCAAATTATTATTTAGAATGATATATTTGACTTAATAATGAAGTAATTAAATAAAATAACGATCAAAATACTTATTTTAGTGGTTAAAAATTAAAATAATTCGATAAAATCGCGCTGACCCGATAATGACCCGACCCAAACCCTAATTCACCCGATACACTATTTGACCCGATATGACCCGACCACGATTTAATTCGAACCGAACCCGACTCGACCCGAAAGAGCACTTTGACCCGACATGACCCGAACCCGACATGACCCGACCCGACTTGACCCGACCCAAACCCGACCCGACTGACCCGATTGCCACCTATAGTGATATAACAAAGTCAAACTCATCACTCGAACGTTAAGACTTTTTTTTTAAAGTCGATAAAAAAAATCACGTCTTTTGTGATATTGTCTTACGTTATAAAAATTACTGATTGTTAAGAAAAATTATTAGATCAGACTAACGATTGCAACCACTACTCAAGTAATAATTTTCACACTAAATTTATTTTCACACCGTCTCATATCAGACTTTTTTTTTCACACTGTCTTATAGATTTATGAAATTTACAAAAGTTATAAGATGATAAATTAAATTAATTTTTTTTTTTACCATTTTGAGAATATATATACTCCCTCCTACCCACAAATAATGTCCCTTTTGGGAAAAAGGTGGAAATTTATGGAGTGGAATAGAATAAGAAAAAGTAATGGGTAGGGGTAAGAAAATAGGAGAGAGGGTGTATGAAATTGAATAGAATAATAAAAAGTAATGTATTGTTAGGTGAGTGGGGGTTAGTTTAATCCAAAAAATTCATGGGGAAAAGCAAAAGGGACATTTTGATGGGTAAGGATTTGGGGGAAAAGGGACATTAGTTGTGGGTAGGAGGGAGTATATATATATTTTGAATAGTTTATGAATTAAAATACTCGTATATAGGTTTTACTCTTAGGAATTTTTTCGTTTTCCCTTAAGGCAAAACGATACTATTGATAAAATAATTATAATTTTAAATATTTTGACTTATGAATTGGTCATATTTATTATACACTATGTATATGTTAGATTATCACGGACCACCATGGAAACTTTAAAATTCTTGTATACTTCAGTTTTTGCTACACTTGATCAAATTAAATGAGGATATCCGACTATACGCAATGTAAATATATAATAAAAAAAAAAATTACTGATAAACACAATTTAAGGGTTGAAATAAGCATGCATGTATTCATATGATGAAATTTAATTTCGTGGGTTGATCAAATGATTATACGTTTATTATGAATAGTTATTAAGGATTATATTATTTATTTTAACACTTTATGTACTCCGTAGAACTTTTTAAGAAAAGATTTGTTTTTCCTGCGTGTATAAAGACTAATTATTGTAAAGTTTATAGTTTTCATTTTGAGGTGTACGAATTATTTAATTTGTTTATATTTTTATGAATAATCAATTAATCATTGATAATGCCATGTGGGGGTGATTAATTGGTTTCTTTGTACGGAGTAAGAAGTTAGTCATTTTTGTACTTTTTACATTACCTTTTTTTTTTTTTATTATATTTCTTTTCTCATAGATAATTATACATAAAAGTAGATGTAGACAATGCAACCCACTAAAACGGAAGGAGTGTATCAAATTTAAGAGAGTAATGGTGATATTAGGAACCAACTCAACCAAAAACTTAAACTGATGGTTGAAGGCCTAAGATTGATTGTATACTCTAACATGTCCCCTCACGCGAATGCCCTTTGGGCTTGAAGCGTGGACACAACTACATGACCGCCTTACTAATGCGATATATACCACTTTAAATGTGAGGGGTGGTAAGATTCAAACCCGAGAGGTCACGAGGAGCAAACAATTAGTTTCATGTGTGGTTTGAAAGGAGCAAACTAAACAAACATGTTAAGAAACGTGGTTTTGTTGGCTTTGAATACTTTGATTCATCATTTTCATTCATTAGATAATTAATCCATCAATTACTTTTAATTTGTTCATTAACAAAAAAAGAGTCTAAAAGTAGGTGTATTTTTAGGCTGTTTTTGAAAAGGACTTTCTCACCAATTTTGCCACATTAAGCATTACGGAGTATATATTTTTCTAATTACATGCAATTGAGCATTTTAATTGGATTTTCTTGTAATTATAAAGTAACTCACCTACCAATCTAGATTCCATGCTAGTGTTTCATTGGAGAGTCTCAAAAGTTAATTTATTTTTCTGACATTTTTTTAATAGAAGACACAAGATCAATACAACGAGGGAGGAAAAACTAGAGAGTTAAATTTATAACCTAGGTCACAGTATATGTCTGTCATAGTTAAATCAGAATATTTTCGGCAGTTTCAAAAAATGTTACAGATGCATATTTAATAAGATTAGAAAAATATGGGAATACTTTTGCTCGGTCTTGATCAAGTTTCAATCAATATACTCCGTATATATGAAATTAGTTTTACTAAACACTATAGAGTATATTTATTGAGTTTTGAGGTTGAAATGTTTTATACCGAATTATTAAAAGTACTCTATAAATAAAGACTTGCTTCTACATATCCCTTTGCTAAAAGAATACTCCAAATTACATGAACTCCGTAAGTTATACCCTAGCTAATTGTTAAAATCTAGTTAAATCTATAAAATTTTCTCTCATATATATACCGACAACCTAATTAATATAGCTTGTCATTTTTAACCAGTAAAGCACCTTAAATATACATATTAATTTACGTCTTTTCCTCAAAATTTTCTTGCATTTGTTATAACAAGTTAATTCACTTATTCATCTTGTTCAAACTTGGGAATTGTTTTAGTGCACGAATGAATTGCTGAAACTCGTGCCTAATTTGCCGTATTCCACCAGCAACTCTATAGCTACCCAATACTATTACTTAATGTTAAGTATATTTGTAGTTTAAGTTTTACTCCGTATATTTTAGGATTAATTGCCAAGAATAATCCGAACTCGAATTAATCCACGAATAATCCCAACTATTGAAGTAACATTCCAATAATGTACTTTGGTCAATTTCAATCGACTCTAATATGTAAAAATAATGGTGAAATCGACTCTAACTTTGCCTCACTCTTATTTTAAGTAAAATTCAAACCGTTTTCACTTTTTTTTTTTTAATTGATTAAAACATGTTAAAATTGGCCAAAGTACATTATTAGAATGTTACTCCGTACTTCAATAGTTGAGATTATTCGTGGATTAATTTGAGTTCGAATTATTTATGGAATAAGAGGAACAATTCGGACTATTTTTGGCAATTAATCCTATATTTTATTCTAAATTGCTTTATTTTATGGTTTGTAAGTAGACCTGTCAAAAAAGGTCGGTCGGGCGGGTTTCGGGTTTGGATAACCATAAACCGGGTAACATACGGGTCGGGTGTATTTTGGGTTCGGCTAATATACGGGTCGGGTGTATACGGGTTCCAGGTCGGGTTAGGGTCAAAATACAGGTTAATTAGCGTCCCTTTATCGATATTTTCTTTTTCGTTTTTTGTATAACGATTTAGTTTTCACTAAGAAAAAATACTTTAATTGATGATATAATATAAAAAAAAATAAAAAAATTGAATTATAAGTTAAAAATTGATAATATTTCAAAGTAAGTATATATAGACGTGTAATTATTAAGTCAATATTTACGTATAACATACGGAGTATTAATTATAAGCTGATGTGGATATTAAACACTTTAAATTATAAAGTAAAACAATAAAATATAACAATAAAGATTTTGATCCGTACTTGTAGAGTCCAAGTTGTGTCTTCAAATTCTAAAATGTTACCCCAATTACCGACTTATAGTATCATTTTTTTTTCCACATTTTTTCACTTATTTTCCACATGTAATTTTGTTTCAAAATTTCGTAAATAGTGATTTAAGATGTCTCAAATCATAATTCGCAATGTCCAATGCAACTAACAAACATCAATATTACGGAGTATGATTGTTTATACAATTATTAAATAATAAATATTATATTTAAGTGAAAATTGTCAATTATGAATAGTTTTGTCAGTGTGAAATGTTTAAAATTAATTTTAAATAAAAAATTTCATGTGAAAAAAAAAAAATTGATATTGAAAATTTCTACCTTGAAACGTAAATTTCTTAAATTAATGGGTTAACCCGCTACGGGTCGGGTTATGACCCATTTTTTTGGGGTCGTTTCGGGTTCGGGTCGTTTTTGGCTTCGGGTAAAAAAAGCAGGTATATTTCGGGTTATTTTCAGGTTGGTTACGGGCGGTTTATCGGATCGGGTTAGATTTTGACAGCTCTATTTGTAAGTATTATACACCGTAGGTTAAAGTGATACTTCCTCCATTCCATTTGATTCTATACATATTCCTTTTTCGGAAATTCCAATCAATTCTATACATTTCTATTTTAGTCTCTACTTTATTAAACTAAAAGACCAATATACCCTTCACTAATACCCACTCAACCCACTTGCAAACAATAAAGTAGGGGTATTTAAGTAATTCCATTATCTACCCCACTTGATTTTCTTCTACCTTAATTATCGTGTTTTGGTCAAACGTATAGAATCAAACGGAATGGAGGAAGTATATATAAAAGTATTTAATTAAGACTTTATTTTCGGCTGATAAAATAAATGTCAAATCGTGTTACGTATGACCAGTATAAAGGTGAGACTAGTTACGTTGCACTACAGCTTTGTTGAGTTATACGAAGAATTATTTGATAACCACAGAAGTGGCTTTACTTACTTCAGTTTCAAGCACGTTGATAATTCCAGTACGTTATTACTTTTCACACCACTACTTATCACCTCTTATGCTATAAGCGGAACTTGTTATCTTTCGTCTTAATTTCACTATCATTCCATGTTTCTACATCGTATAGAAAATAAGAAAAAATGATCCAATATATCACACCGATATAAATTGAATCTAGGAAATTACGGGTAAATAAGTAATTGTATCATAATATATAAATAGTATTCTCAACTTATACAGGTACGTCGTAATAATTAAGCGATTGTTTAAAAAGTCTATTCAATAATACTGAGTATGAAATTAATTTTCTCTTCTCATAATTGAAGCCTAGCAAATCTTGCTTAAGAATATACTTCCTGCATTCCAATCAATTCTACGCATTTGTCGAATATATGTGAGGTATATTTTAATCAAATGTATACAATTGATTGGAATTAAAGGAGTATCTGTCTTAAATTAAAAACCAATCAGATAGTAAAAATGAAACAAAAAAAAATATATAAAAAATTAATACTTCATATGATTTTTGACCTGTGTTAAATTTAAAAAGTCATCCTTATATACAATTCTCTCTGTGCCAATCAATTATTAACGTTTGCTTTATTTTTTCCTTACAAAATAAAATAAACGTTAACAATTAAGACGGGTGGAGTACTCGTTAAACGATAATTTGTGATTAAAAAATGAGGTGAGTATAGAGTATAGCACAACTGTACAAGCTTCCAAATTTGACTATAATGGAGTAGTTGTCGTTTTTTGTAGTAACTTCATACGTGGTTAAAAAAAAATTAAATATTTGTACATACGGAGTAAATAATTTCAAAATCATAGCTGTAAACATCAAATTCAAATTGGGCTTTTCATAGTCACTCACTCACTCTTTTTGTTACTCCGTAGTTGTTACTACCCACTTCCACAATTTGTGTGAATGGTTGGATTTTCCTAAAAAAAATCAATGAATACAAAGTCAATTTATAACTTGATTTTTTCTACTCCTAGATTTGGATTTTTCTTATTATCAAGTAATTCCCGTTCACAAATAAATCCCTCTTATATGATCTTGAATATATATTTAATCGTAATTTTCAATCACGTGTAATATTATTGTTAGGAATGTCAATGCCTCAATGGAGCGGGTAAAAGTGGGTACCGCCCCGCACCCGCCCCAGTTGGGGTGGGGATGGGTACATGATTGGCGGGTGGTGGGGCGGGTTTGGATATCAAAATTGTACCCGCCATGGGTAATGGGGCGGGGGTGGATTTTACATACCGCATAATACCCGTCTACCCGCTTCATATTATCTTATTTTATATCATAAAATAGTAATTTATACGAAGTAGTATTTTCAAACTTTAATTAATGAATAGTTGTTCTAATCTTTATATTATTAACCTAAACAAAGGTATTCTAAATTAATTTCATATTATTTTAATTTTAATAGTTTACCCGCCATGGCTAGTGGGGCGGGTACGGGTTTGGAAACTTCCACCCGCCATGGGTGGTGGGGCGGGTATGGATATAGATTTTTCTTGGTGGGTGCGGGTGTGGGGGAAGCTATATCCGCCCCCGCCTCGCCCCTACGACATCCCTAATTGTTGTTATTTATTAACGCACTACTGGACAGAATTTATACGATAAATACTAGCACCAAATCGCTTGATCATGCTTTCCTTACAGAACAATTCGACCCTTAATCTTATGCCCGAGTTGTATCAAATTTTCTGTCGAGATAAAACGGTGCCCTTTGAAAATGGCAAGAAAACATAGATATAACTTGAAGTTTTTTGTGTACTTTGTTTTACTGTGTAAGATGAACGTAATCAGAAATTGTATATATATTTTTGATTCCTTTATCTGTGTATTAATAGATAAAGTGGATGAGGGATATAGGGAATAAGAGTCTGTATTTATAGATAAAGTCGTTCGAAGTGGCAACTATTACAGTTAAATAATTGTCATTTTTTATGCAAGTGTATACTCCGTACTACCCCGAGCTTACATTAAAATATAACGAATTAACCCATCTTAAACCAAACCTGGAATACACTAAAATGAACCGGCAATTTTACACTTAAATCACCAACAACTGTTTTATGAGACATAGACATTAAGTCTCACATAATCAGTAAAATATAGTCCATAATAATGCAGTATTTCTTTGATATTCAGGATTATTTTATGAGTAAGAAAGTAGATACGTCTCATTCTCGTAAAACTTTATAAAAGACTTTTTTCCGGTCATCTAAGCAAACCATTATTAGGGTCTAGAAGTATTGCATTGATAAGCAGCCATACGTATAGGCTAATAGTCTATACACACTTTTCATTTAACTTTTTACTAGGGCAAGTTACTTTTGTTCATAAGGAGAAAAATTTACCTTAATCACTCTATTTACCAAATAAGTTAAAAACTACTCCTTTCATGAAAGGTTATCTATGCAAACTAAACACACTTATGCCAAGTTGATTCACCCTAAGTATGAACTTCCTAATTGAATACTCATTCTTGTGGAAATTACTTTAAAATACAAGAAAATGAAAATTACATGTGAGATGCAATTTATAACAATCGTCGTTTTATTTCTCGGTATAAAGAAAGTTACAATAATAAAACTTTAACACGTACGAGTTTCAAACTACTCAGTAATTATAGCTCTAAATGTGACGAGTTTTAAATATAGGTCATGAAGTAATAATGGAAAACTTGTTGACCAGTTTTCACAATTCTTCTTGCGTGATTTATGGCATATGATAGAAAAACCGATAATCATATTTTGTTCAAAGGGTACTTAAGCTTCACAGCTCTTCACAGCATTTGCTAGGTAAAAAATCATTAGTAGTAGAAGAAACTAATAACAGCTGTGTATTTTGTACTCGAATTTACAACATAACTGTGAATAAGATCATCATAATCTTCTCTAGCTTCCTCGATAAGTCGAGAACCCGAAAGGTGACAGCAAAAGGGGTACATGGAAATGCTCGAGTGTCTGCGACTCTTTGATCTCAAACACAATCGAGACAAAAGGGAAAAACCCGGAAGGACAGTACTTGCCCGTGTTGAAACTGATCCGGTATACGCCAGGGCTCACTGCATCGACCACGCTCATCAGTGGATTGCTTCTGCCGTCATTATCCGTCTTACCGGATCCCACGAGAGTCCAACCACTTGGATCAGATCCCGGAAACGTCGGGCTTGGGTGGGCACCCTTCCAGGATTCAAGCACTACCTCGACCCCTCCAGCTGGATAACCACGCGACACATCTAAGACGTGGGTTGTAATAGGTGGACGGGTTCTTTTTGGTGGTTGGGGAGTTTTCTCGTGAGAAGAATCAGGCGGAGATGCTAGATGAGCTCCGATCATGCTCAGGCGATCTTCTACATGTCGAAGAGCTCATGTATAAGCACCAATTGAAGGCATATTATAAAAGGACATGTTCTTTTCATCTTAAATTGTCAGAAGTTTTCGAAAAGTTGCTTAAAGTTTCTGAAGTTAGATAAGTTAAGAAATTATAATATGAGGAACTGCAAGAACACTGTACTATATAGACATATAAAAAGCTGTTTAAAACAGATTTACCTCCCGCTTTTGCTACTGCAGACGTGGGTTCAGCAGCTGTAACAGTGCTTGACTGTGCGGAAAAAAGTTTCTCGAGGCGCAGTTTAGTTATTTTCATCTGTTCCTGAGCTGCAATCTCAAACTCGATTATATGCCTGTTTTTGTAGCGTCTCTGCAGATCAGAAAACAAAGGCTATTAACTCCAAAACTAGATAATTATCAATAGTTCATCGCCCAATATTTATTCCTTCAAATGCAAAGAATGACAAGCGCTCTTTGAAAAGCTACATGTTTCTCAATGTTTAACATGCTTAAATGCACATAAGCGGGTTTATGACATGTTAGTGGGTACAAATTCTAATGGGGTTAGATGGAAGTCCCGACTGTAAACCGCTTTAATTTCAAGTGTTAAAATAGGAAAGTTGAACAGGAGTTAGAGCGATTTCACCTTCAATTCGACCAGAATTTCTGCGGTACTCCTCCCAGACGCACAAATAAGAAAGACAAAACCAAACTTCTCCCTGTACAGAGAATTCCATTCAGCAAGTTCCTGAGAAAAAGCAAGTAAATCACTTCTGACAGCCACATTCATAAAACCGCATCACATGTAGAGTCTAGGGTTTCTGGTGACCGTACAGATTCAGCAATAACAATTGGTAAATGTGCAGTTTGAGAATAAACGAAACTTCGATTAGCAGAAGAAACCAGATATGAACCTGTAATGTCGTTGAAGTAGCGGTTGCCATAGCAGTGGATTGCTCTCCCTTGCTCCACCTAAAGGATCCATGTTTTCAAGATTATTCCCCGTGTCTGCCATAAAATTCCCAACAACGACGGGATTTCACTGCCTCCTCTCGGACATTCAGACACTTAAAACCACGCTCCAATACATACAAGAGCAGCAAAATCATATTTAACGGAAAATTGAACCGGACATAGTTAAACTATCACCTTGAACCTCAACTCCTCAACCAACAACAAATTGAATATAAAAGACCATACTCTTCGAGACTTTGTCACGATAATCACAGAAAAGTAGAACAGTCATCAATCAGTGTAAAATCTATGGCATTTGATCATAAAATAGCCCCGTTAAACCCTTCAATTAGCACAAACATCAGAAATCAGCAGCATACACTCCTATGAAACATCTAATTTCATCAAGAACATATACCTAATTGTATTAGCGGGGTAAGGAGAGTCAGATGTACGCAGCCTTAAACTCGGGTAAAGAAGAAGAGACAGTGTCAAAATGACCCAAGATGGAAATTACGTCGAAAAACCAATCTAAAGCAACCATCTTCATCCACATAACTTCAATTTGATCACCAAATTCAATGGATTCAAAATCAAACAACACGAATTTACCCATCACTAAAATCCAAAAAGAAATTAAATTTACTCAACTGAGAAAAAGTATCACTTGTGTGTGATCCAGAACTAGGTTTACCAATCTGAGGATGAGCAGAAAATGCTTCAAGCCACCCACAAACATCAACCTATAAAAAACCAAACAAAAAAATCACATTAAAAATCAGCAAAACATGATTGATTAGACATAAAAAAAGAGGAAATTGAGAAGAACCCAGATGAAAAAGGAGAGACCTTGTTGAACCAAATGTCAGAAGCAGCAAGAACAGCAGAATCAAGGGTAGAAAATGGGCATAAAACTGCCATTTGTTTGGCAAAACTTGTGCTTCCACAGCATGACAGCATTTCCTTCTCATATTTTTGCAGTTTTTCAGCAGATGATTCCATTTTTGGTGATTGATTGATTGTAAAGTTTACACTTTTAATTATTTGTTTAAAGTTGTATCAGATGATCTTTTTCACTTGTACTAGAGTTTGCCAGATCAAATTTTAGGTTTTCAGTGCATTAGATGTAGCTACAGGCCGAGCTGGATCGGGTCGGGTCAGATCGGGTCAGGGTTGAAACGATTGGGCTGATCGATTAAAATAGTGTGTTTGGGACGGGTCTGGGTCCGGATTAGGATTAAAGTGGGGTTAATGTTGGGTCGAGGTTGAGATTCCTCAGACCATCCCCATTGAGGAAAATGGGAGTGTTCATGACCACCCAAATAATAATAAAATAATAAGGAAAGTTACTTTTTAGTTTGACCGGTTACAAGAAGTGGTCACTAGAAGACCACTGTTCTCGACCACTTTAAACATGAATTAACTATTTTTATTGGTCATATATTTGCTTTTCTAATGGTCATGAATGAGAGGTAAAAAATAAAGTTGGTCATGAACAACTTTTATATATTATAAAAATATTATTTCTTGTTCATGACCACTTAATGGTGGTCATGCAATGAGGATGGTCTCAAAAGTCAAACCTTATCCTAACCCTTTTAGGGCGGGTCGGATCAAGTTCGTTTCAGGGTAAAGTGGCTGACAAAATCTTGGCCCGTTGACCCGGGGGCAAATCGAGCCGACTGGCACTTACGGCCAGGTGCAGGCTTTGACGGGCCAAGCTAAGGCCATCCCCATTGCTAACAAATGAACCTGGTCTAACAATTAAAAAGACAAAAAAAAAAGAGGTAAACTAAAAAGAAAAAAATGAACCTGGGCTAATATGAACCATCAAAACCTCTTCTTGCCCTTCTTTTTGGCCCGCCACATGTCACTCTTTAATTGGGTGTTTATTTTATTTTAAAGATAAAAGAAAAAAAAATAGATAGTGTATTTGGATCCCTTTAATTCCAATTTTCAAACGATAATATCTTAAAAATTACAAATCTAAAAAAATAAAAAATTATATTAGCAGCTCTATTTTTTCATTATCTATAAAATGAGTACCCATTTGATATACTTTTATGTTCATTTTAATTATTTCCAATTTTTCATTAAGTTTTTTTTTTTTTTTTTTTTTTTATCTCAAATATCAAACAAAATATTAGTTCACATTCACTAATTTTTTTTATTACATCATTTTTAATGTATATTAATTCAGTGAAAAATAAAAAATAATGAGTTTTTATATTTAGATTGACAATACTCCGTATTTGTATCTATACTTATTAATATGAACACATTTAATAAATAAAATGATATATGGTGGGGGTAGGAAAAAATGGAGTAAAAAGAAATAAACCTAGGGCTTGATGGGAGTTGAAAATGTGATGTAGGTTTATAATTAGGTTTGAAGAGAAAAATAATAATATTATAATGATGAACCTAGGGCCAAAAGGTTTAGCAATGGGGATGGTCTAAGGTTACTCTTTGTTTTAGCGTCGTGTCAAATCGAACATATGAATTCCTAAACAATACTTCTCCCACCTCATCTAATTTTTTAACGTTTTCAACTTTGTTTCGCGGGGAAAATTGAAAATAACGCCAAAAAAAAAAAAAAAAAGAACAAATTAGACGAAAGTACATATGTCGTGTAGTTTGCAACATATAAACCGGTAGATGACAGTGCGGGAATATATCTAAGCAACTGAACATATCAATTCCGTAAGTGAGCGCACTCAGCAAACAAAGATTACCAAATTACTTCACGAAACTCGAAATTCACTAGTTTCTTATGTAGACTAAACAGCGGTTATACAATTATACCTGATACTCTACTGCTGATTCTAACGAAGCAGAAATCCGACATACCCTTTTAACAGTACTGAAGTTTGAAGTATAGTCTAAACCAAAGTGAACTACCTAGACGACACTCCTTCTGGCCCATCTAATTCTCAACGTTCTAACGTTTTGTACAATGGAGTTTGTAAAAGAAACAAGGAAACAGATGGGTCAGAAGGAGTGCACCAAAGTTAAAGAAGAGGGCGTTAACCCTGGAGTCGGTGACCACGAGCCCATACGCACCATAGTGGGGGTCTAACTGACTTAGGGCAGTGTCACTACACGACGTCTCGATACCGTAGAATCCAACAATCTAAGTCAGTTACTGTTGAATTCTTCGGTACGATAATCAACAATGGCAGCCGAGATAAACAATGAAGTTCCAGTCAACACAGTTGTCACTCTTGTTGCCCCACCATACGCTTTGCAACCGAAGGTTGTCCACATCTTATTTCTCTATATCTCGTTTCAATCAATTTCGAGGTAAATAATTGAATCTAAAAATTTTAATTTTTCATTTTCTGGAATTGTATTCGTTTTGTGCGATGTGGTTTATATCAACTATTTTATTCGATTAATTTTGCTCCTCAATAGATTTAAGGTTCCTATTTTCATCAATAATTTCGCGTTTAATCATATAATTATTATTATGACGGCCATGATTATGCTTTTGTTTGGAGTTTCATGCGATTGATTTGTTGATTCGCGTAGTACTTAGTTATCTTCTAATTTTGATTAATTTCTGCGATTAGTTGATTGGGTCTCTGTATTGTTCTAGGGTTAATGTGTTAGTCGCTTGATTGAGGAATTTATTAAGTTGTCTCTTTTTGTTAAATTTTCATGCGATTAATTTATTAGTCCAAATATGTTACGTCTAATTTTGTTTACTTTTAGGCTTATGAATCTTAAATATTTCTTTCATATGTGTATGAATTATTCTTCAAAAATGGTTAGTTTGACGGCAAAGGCTTTTGTAATGGTGGTCTCTTTGTTATTGACGTTGAAAAAAAACGGTTCATCCTCTTTTGCTTACTTAGCCGAGTCACTTGATATTTGGCATTCTAGGCTTGGTCACGTAAACATTAAGTCTATCAAACGGATGAGAACCAATAACCTTATATCGAACCTTAGTACCTTTGACATGGATAAGTGTCAGATCTGTGTGTAAGCCAAACATTCGGAAAAACCCTTTAAGGAAGTGACTAGGAGGCAAACAGAGTTACGTTGTTAGAGCTTGTTCATACCGATTTAGCCGACTTTAAAAGTTGTGAGAGTAAGGGAGGAAAAAGATACTACATTACTTTTGTGGATGATTGCTCTAGGTACACGAGAATTTATCTTTTGAGGAATAAGAGTGAAGCTGAGACTATGTTTATGCTTTACAAGGCCGAGGTAGAAGACCAGCTAGGTCGGAAAATTAAAAGAGTGAGATATGATCATGGTGGTGAGTATGAGTCTGATTCTTTAATAGAATTTTGTTAGAAAAATGGGATTATTCATGAGTTTTCAGCCCCCTATACCCCTGAACAAAATGGCATAGCCGAGAGAAAGAATAGAACCTTGAAAGATATGATGAATGCAATGTTGTTGTCTTTTGGTTTATCTGGTTTTATGTGGGGGGAAGTAATTCTTTCAGCTTGTTATGTCCTAAACCGTGTCCCACATAAGAAACTTGATGTGACCCTATACGAGGTTTGGAAAGGTTATCCACCAAACTTGAGGTTTATGAGAGTTTGGGGATGCTTAGCTAAGGTACATATACCAGCCTTTAGGAGAGACAAGATTGGTCCTAAAACCTTAGATACGATTTTTGTGGGATATGCCTCGAACAGTGCTGCTTATAGATTTATGACTAAGGATGCGAGCTCAGGTCATTACGGACCTATCATTGAGTCTAGAGATGCTGTATTCTTTGAGGATATTTTTCCCTTAAAAATCGAGTATTTCCCCTAGTGAGCCTGATGTTGGTCTTAACCCCACTCCTGATAAAACACTCGAGGATAGTATACCAAACACTGATATTAGTGAACCCCTACCAGAACTTAGGAGAAGCAAGAGGGCTAGAGTTGAGAAAACCTTTGATTCAGATTTTATTACCGATTATGACAACCTAGTGAACGAGGGTTTAGTTGCTTTTCTAGTACATGATGATCCTAAAACCTATGATGAGACTATGAGGTCAGTGGATGCAGCTTTGTGGAAGGAAGCCATAGATAGTGAGATTGATTCTATCATGTCGAACCATACTTGGGTGATTGTTGATTTACCTCGAGGTTGTAAACCTATAGGATGTAAGTGGGTTTTTAGGAAGAAACTCAAAGCCGATGAAACCATAGATAAGTTTAAAGCTAGGTTGGTTGCTAAAGGGTTTACACAGAAGTCTGGTTTGGATTACTTTGATACTTACTCACCAGTTCTAAGATTACCTCCATTAGAGTGATGTTTGCCATAGCTTCCGTGCATAACCTGTTTGTACATCAGATGGATGTTAAGACCGCTTTCTTGAATGGAGATCTAGATGAGGAGATTTATATGGAACAACCTGATGGGTTTAAGATACCGGGTCAGGAACACAAGGTGTGTAGGCTTGTCTAATTTTTATACGGGTTGAAACAGGCGCCTAAACAGTGGTATGAAAAGTTTCATAACGTGATCATCTCCCTTGGGTTCAGAGCCTGTGATGCTGACACGTGTATCTATGTGAGATCTAGTGGTGGTGATAGTATTATTATTACGCTGTATGTCGATGACTTGCTTATTTTTGGAGCCTCTATGGATGCTATAGTTTCGACTAAAAATATGCTAAAGGGTTCCTTTGAGATGAAGGATATGGTTGAGGTCGACGTTATCTTGGGTCTTAGGGTTGAGGACGTCTTCTGGTTATCGCCTTAGTCAGGCTCATTATGTAGAGAAAATCCTGAAGAAGTTTGGTTATTACGATATTGAGCCCGCTATAACTCCCTTCGATCCGAGTGTGCACTTAAAGAAGAACCTTTTTGATAGCGTGGATCAGGCTACCTATGCTAAGATACCTGGTAGTGTTATGTATCTAATGTGTTCATCTCGACCTGATATCGCATACAGTGTTGGACGTCTGAGCAGGTATACTCATAACCCCGGTCATGGTCATTAGAATGCTCTTATAAGTTTGCTTAAATATCTTAAAGGTACAACAAATTTTGGTTTATCATATTGTGGTTGTCCTCATGTTTAGAGGGATATTATGATGCTAACTGGATTTCGGAGAGTAGTGATACACCCTCCACCAGTGGCTATGTTTTTACTTTGGCAGGAGGTGTTGTGTCTTGGAGATCTTCCAAGCAAACATGTATTGCGAGGTCTACAATGGAGTCGGAATTTATAGCTCTCGAGATGGCTGGTCGAGAAGCAGAATGGCTGAGGAGTCTAGTTGCAGACATTCCTCTGTGGCCTAAGCCGGTACCTTCAGTACCGTTACATTGTGACTCGCAAGCGGCGATACATGTAGCCAAGAATAAGGCATATAATGATAAAAGCAGGCATATTCGCCTAAGGCATAATGTTGTTTGTAATTTGATAAAGTTTGGTGTGATTTCTCTTGATTATGTCAGATCAGAGGAAAATATTGCGGATCCGTTGACAAAAGCTTTGAACAGGAAACTAATTTCAGATACTGCTAAAGATATGGGATTAAACCCACCTATGTAGCATGCACTCAGTGGAAACCCAATCTGGTCTGTCAGATTCAATGTGGTCAAACGAAGCTGATGTATGTTGCTCGTTTCATGTTTATGTTATGGAATAAAAGGATATTTCCTTTGATGATTGTCCCTCTTTAGCATTTTATTTACTGCAAGGAAAGGTTGGGCGGAGGTAGTCCTTAATGAGTTCCATACCTCAAAGGCTTTGAGTGGGGTGTGCAGTACACTTTTGATGGACTCACCTACGTGACTGTGGGGGTTGGCCGCCCTCTATGAGGATACACGTGGGGTATTCTCTAATGCAGTCATGAGACAGGGTTTGTTTGGGGCCAAGATTTACTCGAGGGAGCTGTTCGCATTCTTTACAGGTTCAAGACTCTGTTCACCTGTATGATCTATCTTTTCTTTCATTTCTTTTCAGTTTAGTATCCGATACAACTTAGTTTGGACCAAGTGGGGGATTGTTGGAGATGTTGCTCCAAACTTGTAAATATGAGAAGTTCCACATTGGTGGAGACTTGATGTTTTGTTGGGTTTACTACTCGGACTAATTAAGTTGCTCATCGGATACTATATTCACTCAAAGAAACGTATTAATGTGCTTTATTCTTCCAATTTAATGCGCATCTTAAATTCGGTGATTTATTCCTCCGATTTATTGCACATCATAAATCTGCGTTTTAATGACCATATTTATTCTGTGTTTTAATGGTCATAATGCTCTGCATTAATTCGTGATTTTGATTGTTACTTCCAACGGTCATTTTCGAGCACTATAAATACCGAGTTCTTGCATTCACATAAACATACAACACAATAAACACTTCATCTTCTTTTCTTCGCCTTTTTCTTCTTACATATACTATTCTCATAAGATCGAACAGCTCCCACTTCTCTCTTTGGAGTGCACCAAAGTTAGAGAAGGGGGCGTTAACCCTGGAGTCGGTGACCACGAGCCCATACGCACCATAGTGGGGGTCTAACTGACTTAGGGCAGTGTCACTACACGACGTCTCGATACCGTAGAATCCAACAGTCAATGGAGTTGTTGGTTGAAGATTCTGCCATTGTTGTTGTAAGAAAAACAGAGAGTTTTTTTTTTTTTTTTTTTTATTTTTTATTTTTTTTTTTTTAAGTTATTTTGTGGGTGAAATCTGTTAATTCTGTTATGGAGTAAATAAATAGAGGGAAGTTAGTTTGGTTTATATACTAAGCTAATAAAATTTATCCAACTCGATGAATAACATAATTATGTAATTATTTGAATACGAAATACAAAGTATTTTTTAAGATTTAAATGAATTTTGTACATTAAAATTTTATTTACTATAGACTTGACTTAGAATATTGATTCACTTTAAAGCTCCAATCTCGACCAAGTACGGAGTATATTATTTGTCACGTTTCGGCCAGTGACTAGTACACACTCTCTTCAAATGTCTAACTAATCTAATTCGAAAAAAAAAAAGTTTTATAACACACTAGTAATTTAATCTAAAAAATTACGAACGACTTTAAATTAGTTAGAGAAAAAAAAATTAAACTCATTTTACATAACTAAAACACAATTCTTTTGCTAGACGGTTTCACAATAGCACTATTGTAAGACTTCTCACAGAAAGGTAGATGTTTTTTCTTAAATAAATAAAACTAGCTGTCATGATGTGAGCGACATCACATGATTTTGAACACCTACTGGTTACTACATTTAGAACAGAACATCATATCATATTTGGTATTATCATGATATAGTACGTAGTATCATCTAAGAAATTACATCAAAAATAAACTATACACTATCATGACTCTCGTTCACCAACCCGTGCCAAGACCGTCTACTGTAAGTATTTTACAATAAGATCTCGTTACATGATAATTTATCGTGTATTCATCGAAAAGTTTCGAAAATTTATAACCAAACCCGATCCGTTGAACCTTATACAACGGTGAGCCCAGGGGCGTAGGGAGGGGGGGTTCTATGGGTTCTATGGAACCCCCTCCCATTTGGCAAAAAAATTAAAATAAATAAATAAATAAATAAAATAATAAAATTTAAAAATCGACGTAATCTTTTACCCCCACGCGCCATTTGAATGATGATGTAATTTAGATCATAATGATGTAATTTAGACCAAAGTATTAAACCTTGAAGACTTTAACAATGGAGTTTTTTTGTTTTTTTCCAGATTTTAGTTTTTGGGAGGGAAGTGAAAGAGAAGAATATTAAAATATTAATAAACAAAAAAGGAGATGGGAGAAACAGCAAAGACCAAAGGACGAGTTGTACAGTTGTAGAGTATTTTTTTATAATTATTTTGGGGACTCCAAAAATTCTACCTAGAAAATCTAACTCTCTAAAGTAACTTTTCTATTTTTTTAGTGTATTTTATTTACTTCAACCTTATTTTTCAAAACTTTTAATTTATATGGAAACTCCCT
Source organism: Dianthus caryophyllus (assembly GCA_023091065.1). Lineage (NCBI taxonomy): Eukaryota > Viridiplantae > Streptophyta > Magnoliopsida > Caryophyllales > Caryophyllaceae > Dianthus > Dianthus caryophyllus. Next base: position 7,345,970 of record CM041522.1, read on the forward strand.
TATGACTTATGAGTCTTTGTGTCTTTCTGTCGGCAGGGTTCACTATAGACTCAGATCTCCGAACTCAGTGCGAATTCAATCGAATCAACCTAACCCATGTAACCTTGATTTAGATTATTGGAAATATTTTGTAATATATAATATATATGAATGTTTTTAGTTTCGAAAAAAATTTCGAACCTCCTATTTGAGAACTCTGAATTCGCCACTGGGTGAGCCATATAGGCCCATTAAATTACGATGATCTACAGTTGAAGTTTCACAATCCCAAACTAAAACTCATTCTCCTTAAACCAAAAAAGTTTCAAACTTTGATGCCAAAACATAAATCAAAAACAGCCCAATTTTTTCCTGGGTTTCAAAATCTCAATTAATTGGAGTTTTTTGTAGCTAAAGTTACCATCTTTATTGAATTCCATACAAGAAGATGGAAACTTGTAAGTGGGAAATCATTCATGTACCTTCTAAACCACCTTTCTTACCTACCCATCAACCTACAGGTTACTCTTTTGTATTTCTAATTGATTTTAGTTTTTTTTATTCTTCTTCATTGTTTTTTGTAATTTGATATTTTGTTAGTGATTTATGATGATTTTTGTTGTTTTGTTTCTGTTTGGTTTGATGTTTGCTGTGTTTTTGTGCTGTGTAGTTGATGTATTTGCATCAGTTATTGATCCCAAAATGGCCAATACTTTAGTAAGGTTTGTGAATTCAATCTTTTTGATGTTGCACTGTAGTAACAATATTACTACTGATTACTGAAATGGGTTTAAGAGGAAACTAATTATCCGAAAACGGGTCCACGAAAGATGAACTTTTTCTTTTCTGCACTCGATTTTGGTACGACACAAAGACGCTTCATTTTATGGGTAGACCATGAAAGTTTGAGTAACATAGCAAGTGATATTGTTTGTTCAATTGGAAATTTGAGTTTCTGTTTTATATAATCTTCATATTTTTGTGTAGGAAGTTAAATCAAATAGCCCCCTTGGAAACTTTTCGGCATGTGAAGCGAGTGCGTAAGAGTTCATTAGATGGTACGCTTCCATTCTCGTCGTTGAATTTCAGATTCTTTGCCTTTGTTTTCTACTCCATCCGTTGTGCTGTTCCCTTGGTAATTTTTTTAATTAAAACCTAGGGTTTGGAATTATGTCCTACCTACATTTCATGTAGGTTGTGGCATAAAGTTACTTATATAAGGAATTTGAACGACGAAGATCGAAATTTATCAACGTGTAAATCGTAATACTTCCGTGATGAGCTAAACATTGCACCGATCACATAATCTATGCACTTTTGTAGCTTATATGTAAAAGAGTGCTCAGTGGCCTCACTAAGTAGTTTAAATGACTTCTTAAGATCCCGTTTAAATAGGACCTAGGAGGTTTATAATGCAGATGCTGTCTAAAATGGGATGGAGAAATCCGAATACAAATATTGTACAGTATGTTTTATGTGTATATTTACTGACAAAATGCATTTTTAACAGGAAAAACCGAACTGGCAGTGATTTTGTGTTTAGCTGGTGAGAATGACATTGACTTGAAGAGCATGCCTAATGATGTCCTTGAGCTGGTTGATTCTTATCATTTGAGCCCCTTTGTTACACAAGTAATTATTTTCTCGTGAAGCTTTTTCTCTATAGTAATGCACCAGAAGCTAGCTTAGTCGATGTAAAAGTTATTGTCCGGTAACTTTGGTTTATTTTCGGGCAAAATTCTTAAACGCCTTAAAGTTATGTTGAACCCTTGTGTGATTTTAAGGGGATAAGAGATTGGAATAATCTTGATAAACGGTTGAGTTCAACTTTAGTGCATGATTATCGGTTCCACTGGTTCGTACTTAAGGGTTGTTGTTCCGGTGAATTATAGGATTACTTGGTATTTAACACTACTGTTTTTGGGTCGTATAGATATCTGCTGGTTCACTATGTTGAATAACGACAATATTGGGTGTTATTGTTTTATCGCGCTGTTTGAGGGATGTTCCTTTCAAGTTATTTGCCCAACTTCACATTTTTTTATTTAGCTTTAACCATGTAACAAACTTCAAGTCAGCGTAGTAGTAGCTCATACTGATTCACTTAGATAAGAGTATAAGACTACCTTCATACGGAATCTATTTTCCCGACTTCCTATGACTGTTATGGTTAATCAATATCAACTTAACGTAATGTTAACTTCAAATCATACTCAATAATTTTCCGTCAATATGTAGGTTTGCAAATATGCTGCTACAACCAAGGAAGAGTGGGAAGAACAGTGCAAGTTATGGCCTACTTCCTTTCACCCGCCTACCTAGTAAGATGAAGCTCGGTTTATGCGCCGATGATTTTTTTTTTTTCTCGTCTATTACTTTTACTTATCTCACCGTACTAGGTACTAGACTATGGCTCGTATAGTCCATGAGTCTCTTCTGTGAGTTTTGCAATCTTCAACCCTTTATCACAATTGAGAAGCTGAAACAGCCACGTGAGCTATAATTTCCCAATAATGCAAAAAGTTTGGTGTTCAAAATAATTGTTTGCCTCTCATTTTAGAGGCTAAGCCCGATGCTACGTATAACCAATCCAACGAAGTTCGTAATCAATTATGAATTTTTTTTTTTCCACTTGTTAATCACTCCAAAACTAGCTCATCGCCAATTTAGCTCTTCTGTGTACTACTATTATCCGAGTTTTTGAATTTTTCTATAAATGCATGTGGCTTCATGAACTTTCGTTTCCATTGTAGTTTGGTGGATTGATAATAGTGTGTTTGTCATTCCTCTGACAGCAACATTGAAGGCATCACGGGTTTTAGTGAAGAAGACTCAAAAATAGTTTTCAAACATATGACTTTTGCTCTGAAGCTTGCGAAATCTGGTGGTAGCCATCAGGTATGAGTGTATCACTCTTATTTTCATCAGACGTTCAACACTCTGAATTCATGTTTTGAGATTAAAAGCAAGTGTAATTGTTTTAGTTCTATACCTCGTCTTCCATTTTGGTTGAAAATATCTGACATAAATCTTTGTTAAATTGCTTCGAAGTATGCAATTGATAGACAGTCATACATATCCTCTTTTTTCTGTGTGCGTATGTGGCCTGTAACATAAATGACTGTTATTGTACTAGGCAGTTGGCTAATGCTACGGTCATTCTGGATCCATCAGTTGACCAAATCATTGCAAGTGCTCGTGATGAAATCGCTTCATGGGCCATTCCTCTAGAAGACAATGGTGTGGAATCGTTAGAAGTAGAACAACCCTCTACTTCTCATGGATTTTCAAATGGATCTTTGTCATATAAGTCAAATGTGAAGGGTTTTGCGAATGATTATAAGCCATCATACAAAGGGGTTTGTTGTTTGAACCCTTGGCAGTGGTCTGAGAACCGTGAACTGTCGTCCGATTCTTGCCTTTGGCACCCTCTACGACATGCTGCTATGGTCGCTATTGAACGTTCTGCTGCCAGAGATAGGCGTCTATATCCTACCACATCGAAGTCTGACGAAAAATCTGTCGAGGATTTACCGATGGAGAATTCTGTTGTAGGATCACCGGCCAAAAGACAGAAAAGAAGTCCAAACAATGTAAGTTTTTCCACTTTAATGCTAGTGCAGTCCAAACTCCAAAATTCAGTAGCTTGACGATGAAATTAATCTGATTTAACGCGTCTATTCTAGGTGAAAAACTGTGAGGATGCTCCTACGAATGATTTCTTGTCTAAATCAGACCGTCCTTACTTGTGCACTGGTTATGACGTTTATGTAGCGTGGGAGCCATGTCCGATGTAAGTTTCTGCCCCAACAATGAATATCCTACGAAAGCATTTTATGTAGAAATCAAAAGATGACACATATTTAATTTCCATTGACTATCATTTTGCATACAGGTGTGCCATGGCTCTCCTCCATCAAAGAGTACGGCGTATCTTCTACGCGTTCCCAAATCCAACCACTGGTGCTTTGGGCAGTGTTTACAGACTACAGGGCGAGAAAAGCTTGAATCATCACTATGCTGTTTTCCAGGTTGTAATTCCTGATGAACCACTTGGAAATGCCGAAGAATCAGCAGCTGTCACAGTGACCAGTGAACTGTGAAAACAGGTTTCGTTACACAGATTTTTTTATTGCAACAGTTTGCTCGTAAACGAACGCCTGGTGAATGCAGTTGTGTTGCATATCGCCTGGTCTAATTGATGTCTTGTGGCAATTTTACGTACATTGAATTATATGTTAACAGTAATGTAGAATCATTCAGTTTTGAGATTATTTGTGTTTTATCATTAAAGCCATACCGCAGATTATTGAATCGGTCACTGTCATTCTCGGCCGAAAAATTTAAATTTTGCGCGCACCTATTCAGTTCAGAGAGTATTTTCATTATGCAGCAAAGACAATGTTTATAGCATGGATCATCCGAAAAAGTCATTGGATTTGATGTCTTACCATCTGATATCCGTCAAGTATGTAAGGCATTACATTTATATTTGATTAAAAGACGTTTATACGTTCACAAATCCAACAGAAATTACACATTTGATATTATTTGCTCAATATGTGACGGGATGTTATTGTGAAAGAGCATGAAATTCATCTCCCATATTTTCGTGTTTTACGACCTTTGTCGTAAATGCATACTCAAGACAAAAAGAGATACTTCGTAACATATTCAGAAAATATACAAGGGGAGACAAAACAACTTTTATCACACACAGCGTAACTCTTACGGAGTATATATTTAAACATTGAAGTAATCTCAAACTTTTAAGAGACCACCCAAATTTAAAAGTTAACCAGGAAAAACCTGGATATTTGGTTCACAAACACTCCAAACGTTTGCGAGTTAACAGTCATTAACTGGTTAATTAATCATAGTGTCGATCATAGAGTGTTAATCAAAGGGTTCAACCCCAGTCTAGGTTTACATTATTCACACCACCTTCCTGCTAAACTTTGAGTTCAGGTAGCGGCTCTTCATCAGGTTGAGTGTAAGATATCGATATTAGTTCAGACCAAAAGTCCGCTTTAGCGCCTTCCTTGTCATTCATGGTTTCAGAAGGCGACTTCTGAGAGGGCGGTGCAGGTGAAGCAGGATCAGTTTCGGGCAAGGTGTTGGAGATAGCGATTAGTGATTCCCTGGTCGCATCCCCGACAGTATCCTCGACAGGCGTTGTTTGAGACATTAGATGTTTGCTTATACGCTACGCTGTAGTCTGTAGGGATCAAATTTAAAAGCTTCAGTTTCAGATCATCAACCTACAAACTAGAGCAATACAGACCCCAACATTATGAAGCCATATAGTGAATGTACGATTAAAAAAATAAAGCGCAGACGAGAATTGCAGTTCAATGGTGCCATTATCACCTCATGAATCAGGTGAAAATACAGTTCTACGATTCTACCAGATCGATCAAACGTCCCATGGTTGTCTTAGCGCAAGTGCACAACATATCACTTTCAGCGTAACAAATCAAATCAAACCAAATTACCAGCTTATTTTAGCACTCTTACCCTACAAATTCCGTCTACAGGTTTAGCAACTTCTTGTTAAATTCTTGATTCTTTGGCTCTAACGCACACTGAATGAAAAAGAGTTTCACGCAACACTTTTGCGCCTCTTTTACACACATTTCAAAGTAGCAGCCCGCTCAACTCTACACATTGTCCAAAAGGCAACAACGGTCACTAACAATCTCTCTAACCAAAGGCTTCGTAAACTTCTGTCTCGACATTCCGCCTAGGCAAAAGCCTCACCAATAAAGCCATTCTTAGTAAGCACGTCTAGCGTATATGTAATCATTCCGAAACCTAAGCCCATGAGGATTCTACCGGTGGTTATGACTTATGACTTCTGAGTTCGATTTCATACTTCGGGCTCTCTTCTCAATTGTTGGTGTTTTTCTCTACGGTACACTACAAAGGTTTGCGAATTTAGCCAAGCTCATTATCACTAAATGATATGGTTCATTGTACGCACACAACAGACTCATCACACACCTAATTCACAATAGTTACCCTGATCGTTGTATGCATACAACAGTCTTAAGCCCAAGCAATTTCAACAAACCAAAACATGAAAGTCAAACTATTTGACAAAAACAAAGGTATCCATTTTCTCTCCAGCAAACAAACTTGGGATCCCCCACCGTAATTCGTAGATTAGACGACAAAAACGAAGGGATCCATTTTCTCTCCAGCAAAATCCCGAAAAAAGGATTTGGACCCAAAACATGCCATATCCCCGCCCTTAACTCATTTTACTACAAAATTAAAAATTCTGAAAACCCCATGCCAAACATCACAACCATTTAACAATATAAAGAACGTCGTCGACAAAGACTCCAAATTTTTTAAGACGGCCCTGCTAAACATAGCAATAAAAAAAACCCAACTAAAATTGTAACATACTACTACAAAAATCTTCAAAATTCATGTAATAACAGCACCAAAGAAAGAAAAAAAAAACAACAATAATAACAAGATTAATTATGAAGAATAATAATAAAAGTTTCAGCCAAAAAGTAAAGAGAGAAGAATAATACCCTCTGTAGTATGTAGTAATATGGTCAAAATGAATGAGGGGGGTAGTTATGGATACTTTTCAATATTATTATTTATTATTTATTATTTATTATTTATTATTTATTATTTATTATTATTATTGGACAAAAAAAAAATATTAGTAATTATTACGGAGTATTTATATTTATTGGTTGTACATGTAAGAATGGCGTGGGTCTTTCTTCTTGCTCCTCATTTTATAAAGGATAGCGTTGGTTTTATATGTGACCGTTTTATAATGAATACGAGTAGATTTTGATAAATAGTTAGGAAAAAATAACTAAATTATGGAAACGGGATAACTTTTTTTTTGTTAAAGGATATCATTGAAAATATACCGTACTTACTTTGTACGGAGTATAAGGAAGTACTGAATGTAATATTGTTCTTATGTTCGAATTTTGTTACCATAATAATTTATCGTAATTGATTTTCCGTATACGGATTTTACTCCCGTTGTATACTTTTTTCATTTAGTTTCCAAACCTTACCCTTTTTTACTCCCATGATATACAAATTCTCTCTTTTTTTTCCCCAAATTTTTCTTAATCAAATTCAATCAATTGTTCAATTATTCAATTAATAAATTCAATAAACAATTCAATGAACTAATAATCACTTTCAATTTCAATTATTGTCATTAAATTATCAATTTTTATTAATTCTAAATGGATTTAATTTAAAATCAAAATTAGGTTTTGCATAAGGAAGAACTTGGGGCGGCGGTAGGCACCGACTTAGGGTGGCGGGAGGCGGTAACGGCGGCCGGAGAGGGTGGTCGGAGGTGGCGGCACCGACGTGAGTGGGCTTAGTGGGTAACTAAGTAAGACCGGTCACCGGCGAGGGTGGGACCGCCATGTGTAGCCGGCGGTGAACTCCGGCATGGTGGGCGACCGGTATGGTGGTGGTCGAACTCAATGGCGGCCGGAGGTGATGGTGATCGGAGTAGCTTGTTGAGTTGTTGATTCAATGTTGTTTTTTTTTTTTTTAATTTTTTTTTGTATATTGTGAGAGTAAAAAGGGTATAGTTGGAAAATCAAGTGAGAAAAGTATATAACGGGAGTAAAATCCGTATACGGAAAATCAATACCCTAATTTATTTCCTACTAAAAAATATTTTATCCGTGTATCTGAAATGTGAGAAGTTAATAATAATTAATAATTAAAATTAAAATCTCACAAATAATAAGTTTAAGATTTAACTGGTTCCGTATCTTGTACTCCGAATATATTATGTGATTAGATATTCTCCACCAAAAAAAAAATAATAATAAACGTACTCGAATTTTCTTAAAAACAAAGACGGTATAAATATTACTCACTCCATCTTTTCCATTTAGTCCCATAGATCTACTTTTCTCCTCACAAAAAGCGGACTAATGAGGCCAAATGGAAGAATCGAGAAAGTAATATATAAGTACAATGACGGAAACTAAAAGAACATTCGTGAAGTCGTAGTGATTAAAATACAAAACGTAGTACGTATACCGGAGTACATCGTACAATAATAAACTCCGTGAAAGGTACGATTAGTAGACAAATTTGTGAATTGTTTAGGACGCAAGTGTGAAACGTACGTGTTATTTTGGGTGTAGAAATTGAAAATACACAAATTCTTGTTTAAGACGGGTAACCCGTCTTAAACCAAGAAACGGGTCAAATACCCCACAAAAGACAAAGGACAAGTGGGGGTGTTGGTTGTTCTCCCCCACTAGTTCTTTGTCTTTTTCCCCCATATTTGACCCGTTTCTCCCAAGAAACGGGTAACCCGTTTTAAGGGAGACCAACACTTGAAAATAATTATAGAATTGCAAGTTGTTTACAACGATGCATGGACCATTCGAATAATAATGTAAAATGAAAAAGGACAAAATTCACTTAATTGGATTGTCTAGTCATTTAAACAAACTTGTCATTTAAAAATATATAGTCGACTTAATGTGTGGATTTTCTGTCACGTTTTGTGTCTTATTTTCCTCTCTTTTTAACTTAATTTAATTTGACAATAGCCTTCTTTATTCTACGTTTATAGTATAAGTTGTTCATATTTTATGATTAGTTGGTATAAAATAAACCTACTAGCTTTAGGGTTGATAAAGTAGTACTAGAAAATAGGGTGAAAATTAGCCTAATTATTGGTGCTCAAAATTATCAATACAATAGTATTTTTGGTTTAAGAGGAGTCATGAGACCATTACAGTCTTACGGACGGTGAGAGACCTATTACTTAGAGTATTTCTGTATTGACTACTAAACCATGGCATCTTCGGTTTTAATAGTCTCTTAGTAGGATGGTAACAATGCGTAATTCGACCCGATAAGGCAGACCCGAGATCCAAATTTGACCTGATAATGGGAACTCAAAATTGACCAGTCCCGGCCCAGACCTGACCCGCAATGTCTCGACCCAGAATTGACTGAAAACCCGCATTGACTCGGCCTGAAACAATCTAACCCAAAATTGCCGTAATAAAATGTTTTTGGGTCCGCTACTGCTGGAGTCGCCCTCTCCACGCCGGCACCGCCTCCCGTCCCCCTCCGGCACCACCGTAAAGATTTATAGACCAGTTGTTGGCAGGATTTAAGTAACAATTATGGGTGGAGTTTCGGTTTTCGGGTTTTTGTAATGCAATTTCATCTGAGTTTCGTGAACAGAAGTGTAAAATGATTGCTGAGAATTCAAGTTTCCAGTAACAAGTGAGCTACCTTGTTGCAAATCCTACCTAACTTTCCAAACTTTAATCTGCTGCTCTTTTCTATCATCAAAACTATGCTCTCTCCTGTTAAATTCATTTCTTTCGTTTCGTCGTTTCTCTTTTTGCTCTGCTCGTCTTCCAAAATTCATCGCTCTGAGCGTAAATGGCGAAAGAAGCGGCAAAAGACGCTGTCTCGGCGGCCCTTTACAAAGTTAACCTACACTGCCTCGAGTGCGCTGTTAAAATAAAAAAACCTCTTTTACGAATACAAGGTATTTGTAGATGATTGTGTCGTCTGTTTAAATATCGGAAAATGTAGGATAGTATTTCAGACATTCTTCTAACAGCTGGGTGATTCAAATACAACATGCAGGAGTTCATAGCGTGGACACGAATTTCGAGAAAAGTGAAGTAAAGGTGATTGGAGTGATTGATTCGAAGAAGATTCAACAGAGAATAGAGAAATTGAGCCGGAAGAAGGTTGAGTTGATCAAAGTCGAAGAGAACTTCAAGGAGACTGTCGTCGTAGAAAAAATCGTGAAGGAAACGAAAGCTGTAAGTACACTTGCGCTGCCAAATTAACGCCATTCACTTACTAATATTATTAACTACGTATAGCTCGTTCTGGTTGCTGCAGGCAGTTGTCTTTGTGAGCACGGTGAAAGCGCATCTGCACTGTGATCAATGCGAGGCTGATTTTCGGAGGAAGTTACTACGGCACAAAGGTACACACTTTGCATCTGGTACGCTCAATAATTTAAGTAGCGCATTTGAAATTTCACATGACGCCTGTGTTTTCGCAGGAATATACAATGTGAAATCAGACATGAAAGCGCAAACGCTAGCAATCGAGGGAATCATCGAAGGGGAGAAGCTAGTGGCACACATCATCAAAAAGCTCCGCAAACACGCGGAACTAGTAAGCTCGAAGGAGCTAAAGAAGGAAGAAAAGAAGGTCGAGAAAAAGGAGGAAAAGAAGGAAGAGGTGAAGAAGGTAGAAGAGACTAAAATCGAGAAGAAAGTGATAGATGCAAGTGATGTAAAAGAAGTTCAAGAGAAACTTAAAAGCAGCAACACACCCTATATAATACACTACGTTTACGCTCCTCAGTGGTTCAGCGACGAAGACCCGAATGCGTGCTGCGTAATGTAGACTGGTTTACTTATATACTATACCACGGGCCACGGCACACGACATTTTATTTGTGTGTTTTATTATGTTTATTTTTATATATTGGCAGTATATATAGTTGATGTAAAGTATATTCAGCATGTATATAAAGGGTTCTCTATGAAGGAATCATATATATACCCCCTCTATTTTGTCCAATATATTTCGGCACAATTTGAAATGATGCAGAATAGTGTCGATTATTGCTCACAGATGGGATGGTCATCGTCTCAGAGAAAAGAACAGTGAGGGGATGAGGGAAGTAACTCAAAAACGATTTGTAACAACGATGGGGAAGTGTGGTAGCAGAAGACGGAAGTAAGGAATCAAATATACCTCACGGCCAACAGCGTAAACAGAACCATCAAGTGGTTTCAATACATGTAAAATCGATTTCGAAGATATCAAATAAACGCATTTCAAAACTCCACTCACGTCGATTATCCTATACCATGATAGGAAACATTGTTAGGATGAAATATTTGATTTAATGACTCTCTAGAGAAAGTACCGACAAAAAGAATTTCATTCTATATGTAGAAAATATTAGTCGTCGTCTTTGAAAAGGCGAGAGCTATCAAATGAATTAGATTAGATTATCATACTATAGTTGATAATTAAGAATTAATCACCAAGCATCAAATTTATTTCCATTTAAAGTTGAAGTAAATACCAAGGAGGAGAATGAATGAATTAAAGACATACATTTGACTAATGAGATGCTAGTCAAAGAGTATGTATTTCCTCTGTTTCAGTCATTTGTTTACGCTTCCCTTAAATTCTCTGACAGAAAATTAAAGTGTAAACAATTCAGATGGAGTAGAATAAACTACAAAATCAAAAGAACTTGGGTGCACAAAAATTGTCAACTTGATGAGGGAAGCAAAACCCTTCAATTTTGGCCTCAATTGACTTAAGATCAAACCCATTATTATTGTTGTTGTTGTTTTCCATGGTTAAAATTGATGAAGAAGTACTCTTTTCCAAAATCATAGCATGAGTAGCTACATTGTTGTTAAGATCCTCCAATGATGCACTCAATAACTCTAATTCATACAACCCGAGCTTATCAATCGGGGCTTCCCACCACCACGGGCTTGTTTTTCTCATGTTATCGAACATTTCACCCCTAGTCCTTTCGGCCTCAAAGAGGTCGGATATTGCAGTTAACTGGGAATTAAGTTCTCGTAAACCAGAGTTTTGAGGGGTTGCATCGGTTTTTTTGAGATTGTTGTCAAGTATTTGTGAGGAGGAGGAGGAGGAGGAGGAGTTGCGATTCAGGAAACGGTTTACTAGGGATTCAACGTCAGGGTATCCAAAAGAAAAGATCTTTTGGCCGGGGGAGAAGATTATTATGAAAGCTTGTATGCCGCATAATGTGCATATTTCGCTAGCCTTTTTGAACAACCCTAGACGACGTTTGGAAAAGGTAACTTGACGATGGTTCGGATTCTTAATTCGGACCATTTTTATCTTTTGACGGCCTCTTGTTTCCTTCTTTGCTAGTGTTGCCATGGTGATTGTGAGAGTGAGTAAAATGTGTGTAGTAAATTTGTTGGTGATATGGTTAAAAAATAACTCTACTAGGGGTACGTATTTATAGATGTTATAGTAGTTGACTCATAATTATACTACCAATTATTGTAGATTTTGGGAGTTTAGAAAATCTTAATTATTAAATAGTTTCTAATTAAGGAGTCTCATCTAATACACACAAATGACACTTAATTACTAGTTAACCCTAAGCAAAGTAATTAAGCAATTAACCCTAAGCAATAAAAAATGAGGTTAATTGTGCATTGACTTGTCTATTTAGTGGCATTGTTTAATGTAATGTCTTAGGATTCTTGTTCTATAATTACTTAGATCATTTAGCATTTGTTTTAATGTTTAGGTGCATGAACTCATTAACTCAGAGTAATAGATTTTAAGTGTCATTAAGTATTAAGTTTTATGGTACGATAATAATAAAATTAACAAACAACTTTACAATATGGTGGGATTAGAGGGGTGATTAATATAGGATGTTTAGCTGAAAGAGATGCTACGTAGTAATTAGGGATGTCAGTGGGGTGAATTAATGATCTGCCCCAATTAGGGAACGATAATAATAACATTAACAAACAACTTTACAATGTGGTGGGATCAGAGGGGTGATTAATATAGGATGTTTAGTTGCATGGTAGGTTACTTAGTAACTAGGGATGTCGGTGGGGTAGATTAATGATTCGCCCTAGTTAGGGTGGAGGTAGGGGATAATTTAGTGGACCATTGAGCGGAGATGGATACGAAAAGTTATTCCTGTCGCGGGTCGTGGAGCGGTGGTGGATTACATCAAAACTCCACCTCGCACCACCCCCGCCCAACACCCGCGCCCGCCTCGTCTAATAAAATTTAACATTTAAAAAAAATTCAAAATTTAAAATTTAAATTACATGAAAAATTAAACTTCAAAAATTGGGGAAAAGTTTAAATTCAAAATTCAAGTGGGTGGGGTGGGTTTGGGGTCGGTGGGGCGGGTCTACGGCGAGGGAGGTGGGTCTGTTGCGGGTGATGGGGCGGAGGTGAATTTTTGAGGTGGATGCGAATGTGTGGTAACACTTGCTACCCTAAACCCGAGAAAATTAAACAACAAATGAATTTTTAACGCAAATTACGTACTCCGTATTATTTTTACGATTTCAAAGCAAAATTTTGTTTTTACTATCCTACGCTACCCTCAATATTAGTTTCTGGCTTCGCGCTTGCTTAGTCATAAAGAGGTGAATATTATGTCCGTACATAGATAAAGATCGGCATGACTACACTAGATTACTCATTTTACTCTGTCCTTTGTTCTCATCGAATGTGGGTAGATCTGAGTAATCTGACAAACAAACGGGTAGTCAGGCCGGGTTTGTCTGGGTCTTAGATAAATTATTAATATTGGATAATAATTTAACTCAAAAATATTTAATCCGATCAATTCAAATTTCGGGTCAATTTTGGCTCAGCAAGTTTTGGGCTGAAGTAGGTCAGATCATGTCGGGTTTTGGGGCAACTTCAGCTTTCATTTACAGGTCACGAATCAGAGTTGTCGCGTCAGGTCGGGTTTGTCATGTCTTGATGTCGGCCATTGCTCAACGGATCAAGTCGAAATGTGAAATTTTAACGAGCAATTTTATTGCTCATGGGACTGGGCCCATAACCAACAGTTTAGGGGGCACTTAGCCATGATGGTGATAATTAGATTTCCGAAAGGGTCCACACAAACTGGTGTAGCCAAGAGTCGTAACACCAGAAAATACACCCGAACACACAATCCAACTCCAACGCTGAATCCGATTTTAAAACCTACTAACAAGCCGCATTTTCCATAAAAAGTTGATCAGTGAATTTTCACAAAAAGCAGACGACAAACGCTAAACATCATCATACAAATTTTGTAAAGGCAAAGGTGTTCGCAGATAATTGAACTTTTACCGATGCCAAACATCATACAAATTTTCCAAAGGCAAAGGGTTACCAGAAGATATGACCAACATTTTTCGAGGCCACGAAATTTTTATAGCCAACTAGCCAAGCATGTCAGCTGAATTTCCGCGCACTGCTAAAGATATAGTCGAATTTCATGCAAGCACCGAATTCCATGTCAAGCTGAGTGTGAAAACTCATTCATGATTTTTGAACCATCAGATATGTGAAAGAGGGCAATAAGTGATTAAGTTCATTTACAAAGCAGACTACTGAACTCTCACACTCACAAGATCGTATTTTCAAAACAGTTATCGAAAGCAGATGATTAAATCACATACACGGAGATAAGCTAATGACTGAATAACGGAACATTATAGCCAACTTTTAAATGAAACCAAAAAATTTCGAGAGAATCGGGGTATTCTGGGCAAAAGTAAGTGCATAATTTCATCACTCATTCGAATCCGACACTAAATGGCTTTCAAAAGCCGACGTTGAAAAAAATTTACACAATAATTCAATTTTTAAGCAACAATTATCGAAGGCCTTGTCAACTTTACCGGACAACTCAAACAATCTGAACAATAACAAAAATTTAGTCAGCTGCAAATTACCGACATTTCACAGCTATGACGTTTGATCCTGACATTTATCGGAACCATGTAATTGCATAACCAAATTTTCCGAGGGCAGGTGCCTATGGGCAAAAAGTAAGAGCATAATTCCACACTCAATTGAATTCGACACAAAATATGAATTTAAAAAGGATAGAAATATTACACGATAATTTATTTCTCTTAGGCGACAGTAGAACACTGATAATTTCCGATACTCTTTTATCAAAAGCAGATGATTGAATGATCAAATTACGACAGACACAACACTAAAGGTTAGAGGCCCTACGCTCTAGTACCTGCAACACAAACTTACATAGACAAGCATATTAACTGAATTTTCTGCGTACTGCAAAATATATAGTCGAATCGCATGCAACCACCGAATTTTATATCGAGCCTGAATGTGAAAGAGGGCAACGAAAGAAAGCAGGTTATTGTTCAGTCCCACGACTTCGTATTTCCAAAAAACTTATATCGTCAGCAGATAATTGAATCACAGCCAAATTTTCAAAGAAACCAAAATGTTTCGAGTGAAAGGGGGCATCTGGACAAAAATTAAGGGCATAATTTCACCACTCATTCGAATCCGACACCAAATATGACTTTCAGAAGCCGACATTGAAGAAATATTACACAATAATTTAATCTTTAGGCAAGTATAGATTACCGATGATTTGGAGCAACAGATACCGCTGCACTTGTTAACTTTACCAGACAATGGGGAAACATACACCAGATATATCGCCGTCATAAAAACATTTGAGGAACAATTTGAACAATACAAAAAATTCAAAGGCAGCAGCAAATTACAGACATTCACAGCTACGATATTTGTTCGTGGCAATTTTCTATTCTAGTTGACAGATAATTGAGCTAATAACCAAATTTTCCGACACACGGCATACTGCCAAACTGCCATTCTTACTACCAGATAATTGAACGTGAGTTCTTAAAGCACTTAGTTAACAGTAGTAAAACAATTGTAAGCTCCAGCACAAACTGACGTAGCAAGGGTTGTAATCCAATTCCAAACTGAATCTTATTTCAACAACACTCGCAAACGGAAAAATTAATATAAAACAACATAAGAACACCGAATTTACATTGTTTTCTGTAAAAAGCGGATAACTGAATTTTAAAATAGCAGAATGAACAAGGGAAAGCGTGAGCTTCAAAGTTCCATCAGTTATCTTTACTGCTAGCAGAGGACTGAATTTACAAAGACAGAGAGTCAAGTAATTTTATTTTATTTTGCACACAGCAAAAAATATCAGCGAATTGCATACGGCAGAGCATTGCATTGCAACAATCTTGCTTAGAAAGCGGAGTAATGAATTTTCAAACCCACAAGATACGATAATATAGAGATACTTCGAACAAAATAAACATCACACATCCAAAAAAAGGAGAAAGAAAGCAGAACACCTGACACACATTTGACAATATTATTCGCCAAATCGAACAATCATTCATTAGTTTGTACGCCACCTGAAATAACGAAATAGGGTAGCAACCATTAATAGTTCGCACATTCATGAGAAGCATAATAGAATAACCAGACCTTTAAATACATCACAAAATAACACCTAGCAATGATTTGAGTGTGCAGACTTATGCATATTGTAATAGCACAATTTTTGAAAGCCCTTGTTGTCCAAGACACAGACTCACATTTCGAAAAACTGCACAGCGTTCACATAGGAAACGACCAAACATTCAGAGAGGCCCTATGAAAGATCATATAACCAAACTAGATCCGTTATATTTTTACATGCAACACAAAAGCTCAAAACATAAAGAGCTAAAGATAATTACCAAATTTCCAAAGTCAGTCATTGTTCCAAAAGAGCCAACAGGAGTACAGGACTAGAATGCCTCGATTTCATCAAATCACCGTCAATTAAAATTTCAAAATTCTTAGCTCGACTTATCACAACGCCAACTTTAACTGAGAGAGCAGAAATATAATGCACACAACCTGCTAACATTTACACCATCGTCAAAAATGTATATCCATGACAACATACATCTCACACATGTTCAAAAGGCAGCCATATACCTCAAATAATATTATTTTTTTTGCAACATGAATAGTAACACCTCTGACATGTAACACTCTTGTTTCCGAGGTACTAGCTCATAACCAACGTACCTTTCACAACCGCAGGTTTCTGATTCCTGCAGTTTTCTGGCAGTTTACAGACTTAAGCATAATAACCAAATTTTCATACAGCCAAACTGGTGTAGCCAAGAGTCGTAACAGTAAGATACCGAATTTTCAAAACCCACAAACTCATACTGTCAGCAGCACTTGTAAACAGCTGATCATTGAATTCACAAAGAGCAGATGATTGAACATTTGAATTTACTGTCGCTAAACATCAACATGCAAACTTTCTAGAGACAAACTGGTGTAGACAAGTCCTAAGTCCTAACACTACTCTAACAGGCAAAAACACACCGAATTTTCAGAGCCCACAAATTCTAAATGTCAGCAGCTTTCTGTAAAAAGCTGATCACTGAATTCACAGGCAGATGATTGAACTTTCCAACGCTAAACATCATCATACAAATTTTCTACAGCCAAACTGGTGTAGCCAAGAGTCCTAACAACCAATAACGAACCAAGTTGATCATTGAATCCACAAAAGCAGAAGATTGAACTTACCGACGACGCTAAACATCATCATATAAATTTTCTAAAGGCAAATAGGCTAGCAGATGATTGAATTACACAAAAGCTGAAACATAAGTACCAAATTTCCAAAGTCACTCATAGATCCAAATGAGACAGTATTCGCAAACATATGAATCCAAGGGCCACAAAACCTCGACAAACGATAAAACTAAAAAAGATATAGGTCTCGATCCAAAAGAGCGCAACAGGACTAGGAACACCTCAATTTCTTCAAATTACCGTCAATTAAAATTTCAAAATTCGTAACTTGATTAGTCACAACACTTGTCAACATTACCCAAGAAAGAGTAAACATAATGCACACCACCTGCTAACATTTACACCATTGTCCATGAACATACATCTCTTATGTTGAAAAGGCAGACATATACAGTCTTTCTTGAGGTAGTATAGGATTAGAGACCTTCTCTATATTTTCATAAGTTATCCATAGAAACGGTAGAGGATTGAATCCAAAAGTACATCCGCTCCTTCGCAAAAATATTAAAGGGATTCTCAAGGGCAACGGCACAACCTCATATAACCAAGTGTAACTGCCAAAATAATTTTTGCGACAGGGAAAGCAACACCGCTCAAATGAAACACCCATGTCTTCAACGTTCTAGCTCACAGCCAATAGTTCAGCAAATTTGCCCTGGTACCAGCATGTAGCTCATTTTCCGACACATGGCATACAGCCAAACTGCAATTCTTACTACCAGATAAGCACTTAGTTAACAGTAGTAATACAATATCCGTAAGCTCCCGCACAAACTGACGTAGCAAGGGTCGTAATCCAATTCCAAACTGACTTTATTTCAACAACACTCGCAAACAGAAAAATTAATATAAAGACAACAGAAGAACACCGAAATTCACATTGTTTTCTGTAAAAAGCGGATGACTGAATTTTAAAATAGCAGATGAATGAACTTATCGGGAGTAAACACCGTCAAACAAATTTTCTTAAGGGAAAGCGTGAGCTTCAAAGTTTCATCTGTTCTCTACATAGCTAGCAGAGGATTGAATTTACAAAGATAAAGAGTCAAATAACTTATTTTTTGTTCTTGCACACAGCAAAAGATATAATGGAATTGCATACGGCAGAGCATTGCAGAATTGATGCAATGTTCTCATTTAGAAACAGATTAATGAATTTTCAAACCCACGAGATACGATAATATAGAGATAACTTCGAACAAAATAAACATCACACATCCAAGAAAGGAGAAAGAAAGAAGAACACCTGACACATTTGAGAATATTATTCGCCAAGTCGAACAATCATCCATTATTTTGTATGCCACCTGAAATAAAGAAATAGGGTAGCAAGCATTAATTGTTTGCACATCCATGAGCAGCATAACAAAATAACCAGACCTATAAATACATCACAGCAATGATTTGAGTGAGCACACTTACGCATATTGTAATAGCCCAATTTTTGAAAGCCCTCGTTATTCGAGACATAGACTCATATTTCAGAAAACTTCAAAGTGTTCACATAGGAAACGATAATAACCGGAATTTAAAAAGGCTGATCTAAACGCTAATTGTAACAACCAAACATTCAGAGAGGCCCTATGAAAGATCATATCGCCAAACTATGATCCGTTATATTTTAGATGCAAAAGCTCCTATAGCCCAAGACACTAAAAGAACTTCCACATGCAACACAAAAGCTCAAATATAACAAACTAAAGATAATTAACAAATTTCCAAAGTCACTCATTGATCCAACGAAACAGAATTAGCTAACATATGAATCCAAGTCCCTCAAAATATCAGTACCAGGTATAAAATTAAAAGATATATCTCGATCCAAAAGAGCCAACAGGTTTACAGGACTAGAACGCCTCGATTTCGAATCACCATCAATTAAAATTTCAAAATTCATAGCCTGACTTATCACAAACACTTGCCAACTTTAACTGAGAAAGCAAAAATATAATGCACACACAACCTGCTGACATTTACAACATCGTCAAATGTGTATATCCATGACTAATCGATTAGAAAACATACATCCCACGCGTTCAAAAGGCAGCCATATACCTCAAATATATATATATATATATATATATATATATATATATATATATATATATATATATATATATATAATAGCAACACCTCTGACATGAAACACCCGTGTTTTCAACGTAGCTCATAGCCAACATACCGTTCACAACCACAGGCTTGGGTTTCCTGGTTCCCGCAGTTTACTGGCAGTTTACGGACTTACGCATAATAACTAAATTTTCATAGAGCCAACCTGGTGCAGCAAAGAGTCGTAGCAGCCGATATAATACCGAATCAAAACCCACATACTCATACTGTCAGCAGCTTTCCGTAAAAGCTGATCATTGAATTCACAAAAAAGTAGATGATTGAACATTTGAATTTACCGTCGCTAAACATCAACATACAAATTTTCTAAAGGCAATCTGGTCCAGCCAAGAGTCCTAACTCCTAACAGCCAAAAACATACCGAATTTTCAGAGCCCACAAACTCTTAACTGTCAGCAGATCATTGAATTCACAAAAGGCGGATGATTTAACTTACCTACGCTAAAAATCATCATACAAATTTTCTAAAGGGAAAGGGGTAAGCAGATGATTGAATTACACAAAAGCTATATACTAAATTATTAGAGGCCCTAACTCCCTAGTACAGAGTACTTGGCAAGTGGCTACGACCGTTACTTTTCGAGAACCAACAACACAAACTTATAAGCCAAGACTATTAACTGAATTTCCGCATACTGCAAAAGATATAGTCGAAAATTTACAGGGCGGCAACAAATTACCTACCATTCACTGCCACAATCTTAGGTTTCTGGGACGTGTAGAAGACCGAGTATAAAGAAATATTATAGCCAAATTTTCAAAGGAACCAACTATTCAGAGTGAAGGGCATGTATGGGTAAAATTAAGACCTAATACTCACACTGAATAAAATTTTGAAAAGCCAAAAATTGAATTTAAAAAGTCGATATTGATAGAATACAAATCATTCAGGGCATGTGGCTCATATTTCCATCAATCTTTAATGTAATGCAGATGATTGAATGAATGAATAAACCGAATATATTGAGAATCTCAAAGAAAATTATTCATCAATTGCAGACTTGATGCAACAATCGCATTTAGAAAGCAGATTAATGAATTTTCAAACCCACGAGGTACGATAATATAAAGATAACATCGAACAAAATAAACATCCCACATTCAAGAGAAGCATAACAAAATAACCAAAACTTCAAATACATCACAAAATAACACCTAGCAATGACTTAGTGCACAATTATGCAGATTGTAATAGCCCAATATTATGAAAGGCCGCGTCGTCAGAGACACAAACTCGTATTTTGAAAATTGCACAAAGTTAACATAGGAAACGATTGTAACCAGAATTTAAAGAGGCTGATCTAAATGCCAACCATGACAGGTTAAATTTTAGAGGCAAATGCTCCTATAGCTCAAGACTGTAAAAGAATTTTACATGCAACACAAAAAGCTGAAACATAAATACCAATTTTCCGAAGTCACTCATTGATCCAAATGAGACAAAATACGCAAACATATGAATCCAAGTGCCTCAAAACCTCAAATACCCTATAAAACTAAAAGATAGGTCTCGATGCAAAAGAGTGCAACAGGACTAGAACACCTCAATTTCTTCAAATCACCGTCAAGTTTACCCGAGAAAGAGTAAACATAATGCACACCACCTGCTAACATTTACACCATCGTCAAAAGTAATATCCATGAACATATATATCACATGTTGAAAAGGCAGGCATGTACCTCAAATGATACTGTCTTTTTAAAGGCAGTATAGGATTAGAGAGCTTCTCCATATTTTTCATAGGTTATCCATAGAGGCGGTAGAGGATTGAATCCACAAGTACATCTGCTCCTTCGCACAAAAATTAAAGAGATTCTCAAGCGCAACGGAACAACCTCATACAACCAAGCGTAATTGCCAAAATAAATTTTCATGACAGGGATAGCAACACCGCTCACATGTAACACCCATGTTTTCAACTTCTAGCAAAATTTACCGTGGTACCAGAATGTAGCTCATTTTTTTATAGAACGAACGGTCTTGAACAATGGAAATCCTTCAAAGCCAACAACAAATAAAATACCTTTGACGATCACGAGCTTGGGTTTCATGGTTCCGGCAGTTTTTCTGGCAGTTTACAGAATTCAGCTTAATAACTAAATTTTCATAAAGAACATACAGCCAAACTGAAATACTCCGAACCTTTTCACAGATCATTTCTAGGTCCCCAAGCACTTGGCCAACTGTTTAAATTCAATTTCCGAAAGGGTCCACACAAACTGGTGTAGCCAAGATTCGTATTTTCGGAGCCCACAAACTTATACTGCCAGCAGCGTTCCAAAAGCTGATCATTGAATTAAGAAAAGGCAGATGATTGAACTTATGGATGCTAAACATCATCATACAATTTTTGTAAAGGCAAACGTGTTAGCAGATGATTGAATTACGCAGATATATCTGATATATCACCACACACAGTGAAATCATATTTTGATATATCTGATATATCACCGTCATAAAAAATAATACTCCGTATCCATAAACAAGTCATTAAGAAAAACATATATCTCATCTACTGACGAGGCAGCAAGTGTTTGTTTCACACCCAAACTTTGATAAAATAATTTTACACGATACAATATTTTCTGAGGCGGTAGAGGAATGAATCCACAAGCACAATCTAGCTCTTAACAATAGCTCAGGGCTATTACTCGTATATCAATACGTAGTACTAGAACCTTCGGGGCTCACAAGCTCATATACGCAACATTCGCGCAAAGCCAAGCACGTTTAGCAAAGTTTTCATGGCACCAGCACATTATATCAGCTCAATATTTTATGGAACAATTTGAATTAATATAAACATTTTATAGGCAGCAGCAAATTACCTACCTTTCACAACCACAAGCTTAGGTTTCTGCAATTTTATAACGGAAGAATATGATTGAATTTATAGACCCATAAAAGTTTTTTAAAGGCAGAAACGAATCACCAACATGTTACTGCAACAAGGTTTGATCTTGGCAGTTTTCTAATCTAGTTTATAGATAATTTAGCTAGTAAACAAATTTTCCGACACAATGCATCCAACCAAACTACGATCCTTATTACCAGATATTGAACATAAGTTCTTAAAGCACTTATTTTCAGAAGTCTTTTTATCGAAAGCAGACGATTGAATCACATACACAGGGATAATCTAGGGATTGAATAGTTGAATATTATATTGCCTACTTTTCAAAGAAACCAATTTTTTTTCGAGTGACAGGAACAACTGGGCAATAGTAAGAGCATAATTCACACTCATTCAAAGACAAAAGAGTCAAATAACTAAATTTTTGCATGCAGCAAAAGATATAGCCGAATTCCATACAGCAACAGCTCATTAGTAAGCAAATTAATCAACTTTCAAGCCCACGAGATATAATTTTCCAGCAATTTTAATCGAAAGCATAAGATTGAATAACCATATTTAGCGAATGAAGCGGCATATGGGCAAAAGTAAGAGCCCAATTGAAGCTGATTTAGAAAGCCGTTTAATCACGAGACACGATAATGTTTCCAGCAATTCTTTATTGAAACAATATGATTGAATCAACAAATTTTCCGAGTGAATGGGCATACGGGTAAAAGTAAGAGCGTAATTTCACACTCATTCCAATTCGACAACAAACATGAATTTCAAAAGCCGACGTTAATAGAAATATTACACGATAATTTATTTCTCTTAGGCAACAGTAGAACACCCCAATAATTTCCCAACAATCTCTGGCAGATGATTGAATGATCAAACATATTCGGGACAAGCAGATGATCGAGTATTTCGAGCATTATAGCCAAGTTTCAGCGTGACAATCGACTTAAAAAAGCCGATAATCGAATTTAAAAAGCCGGTATTGATGGAATACCAATTATTCATATTCCATCAGTTTTCAATGTTATGCAGATGATTACAAAATCTCAAAAAAAATTAACCAATCATTGCCGAGTTCACGGCTCATTCCTCGGCCGAAAAAGGTAAAACAAAAATCGACCAGAACAATTTTAAAATTATGAAACAAAAGCGATCAAATTCGTTGAACTTAAACAACAATGAATTCACCAAAAAATACTTTCAAAGTTTCTGGAGATTATAAACATTGAGAAAATATTACCCAGAATCGATAATAATTGATTTCTGGCAATTTATTCGAAGAATTTTTTTTTTGAAGTATTCAAAAGTCGATAAAGATTACTCAAAATCAATACAATTAGGGTTTGAACAAAAAAAAATTACCCACAATCCCAGAAATCTTTTTTGAAGTTTGAAAAAGTCGATAAAGATTTACCCAAAATCAATGAAATTAGGGTTTGAACAAAACAAAATTGGACAAGAAAATCGAAAACCTAACATTACTAAAGAATTAATATCAAATAAAAAAGAATGAAAAAAAAGTATAGCGTATGATTAAAGAATTGAAAAGATGCAAACAAAAAAAAGAAAGAAAAATATGAAAGAATGTTACCGTTGAATTCAAATATGCATTGAAAATTTTGATGGTATATGTGCCCATGGGCTGGGCGGGCCGGGCCCATTAGGGGTGGGGTCGGAGTTGCAAAGTGTAAGCCCGTTTCCGGCCCATTAGTTATAAGATGAAGAAGGGGCTCGACGGGATGCGCCACAAAAATCGTGACCTGGTCACGTGGGAGGGTCGGGTCGGGCTTTGCGGACCAAGCAAATCACAGCCATTTTGGTGGGTTGAGCCAGGGGCGGCTAGGGTTGAGCCGCACAAATGCCACTTCTATTACTTGCTAGCACTCTAAATAAATAAGTGAATTGAATTTATATAATATTCGACATTTTAAGGTGGTATTTGTCTTCGATAGATTCACTTATATTTTATCATAGAGTACAAATAGACAGCCTTATCATGTGGTGGGATTTGAGGGGCGATTAACATCAAAGGCGGATTAATAGTGAAAAGGTAGACTAGACAGTAAGAAATGTATTAGTCGATGTGTCGGACCATATATATATACATATATGATAAATGAAAATTTTGTCTGTCTCAATCATTTGTTTACAGTTTGACTTTTTTCCCCTCACAAAAAAGTCAAACTGTAAACAATTCACTGAAACGGAGGGAGTACATACATAGATAAAGATTGACATAATTACGATTAATCATTTTATCTCTATCCTTTCTTCTCATAGAACGTGAGCCTTGCTGAACAAGGGTTGGGTTTGACGTGAAATTTTGACGCGATTTTATTTCTCTTTTCCTTATGATCGTTTTAGATCAATAAGTATTATTGATTCAAATTAATCGACCTTGATCCCAATAATTTGATGAGCATATTCTCCTTAATTGGATATGCCGTTTATATGATTAAACATTTTGTGAATCATTAGTCACTAATAAACATGATTGTTTAGCTACATTATTACAAATTAAGATGCAATACTTATAAATTATAATACTCCGTAATAAGTGTGATCTACCACGTTCGTTATTCATATGAAGAAGAGAGAGTATGCATTACAATAATCATATGAAAATGTTTAGAGTAGTTGCAAATAAACTTCGTATATAAATAATAAAATGCCCTAAATTAAAGTTTCTTTTCAACCAATCAACCTAATTCATACGACAAAGTAACCAAATGACAACAACTATAAGACTTTATTACGATGTTGCCATCTCACATTCGTTCATCAACGTTTGCTCAAGCTACCGATTTACTCCGTACATGTTTGCTCTATATTACCGATTTACTTAACAATGAACTAAATATCGATCAAAAAAAATTCAGTACAAGTTACGAGTTAATAATGAAACGAACATTCACACGCTACTAAAAATGCATTTTGCATTACTGAGGGGAGATTTTCATATTTTAACTCCCAACTCGACAATTATTAAGGTTAACTTTCCCTGAATGCTGATCATATTATAATTGTTCGGTAATCAAAATAAAATAACCATTGGATTGTTGGCATACGACAACTTGATCGATGGAAATTGAATGTAAATAACAATTAATCATAAATAAATTATCATGTACCATAATAACATGAATAATAATGCGGAGTAATTGACTGAAATTAAAAAATTAAAAAAAAAATTAAAAAAAAAAAAAAAAAAATACATAAAATACGTTATCAATATGAGCATATAACATCTCATAATGCAAAATAAAACCTTAACGTATACTAATCATTTTCCTTAGCTTGCCTTTACAACCAACACGTTCTCATAATGTCAACAAATTAAAGCTTAAATACAAACTCTTGGAGCATCTAAGCAAAATAGTAAAAGCAACTTCAACCAAAAATAAAAACTAGAAATTAAGGAAATTTAAAAATGGAAGGAAAAGAGAGTAAAAGTCCAATAAAAACGGTGGTCGTGTTGGTGCAGGAGAACCGATCATTCGATCACATGCTGGGTTGGATGAAGCTTCTTAACCCTGAGATTGACGGTGTTGTCGATCACCAGGAGTTCTCGAACCCCTTGATCACGACCGACCCAAACTCAACTCGAATCAAATTTGGGGACGGTTCTGTGTTTGTAGACCCTGACCCGGGTCACTCTATTCAGGACATGTATGAACAGGTATATATTTATAGTACGTAGCCAAAACATATTAGTGTATGTTGTATTACGCATTTTGCTTTACTAGGATAATATAACAATCATTAAGTAAAACTCGAAAGGTAAACAAGTCACTAAAATAAGGTAATTTTTGTATATCTTTAACCATTGACTAGTCAAAATAATTTTAATTTAATGAATATGTAGATATTTGGGGAGCCATGGACCCAAGAATCAGCCCAAAAGAAGCTCCCTCCAAAAATGCAAGGATTTGCCCAAAATGCAAACCGGGTAAAACCCGGTATGGCCGACACGGTCATGAACGGGTTCAAGCCAGATCTCGTACCCGTTTACAAGGAACTTGTGACCCAATTCGGAATATGTGATAGGTGGTTTGCCTCAATTCCAACATCGACACAACCAAACAGACAGTACGTCCACTCTGCCACTTCTCACGGGTTATCGAGCAATGATAGTGAAAAGCTTAAGGCGGGTATGCCTCAGAAAACTATATTTGATTCATTGCACGACGAAGGTCATAGTTTCGGGATTTATTATCAGTTACCCCCTGCTACCCTTTACTACAGGTATTCCTTAAACTTTCGCGTCTTTTTTAGACACATTTAGTTATATATGACAGTCTTACACGAGAATTTCGTTGGTGCAGGAACCTCAGGAAACTCAAATACGTAACGAAATTCCACCCATTTGATCTCACATTCAAACTCCATTGTAAGTTAGGAAAGTTACCCAACTACGTGGTGATCGAGCAACGGTACCTAGACCTGAAATTACTACCAGGAAACGACGATCACCCATCACACGACGTTTCGACAGGGCAAAGTTTTGTAAAGGAAGTATACGAAGCGCTGAGATCGAGTCCACAGTGGAATGAAATGTTGTTCATAATTGTATATGATGAACATGGCGGTTTCTTTGACCATGTTCCTACACCTGTTGAGGGTGTTCCTAGCCCTGACGACATTATCGGTCCTGCTCCTTTCAATTTCAAGTTCGATCGTCTTGGGGTTCGTGTTCCTGCCATTTTCGTCTCTCCATGGATCGAACCTGGCACAGGTATCTTCACAGATATGTATATGTACTGTCAAACTTATCTGAAGCGTTACATTGTCTGACACGAGACCTGTTGTTTCAATTGTGGAAATTGTAGTGCTGCACAGCCCAAAAGGGCCAGAAGCGACATCACAGTACGAGCACTCGTCGATTCCAGCAACAGTGAAGAAGATTTTCAACCTCAAGAATTTCCTTACTAAGAGAGATGCTTGGGCTGGTACTTTCGATGTTGTTTTGAACAGAACCTCTCCTCGTACTGACTGCCCTCGTACGTCTCCTCACTTTTTTCCTTGTCTGGTTAATCGGTCATGTTAGGGGATCAGATGCACGTAACTTTTCCGTCTAATGTTAAAAAAACTACAAAAACAAAGAGCGTGCGTGCTCCTAGATGGTTAGTATCAGAACTGTCGACAGATCAACGATCCTAATTCTTTATGCGCTATGACGATGCAGTGAAGATGCCAGAGCCAGTGAGACTGAGAGACTTCGATGCAAAGGAAGACAAAACGCTGTCGGAATTCCAGGGAGAAATGGTGCAGTTAGCAGCATGCTTAAGAGGAGACCATACAAAGCATAATTACCCTGACAAACTGGTCGAAAACATGAATGTTGCACAGGCTGCAGAGTACTGCAATGAAGCCTTTCGTATTTACTTGCAACAGTGCGAGACTGCCGCCAAACTTGGTACTGATGAAGATGCAGTTGTCGAAGTTGTTCGTGCTGATAACGACACCAAATCATTCTTTTACAAACTCTTTTCTTGCTTTGTTTAAGTTTACAATTGCTGCATATATTCTCCACGGTTGATAGTGAACTCCTTTATTACTTACTCATGTTATCATCGAAGAAATTATAATATCGTTCAAGTCTCCATCCACGTATGCGTGAGGCATTATCCCATGCCCGTAGAATTACCCCGAGAAAATTTGTTTATAAGTCTTTTTTTTGGCTTATACATTGTTATAACATGGCCACGGGTGGGCCCAGACCGGCCCACTACGGGCCAGACTTTGTTATCTAGGCCTGGAACTGACCCTTTGGAGGGTCAGATAGGGCTTCTAAAATCAAGGCCCAAGCCCAGAACGTTGGTTATAAATTTATAGATAAGGATATCTCGGACCAATTGTGGCCCGGGTATGGCCCGTTGCTTGACTAGGGCGCTCAGATGGCTACCTCTAACTACTTATAAGGCATGCTTCCACAACATTCCTAGACAAAATCGTCCGATATAAAAGTTACTCAAAATTTTTGAAGTCGGATTAAATTCCTAACAGTAATGTGAGCTCGCTAGTTGCTTGATCGCTTCTACAACGTACTTACATACGTTTCGAGTTTACAATTTTTGGTAGATACATGAGTTGAATATAACCCATAGTTTTTCTTGCAAGCAATGTCTTAAAAGATAAACAAATTGTTTCAAATTGATTTCCTTCATTTGTACTCCGTATTTACTATTTAGAGTGTTCATTTGAGCACGTTTCCTTAAGTAGTTGAAACTTTACATCTCCACTAGAATATCCTCCAAAGAAATTCTGTTTTTGTCACACTTTTAAAATTCACAAAATTTGTCTCCGTTTATATAGCTTTTGTACTATTTAAGTGATAATTACGATTAATTGTTACTAATTTTTTTTTAATAGCGCTGTAAGTAACTTTAATAGATTTGTTTCATGATTTTGTACCCTTTTAACTGCAATTTATACTTTGGTCTCATATTAATTTTATCTAAGTTGTACCTTACAGGAGAATTACTGTTTAAAATTTGCTCTCACCTATCGTCGAAAGAATCCCATACAAAATTAACGCATTTAATTATTTTTAAAAATCTTAATAAGAGAATTTTTCAGAGATATAGTACTCATACTACGTACATTAAAAACACCTGTATTACAATTTACAAATAATAATTCTTAAACAATTATAAATATTATGAAAATGATTACGATAGTAAATTATAAAAATCATATAGATAACCACGAGGGCCTGTTCTCCTCATCTTAAGTTTTTCTCTGGTTCAGAAAATTTCAGATAACTTAAGAAAACTTCAGATAACTTCAGAAAACTTCAGATTACTTCAGACAACTTCAGAAAACTTCAAATTACTTCAGAAAACTTCAGATTTTTAAATAAATAAATTAACAAATAATAATAATACCTAAGTTATATATAACGTTAATGATATTAATAATAGTGATAATAATATTATTAAGAATAATAATTCTAATAATATTGATAATAATTTGAATAAAAATTAGACCAATCCAAAACCATTTTATAGCAAATCATAAATAAAAATTAGTTCAAATTAAATATGTAGACTCTATTAATAAAATTTTCATAAATACATATCAAATATTAATGAAAATCAATTATTATTATTACTATTATTATTATATATTGCTTGCTAAATTTTTCTAGCAATTAAATATTAGTGGAAAAAGCGCATGTATATAAAGAGTCGAATATTCTTGGTACTAAAAATATTATCCTCAAAGTTTATCGTAAATGAAACAATAAGTTAAGTTAATAATTCTAAAGGAAGATAAATTTAGGCGAAACTCGTTAAAAAAAAATAATAAAAGTAGCAAATATAATAACAATTACAATTACCATAGTAATATTAATATAATAATAATAATAATAATAATAATAATAATAATAATAATAATAATAATATTCTTGCTAAGGGGGTGGGGGCCCAGATTGTATCTCGGCTGCCCACCAATTTTGTGTAAACGTTGTTTCTAGTTCTTTAATAAATTTGCGTTTAAAAAAAAAAAAAATATTAATAATAATAATAATAATAATAATAATAATAATAATAATAATAATAATAATAATAATAATAATAATAATAAGAGTAATTCTCTTGTAAGGCACAACTTACACAAAATTAATGTGAGACCAAAGTACAAATTGCAGTTAAAAGGTACAAAATCATGAAACAAATCTACTAAAGTCACTTACAGCGGTACTAAAAAAAAATTTAGTAACAATTAATCATAATTATCACTTAAACAGTACAAAAGCTACATAAAAGGGTACAAATGAGGTGGACTTACAATAACTTATTGTAAGTCCTGACTTACACAAGAATTTGTGTAATAATAATAACAATTATAATAAAAACAATAACAATAACAATAATAATTATTATAATTTCATATTATTTCAAAAAAAAAATTCAGAAAATTTCAGAAAACTTCAGATTACTTCAAAAAACTTCAGATAACTTCAGAAAACTTAAGATTGGTTCAGAAAACTTCAGACGAAGAGAACAGACCCTAAAACGATATCACGAATTCACGATAATTAATTACCAATAACAACTTCTCATACATACATAAATTAGTGTTAGACTCGTTCTTTCGCATTTTTAGAATTGAATCGAATCGAATCGAATCAATTGAATGAATCGAATCGAATCGAATCGAATCGAATCGAAATGAATGAATCGAATCGAATCGAATCGAATCGAATCGAATGCAATCAATTTATAACATACCAATGAATCGAATCGAATCGAATCGAATCGAATCGAATGGAATGAATCGAATCGAATCGAATCGAAGCCAATCGAATCGAATGAAGCCCAGGCGAAATGTCTTTGAAAATAAATTTGGAAAAAACAGGTCGCCCAGTTATATCCATTCATCCACTCTAAATAATGTTGCACACGTAGGAGAACAAGGCAAGTTTTACAAGAAATCACCATACTTTAATAAAATACATGCATTACAAGTCATTCCACGTTATGATTTTATTCCGAATATGCTCACAATTTGTACCAATGTTCCTACTTCAACTTCTATAAAACGTAATGTAACGATTTATGATCTTCTAACACTTCTACACTTTGATTATCGTACGACGTTCTTACGACTAAAAACCTGCCATGGGCGATGAGGTCGAGATTGTTGGTACAAGTGGTATCAAAGCTGATGGATCGGGTTTAGACCCGTGTCCTATAAAGACCGTGGTCGTGTTGGTGCAAGAGAACCGGTCATTTGACCACATGCTAGGGTGGATGAAGAGCCTAAACCCGGAAATTGATGGGGTGACAGGTCAAGAATCGAACCCATTAGATACTTCGGTTTCAAACTCGGAACGGATTAACTTTGGGGATGGATCCGTGTATGTTGACCCTGACCCGGGACACTCCATTCAGGACATATATGAACAGGTATAATATTACTCCGTATGTATTATTTTAAGCGTTTTCGTTTGTATATGGTGAAATATCACTGTTATAGTTCTACTACGAGTACTTGTTTTACTGAGGACATGTTTTTTCTCAACTTATGATTATTGCTCGAAAAACATTAGAATTTTTAAGTAGATTTTTAAAAACTTGCGTAAAATTCAGACTTTAAATTTCAGACAGTTTGTAACAAAAAGAATTGGGCCTAAATTGACTAAAATTGCTACCTATGAGAAGGTTTTTGGTGAGCCATGGACCGAAGAGTCAGCCAATAAACACCTAGCTCCGACAATGCAAGGGTTCGTCCAAAACGCAAATCGGAAGCAAAGCGGGATGGACACGGCAGTGATGAACGGATTCAAGCCGGATCTTGTACCTGTTTACAAGGAGCTAGTATCCCAGTTTGCCGTGTGCGACAGATGGTTTGCCTCAATGCCCGCTTCAACCCAACCAAATAGGATGTTTGTCCACTCAGCAACGTCTCACGGGTTAACGAGTAATGACACCAAGAAGCTCATAGCCGGGATGCCCCAGAAAACCATATTCGATTCCTTGGATGAGGCGGGTTTCTCATTCGGTATCTACTATCAATACCCTCCATCTACCCTCTTCTACAGGTACATGCATTCCCTAAATTCATTTCGTCATGCTGTAAGACTATAGTTGACACAACTTGATTCCGATCACGTTGCAGGAACCTAAGGAAACTGAAGTACTTGACACATTTCCATGAATACGGTCTCACATTCAAGCATCATTGCAAAGAAGGGAAACTACCGAACTACGTAGTAATCGAGCAAAGATGGTTCGACCTACTAAACATCCCAGGAAATGATGATCATCCTTCACATGATGTATCAGTTGGTCAAAAGTTTGTCAAGGAAGTTTATGAAGCTTTGAGATCAAGCCCACAGTGGAATGAAATGTTGTTCATTATCACTTATGACGAACACGGTGGTTTCTTCGACCATGTTCCTACACCTGTTGACGGTGTTCCTAGCCCTGATGACATTGTCGGGCCTGAACCTTATCGTTTCAAGTTTGATCGCCTTGGCGTTAGGGTACCGACTCTGCTGATTTCTCCATGGATCGAGGCTCGAACAGGTGAGTACTACATTACGGAAATATAAGCGGATTTTCTACCAAAAAAAAGTTCTGAAAATTGTTTTTGATGCAAAAAAAATGCAGTGTTACATAGAGCAGAAGGACCATATCCAACATCAGAATATGAACATTCATCAATTCCCGCAACAGTCAAGAAGATCTTCAACCTTAAAGATTTCTTGACGAAGCGCGATGCATGGGCTGGTACTTTCGAGGGCGTGATTAATCGGTCAACTCCAAGAACCGACTGCCCGGGTAAATTACTTCTCAAATTCATCGAGCTTTACGACCTATAATTTGAGCCAATGCGTATTTGTATTTTGACCCCAACTGTATTGACATAGAGTTACATTTACGTTGCAGTAACTCTGCCAGAGCCAGTCAAGTTACGTGAAACGCTACCACAGGAAAACAAGATACTGTCGGAATTTCAGGCAGAATTGGTGCAAATGGCAGCATGTTTAAAAGGAGACCATAAGAAGAGCATCTATCCAGAGAAACTAGTAGAAAAAATGACTGTCAAAGAAGGGGCAGAGTATACGCAGCATGCTTGGAAGACGTTCTGTCGTGAATGTGACAAAGCCAGGAAGCGAGGAGCCAATGGTGATACTATCGTAAAAATTGATCGTCGGGAAATGCCACTTGTGGGCAAAGTATTATGTTGCATTCCTGTTAAGACATTATTAGACAAAACATTGAACTAATCTCGACCAAACACGCATAATTACCTTGTGATTGTTTAATTATATACCCGAAAGATTTATGAAGATGTTCTTCGTTGTGTGCATGTATCTGTATATAAACTAAGCCATCCACCATGTAATGTCTATTCTTGCATACGAATTTGTTTAGTGTTAGTTTTTTAACGTTTGTTTCGGTCAGTTTAAAGCTTAGAGTTCTAAAAATCAGCATGACACCATAGGCCTTGTTTCGATTGAGAATTTGAAGGAAAAGGGTGACCGTTTTCATCCAAATCGACTTAGGACGTGTTCTTTTCGTCCTAAGTTGTCTTAAATCTAAAATTTTCCAAAGTACTCGGAAAGTTATATGAAATTTAGCGTTTTAAAGTATTCTGTATTCTAAAGTTTACTGATCTAACGATGAGGATAACGGGTCCTAGACATCCTAAAAAGGTAACAAGAGAAATTACATAGTTTGCTTCCCGTAACTTGACTAACTTCCATCTTCCAATCAACTTTATCCCAGAGCAGACGTGTTCTACCTATTTTCCTCACTCGGGTAATACAGGTTGTTCACAAAAGAATACCATTTTAACATTTAACGTTTTACATTGTAACGTTTTATGAGACAGATTCGAACTCAAAACCTATGCTATTAAAGAATCGACTTTGAATACATTATAAATAGATCAGAGAAGAAGAGAGAAAATGGCAGTACACAAACATTAGAATGATAATGAACTCAAAATCTTCAGCAAAAAGTATTACAGCAACAAAGTATTCATGTTTCACATAGCTTTTTCATCTCTTTTCAAAGGAAAACATCCATTAAAAATTGAAAAAGAAAAACGATGACTAAAAAGTGAAGGGGAAAAGAATCATGGCAAAGCGCCGGCAAAAGACACACGACTCACAAATTATGAGACGTGATTGTCGGTCGACACAGATAGCCTTGTAATCATGGATCTTACGAAACCTCACTACGAATAAAAACCAAGACATTTAATATAACTTAATTGCCGCCCCAAATGAAAACTACGATGGGACCGGTGGATCTGTATACTATTTTATAAATTATAAATATATAATATAAATAAAAGAACGGAGTTTATTATAGTATGGAAGTCGAGAATCAAAACGGTACCAGCCAGTTCTTCAAGGTTGTTGTTGAGCGTCCATGTATCCAGCATCGACAAGGACCTTCTCTCGTTTAGCCAACTCAATATCTTCGTCAACCATCATCTTGACGAGTTGCTCAAACCCGACCTTGGGGGTCCACCCTAGCTCTTTCTTTGCCTTGCTGGCGTCACCCTTGAGGTTATCGACCTCGGACGGCCTAAAGTAACGCTTGTCGATGACAACATGGTCACGCCAGTTGAGCCCTACGTACCCGAATGCAGCCTCCAAGAACTCCTCGACGGTGTGGGAGTCCTCTGTGGCGACCACGTAGTCGTCGGGCTTGTCTTGCTGAAGCATCAGCCACATTGCCTCGACGTAGTCCCCAGCAAAGCCCCAGTCTCGTGACGCTTGTATGTTGCCGAGGAAAAGTTTGCTCTGAAGTCCGATTTTGATCCTGCCTACTGCCCTCGTGATCTTTCGGGTCACAAAATTTTCTCCTCTGCGTGGCGATTCGTGGTTGAACAGAATGCCATTGCAAGCAAATATGCCTACCAAACGAAATAGTTACATCAGAGTCGACAAAACAGACGAAGAACTGTCATGGACACAACCATCAGTCAGAAATTTTACATGAAAACGAAGAAACCAAAAGGCAAGATCAAAACTTGATTCTCCAAAACCAGCCCCATTAGGCTTTCATTTACCGACATTCAAACAGAAATATCAAATTATCAGAATATTACGACTTTTGAGCCGGAATCAATAGGCTAACAGCATGATCAGCTGTAGAAAAACTCCGAAACTAACGCGTTATCCTTAGATCCACCCACATTTCCACAAGATTGGCGAAAATCAAACAATCAAAACACTCAACCAAGTAAACAAAAGATCAAAACTTCAAAAACCCAACAAAAAGAACACAACTTTACGACACACTCAAATCTCAAATCAACCAGCACTTCATCCCTTATAAAAGTTACATCACCGACAAATTAAAACCCCCCAAAAAAATCTGCATTTACCACAAAACAACACAAAATTCAAAAACTATTACACACCCAAAGCAGAAAAGATCAAAACTTTGTCACAATAAAAGTCAAGATCAACCCAATTTCGCCTTCAATTTCTCACTAAAAACCAAGATCAAACAAATTTCTCACAAAATTTAGACGCAAAAATCAACCGACATTACAATCCAACATTCATACCGTAAGCCTCGCGGTAATTGACAGTGTACCAATGAGCAGCAACCTTGCCAACAGCATAGGGCGACCTAGGATGAAACGGCGTCGTCTCACTCTGCGGCGGAGGAGTAGATCCGAACATCTCAGACGACCCGGCTTGGTAATACTTGACATGGGTCCGACCCGTTTCGGAAATGTGGGAGCGGAGGGCCTCAAGGAGACGAAGAGCGCCAGTGGCGACGACATCGGCGGTGTAATCAGGGATCTCAAAGGAGACAGCGACGTGGGACTGAGCGGCGAGGTTGTAGACTTCGTCGGGAGAGATGGTGTCGATCCAACGGCGGAGGGAAGATGCGTCGGTGAGGTCGGCGTAGTGGAGCTTCATTTGAGCCTTTTGGGTGTTGTGTGGGTCGATGTAGATGTGGTTGATTCGTTGAGTGTTGAAGTTTGATGAACGACGGATTAATCCGTGGACTTGGTAACCCTTTTTCAGGAGGAATTCGGTTAGGTAGGACCCATCTTGCCCCGTGATTCCGGTGATTAGGGCGACCTTTGTGGTGGTTGGATTGTCGCCGTTTGTGGTGGTGGTGGTGGTGGTTTCCACGGTGGTTGTTGACATTTTTGGAGGGAGGGAAGGGAGGGAAGGGGTTTTGAGTTTTGTGAAGTTTTTGTATGGAGAATGAAAATGATGGTTTGTGAATGAGGGAGGTGAGTGTGTATGTGTGTATATACTCCGTATGAGAGAAGTTTGGACATGAAAATAGTTAGAAGGGGGTGCTCTCAAAGTGGTTCAAAGTGGTTTTTTTTTTAAGAACTTTGGGGCTCTATTCTTTTCGGCATTTTATAGCCGAACTTATAAGAGTTGACCTGACCTGACCTGAGATGAGCTGAACTTATAAAAGCTAAACTTATAGAAGCTAAAATCAGTGTAAATTGAAACTTAGGGGCTTATCGAAGCTGAACTTATTAGAGTTGAATTTAAGAGTTGAACTGAATTATTAGAATTGTTAGATTTGGTTTGGACGAGTTTGATTTGGTTTGGGTTCGAGTCGAGTCGAGTTGAATGTATAGAGTCGTAGATTTTAGGTTTGACCTAATATCGGTGAATAAAGTGTCTAAAATGTTATGTAAAGGAGTTTGATTTGACTAAAATGTTATGTACACGAGTTTAGATTCAAGTCGATATATATAGGTCCACTTCTAAGCAATCTGGTTTTAATGTTTAGGTTGTTTGATCTTTGGGTTTTATAGATCTTACTCCCTCCGTTTCAGTGAATTGTTTACAGTTTGACTTTTTTGTAAGGGGAAAAAAGTCAAACTGTAAACAAATGACTGAGACAGAGGGAGTATTATAGTTTGAACTTTGAACCAATGAGCACTCTTAAGTGCAAGTGAATCTTCAATCTCATTTTTGAGTCTCTTATGTGTTACTTTTCATTTTAGTTACAAGTAGATTTTTTTATTGGCGGTATCAAATTAGTTAAACTTGTTGCTCTCCAAAGTTATTTGTATTCGAGTTAAAACAAGTTAGATGGAGTATTTCAAATTATGGTATACGGAGTACTATATTAGGGAGTATGTTTCACACTTTCGTTATGCGGAATTACTAGGTAGTGATTAGTACGAGAATTGATCTTCGAGTTAGATTAACATAATTTAGGTTAAATTTATGTTTAATCACATTAATTTATATATGACAGAAGTATGGGTCAATCAAATCAATACAAATTGATTTGGTTGTTTTGCAATCTTCATTCTTACTTTTACAATTGAGTGTTCTACTCATATACGAAGTAATAATTAGGGCTTTTTCACAACATCCACCTTTTATAATACACTTTTTCAAAACTTTTACTTATTATAAATTTTTTTTTTTTTGCCAAAACATTCGGAAAAAATATTTTGAAAAAACACCAATGCTCATTTCTTCAAAGAATAATAAGGATTCGATGATGTGAGTTAAAACAAAATAAAGAATAAATTGAAAGTTGAAGAATCACATAAACAAAAGTCAGGGTTTGTTATAATCGGAGCGAATTTTATTTCACGTTTTATGGCGATGGAAAAAGGACTTGATGGTGTTTTTGAATATTGTAGCTATATGAGGTGAGAGTTTTGACAAAATATTATAATAGATGAGAATTCTAAAAAAAAATGTATTACTTCCTCTGTCTCAATCATTTGTTTACAGTTCCCTCAAATCCCTCTCACAAAAATGTCAAACTATAAACAAATCACTGGAACGGAGGGAGTATAAAATGTGAGAATTATGAAAAAAAAAAACCCTAAAATAGTTATAAATATACTTAGCCATTATTAAATGTCAAACTATTAACCTAAAATTGAAATCATACTATACATTGTATGATCTATATTAATTATATATAACAAAAACCATCATACACAAATTTTCCCTCCAACTTTTTTTTACCCTTTTATTTTATTTTATTTTATCCCTTCTATTTTATTTCTTTTTTGAAATTATGTCATATAAGTAAATCAAGTTCTTCTATTTACAACAGAATATTTTTTTTATTTTTATCTCTTAAACTGTCCATTTTTATTTAATGTGTTTTCAATATAACATTTTAAGCGCGTTTTACCATATTATTATAATAAATGATGAATTTTAAGACAATGTATTGCAATACTTTGATCGGTTTTTGCCACATTATGATATATTTTAAAATAAATTTATAACTATATTTGTATAAAAAAAATTAGATGTTCCATTATTCTAATCGTTTTGTTACAATTTTCAACGATTCTATCATCTAAATTTTGATAGTTAATTAAAAAAAGGATTAATTGAATATAACCCCCTTTTATAACACTTTTTTTCTAAATAACCCCCTTATATGTTATTTTTGTAACATAACCCCCTTTTAAGACACTTTTGTTTCTAAATCACCCCCAACGTCAAAATATGCTACTTAAAAATGACATATTCACACCCTTAAACAAGGATTTCTCAACAGGTGTCGACATATTTTAGACATTGGTGGTTGTAACTTAAAAATGGCATACCCTATAATGTTTTTAATTGTGATTTTTAAGTGTGAAAATTCGACTTTGGGGGTGATTTAGAAAGAAAAGTGTCTTAAAAGGGGGTTATGTCATAAAAATAACATATAAGGGGGTTATTTAGAAAAAAAGTGTTATAAAAGGGGGTTATATTCAATTAACCCTTAAAAAAATCAAAATTGACACTTTTAAACAAATTAAACGGGTTAATTAGAAGACAATTACGGGTCGAATAAGTGGGTTACATGTTAAATAAATACGCGGTCGGCTAAAATACAGTTTGTTATATTTTGGGTCTAAGAATACATGTTTATTTAGCCCCTTCTAATGATATGAATTGGAATTGGAGAATATTTGCAAAATCAAGGAAAGGTTGAAGGCTGGTTATGATGATGGGATTTGGCAAGCATGCCCTACGGGTTATACGGTGAAATCTGGTTACAGGTGGTTGCGAGGGGAGGTCCCCAAGGTGAGGTGGTTTAAGGAGATATGGGATCCATGGAATGTTCCTAAACATGCATTTGTTGGATGGTTGATTAAGCATCGATCACTCAATACACGAGAGCATCTGTGTCGAATTGGTGTGTGTAATACTAACCTTTGTGTGCTCTGCGAACAGGCTGCTGAAACTCATGATCATTTGTTTTTGGAATGTGATTACAGTAAGCTAATTCTGGTCGAAATGCAACAATGCTGTGCCTTACTTGGACGAGGTAGTATCATTCAAAAGGTACGTATTTGTAACATGATTAAGTTAGCTGTTCAGTACTATATTTGGGAGGAGAGGAATCGATGTCGTCTGGAGATGGTGTTGGCACGGCCAGCATGTGTGGTGACTAAAATCAAGCAACAGGTTCGAAGGCGGATTCGAATTATCACGGAGGAATGGTTAAAAGGTCAGGATTCGTCATGGCTCCATCTACTTGAACAATGGTGTAGTGTTTGTTGAGTTGTAATATGTTATGAAAGTGCACTTGAACGATGTAATCGATTTTGACGGAATTAATGAAATGCTCACATTTTACCAAAAAAAAAAAAAAATACATGTTTATTTAGGTTGCGTTTATATTATTACTACGAAATTTTTTTATATTAATTTAATATTTAACTCAATTACCAATTCAATTAACTATTAACTTATTTTTTTACATCCCGTGCATTTATGCACGGGTATTATGCTAGTTATTAAATTAATAGGTTGGGTTTCTCATTGAATGAAATACATTAAAAGCAATTAATGGGCAATCTCTAACTTGGTTTTATGTAGGAAATGGCGTGGGGGTGTAGTGCTGTGATTTGATCATGCGGACGTGCAAGTACGTTGTATTTTGCCGCAATAACATAAACTAGAAGTTGCATCCCATATCCATAGTACTCTGTGATGTTTAATTTTTTCGGTAAAAGAAGTTTAAGCGCAATTTATGATAGTGGAAACTAAAAAATGACATATGTGCAACATGTTAGAAGTAATATCAATCAAAATATTTGAATGTCTTATCATTTAAGGATTACAAGTTAGTTTGAATTTAACACCCCGACCCCAACAAAAGGTTGAAATGTCAGTTACGGTAATTCGTCAGGCTGCGTACGTCACCCACAAACCAACACGAGTCCTGTGCATCTTGGAAAACTTCTCAGGATGTCATCCATCCTAAGATTGTTCTTCGGCAAGGAGTTTTTAAGATAATAAGATGCATCTTGTTGTTATGAATAATATTTACAATCCTTTTAAGCATTATATCACTTGAGCTAACACATGATCTTCTTTAACGGGGTAACTGAGCTGAATAACGTCTTCGGACAACGTCACTTATTACATTGAACATTAATAAAACTTTTAGCATTCAGTGCTAAAGCGAACAAAATAGCTAAAGAGGGTTAACACTCAAGGACTTTAGAGGTAATTCTCTTATGTATATCAATGGTCTGCAACCCTAAAATATCCGTTTATTATGCTTCATCAATACAAACACCATATTTACGAGCTTGATATTGGAGGTCACCAGTCACCACTTTGGTTGTCCCACTTTTCCCTCACCTCAATTCTAAAATCATTCCAGATACATTGCGATGATGAACTTTAAATTAGAGCATGAATCTTTAGATTTAATATTGCCAAGACATCAACGATGATTAACGGTAAAAACTCAATCATGAATAATTTGTAGTAATTGTTAGTTACCTTTTCAAACATCTAGGATTAGACCCATTTTGCATCTCACAATGTATTGAACATTTGTTTAACACATTGAAAATTACACTTTTGTTCCCACTTACACCACAGTTATTGGTTACCTTTTTTCAAAGGTTTCTACTGGAAAATACTCCGTAATATATTACGAGTGATATTATATTTAAGTTGTATACTTTACTCTGCATATCACAAAAAATAGCATATACATATTGATAAATTTAACGGAAATAATCACAACTATCACTCATCTTCTAACACTAATTTCAACCCAAAATAATCTTAGAATTATTATAAAAATTAAAGGGAAATTTTCATCTGTGCCCCTAAAGGAATAACTGTTGGAGCATAATTGAGATTTATGTCATGTGCTTAATCAGTGTCAATGTGGCGCTTAACTAACTCCAATTAACGTCTAAATCAATTTTGATCATGTTTGACATTCACTAATAAAAGTCAAGGATTTGACATTCACTAATAAATGTCAAATATATAATTGAGATTATGGGATTAAAGAGGTACAAGTGAGAAAATTCATTCTTTAGAGAGACAGATGAGAATTTCCCAAAATTAAAAATTAAAAATTAAAAATTAAAAATTATAATTGAAAGGAATTTCAATATTTGAGATTAATTTTTAAGGGTGTTGCTCAACTGTACCCGGCTTTTTCTCAGTTGTACCCTTTTTTGTCATTAATTTTCCATCCCCTACCCCTGCTTTCCCAATTTTTCTCTCTTCTCTTTCCACCAAAAAAAAAACCCTAAAACAACTTAAATCAACCAATTTCTTCTTCAATTCCTTATACAATTAATTCAATTCTTAACATATGGATCCTTGTGACGATATATTTAATGTAATTTACTTTTTTTTATTAATTTAATTTTTTTATCATTCATTGTTTATTTATGTTTGTATGTTTTTGTTTTTTTATTTTTATTTTTTATGAACTATTTGGGTTTATGTCACTGGCGGCGGTGGCTGTGACGTGGCGGCGATCGTGGGGGTGGGCTTGCTGTGGTGGGGTGGCGGTGGAGTGCGTGGTGGTTGGTTTTTTTTTTTTTTTATATTGTTTTTATTAATTAGGGTTGATGGTGGGGAAGAGGACGGCGGCGGCTGTGGTGGTTGTGGGTGTGGCTGTGCGCCGGCGGCCGTGGTGGGAGAGGGCTTGGCGGCAGGCGGTGGCGGCAGGCCGTGGTGTTGCAGGTTTCGTTTTTTTTTTTTTTTTTTTTTTGAATTAGGGTTTAGGTGGTGGTGGGTAGTGGTGGTGGACGGTGGTGGTGGGTGGGGCTGGCCCGGCGGTGGAGGGTGGCTAGGCCCTCGGTGGAGGGTGGCCAGGCGGTGGTGGGAGAGGCGGTGGTGGGAGAGGCGGCGGTGGGTGGTGGGTGGGGCTGGGCTGGCGGTGGAGGGTGGCTAGGTGGTGGTGGGAGAGGCGGTGGTGGGTGGTGGGTGGTGGTTGTTTAATAAAGGAGGGAGGATGAAGAGAGGAGAGAGAAGAGAGAAAATTAGGTTATCAAAAATGTGGGGAAGGAAATGAGGAGAGATCGATGTTTTTTCAGCACAACCGGTAAAAAGCAGATCTGAAAGAATTACGATTTTTAATTATTTTTTGAACATGTTGAGATAAAACCCTTTCCCCAAACTCCAGATCTAAAACCCTAAATCACCACTAAATTCGAAAAAATCCCCAAATTTCCCCCCCAATTCGTTTCTCTCTCCACCGTTCTCCGCCATGGACGACACCTTATACGACGAATTCGGCAACTACATCGGCCCCGAAATCGACTCCGACAACGACAACGATGACGACAACGACTCTCCTTCTTCCGACGACAACGACGCCGACGACTCCCGCCTCTCCGACGACGGAGACCACCGCCTCACCTCCGCGGCACACGGCGGCGGCGACAACGGCGACGACGACGTCGACATGGTGGACAACCAGGTGGTCCTCGCCGAAGACAAGAAGTACTACCCCACCGCCGAAGAAGTCTACGGCGAAGACGTCGAAACCCTAGTTATGGATGAAGATGAACTTCCTCTTGAAACGCCGATCATTAAGCCTGTTAAAGCCCTAAATTTTGAACTCGGTGTGAAGGACTCGTCTACTTACGTGTCGACTCAGTTCTTACTCGGTCTCATGTCGAACCCTAATTTGGTTCGCAATGTCGCTCTTGTCGGTCATCTTCACCATGGGAAAACGCTTTTCATGGACATGCTTGTTGAGCAGACTCATCATGTCTCTACTTTCGATACGAAGAATGAGAAGCATATGAGGTTGTTTACTCTCATTGATTTTGAACATGTTTATCGAAAAGTGTTTCGTGAAATTACTTGTTCATGACTTCTGTTTAGCTGTAGGATGGATATGCTTGTTGCTTAATTGCGTGGAAAATGATTTATTGACTATCATTTGAGCTTTACATATACTTTGTATATGATTTCTGTCGATTAAAAGGAAATGTAGAGCTCGTGAGCGATAAATCTTTGGTGCTGAATTCGGAACTATGATGGTTGTCGTAGATTAAAATTCAGTTAAGTTCGAATGTTGCATTTTTGCGTTAGTTATTGTTTTGAATGGTGAGTTATTTAAAGTATCTTGTGGAATTGTTGTTGTTGGGTGGTTTTTATCGAGGAAGAACATGGAAGCTGAGATTGTTAATGTGATGTTTTAGGTATACTGATACGAGGGTCGATGAGCAGGAGAGGAGGATCTCGATTAAGACAATGCCGATGTCGCTTGTTCTCGAGGATAGCAACTCAAAATCGTTTCTTATTAACATCATGGATGCCCCAGGTCATGTGAATTTCTCGGACGAGATGAGTGCTGCTTTACGGCTTGCTGATGGGGCTGTCCTTGTTGTTGACGCTGCCGAGGGTGTCATGGTGAGTGATTCCTGTTGTTTTCTCTGGCTGTTTTCTAGTCACTAAAATCTGTATGGTTCACCATATGTCGATGTTCAGTTTGCCAGTTATCACATCCTAATGTTTTCTGATGCGTTATCTCCATTTCCGCTGTATGAATAGATGCTTGCGAGTGACATGTTATGGTGTAATACATATTGGTGTCTTGTTGTTTAAATCTCTGTAGTATCATTGTTAAATCTAATACTTCTAGAGGCAGCACTTAAAGCTTAATGTTTCGATATTTTGTCTCAGACACTCGTCCTACATCTATTTTATACTTATCATATTAGGCCATAATGGTGGGGGGCAAGAACGTTTTCACTTAACTTAGCATTAGCTGTATGATCGTTGCTTCAGTCTCTAGCGATAATCTGGTTTGTGCTTAGGTTTATGTTCTGCCCTGTAATACGTAACTTATCGCTTCTCTGATCTGATAGGTCAATACAGAAAGAGCTATACGGCATGCTATCCAGGAGTGTCTTCCAATCGTTGTTGTTATCAACAAGGTAAATAGATCACAAATTCAAACTCATACATTATTAAGTTATAGTTTCAGACTTTCAGTATTATGAAGTGTTAGATGTGCTTACAGTTTTTAGTTTTCGTTTATTTCGTTCTCTTGAAGGTTGACAGATTGATAACTGAACTGAAATTACCCCCAAAGGATGCCTACCATAAGTTAAGACATACCATAGAGATCATCAATAACCATATTGCTGCAGTGTCCCCGGCTGGGAATGTTCAAGTCATTGATCCGGCTGCGGGAAATGTCTGTTTTGCTAGTGCAACTGCTGGATGGTCATTCACTTTGCAGTCATTTGCTAAATTATACGTGAAACTGCATGGCATACCATTTGATGCTATCAAATTCGCTTCTCGTCTTTGGGGAGACATGTACTATCACGAAGACACCAGGTCATTCAAGAGAAAACCTTCTGTTAGTGGAGGGGAAAGATCTTTTGTCCAGTTTATCCTTGAACCTTTATACAAGATATATAGCCAAGTCATTGGGGAGCATAGAAAGAGTGTCGAAGCAACTCTGGCCGAGCTAGGTGTTACACTTCCAAATTCAGCTTACAAGTTAAATGTTCGACCATTGCTAAGGCTTGCATGTAGTGCGGTTTTTGGCACAGCTACAGGGTTCACTGATATGTTAGTTCACCATGTTCCTTGCGGTAAAGAGGCTGCTTCGAGGAAGGTTGCTCATATATATACTGGGCCCAAAGATTCAGAGATATACAAGTCAATGGAGAATTGCGATCCTTCTGGTCCTCTCATGGTTAATATCACCAAACTTTATCCAAAAGCAGATTGCAGTGTTTTTGATGCTTTTGGTCGGGTGTATAGCGGAGTGATCCAAACAGGGCAGTCGGTTAGTGTGCTGGGAGAGGGGTATTCACCTGATGACGAAGAGGATAAGGAAGTTAAAGAGGTTACAAAGTTGTGGGTTTACCAAGCTCGTTACAGGATACCTGTTAGCAAGGCTCCACCTGGTTCATGGGTTCTTATTGAAGGCGTGGATGCCTCTATAATGAAGACCGCTACACTTTGTAATGATAATTATGGTGATGATGTCTACATATTCCGTCCTCTTCAGTTCAACACACTTTCAGTTGTGAAAACTGCTACAGAGCCA
Source organism: Dianthus caryophyllus (assembly GCA_023091065.1). Lineage (NCBI taxonomy): Eukaryota > Viridiplantae > Streptophyta > Magnoliopsida > Caryophyllales > Caryophyllaceae > Dianthus > Dianthus caryophyllus. The sequence goes on from CM041522.1 coordinate 7,390,893, forward strand.
CTTAATCCGAGTGAATTACCGAAGATGGTTGAAGGTCTTAGAAAAATTAGTAAGAGCTATCCTCTTGCGATAACAAAAGTAGAAGAATCTGGAGAACATACAATTCTTGGAACTGGGGAGTTATACCTTGATTCCATCATGAAAGACCTTAGGGAACGGTATTCTGAGGTTGAAGTAAAGGTATGTTTTTCCATTTTCTTGTTATCATGCTAGTTATAATTTGCACCACCGATCATTGTTTAACTGCCTCATTTCGATTATTTCCTCATCGAGGTTCTGTTTTTAGGTCTCGCACTCTTGCTTGAATGCACTTATAGTATTTTGTTTCATAATTATAGGTAGCAGATCCAGTGGTCTCATTTTGTGAAACAGTGGAAGAGCAATCGTCGATGAAGTGTTTTGCTGAAACACCAAATAAGAAAAACAAGATTACTATGGTATGTTATTCATAGACATTCAGTTTCTGCTATAATTTCCAGCATTTACGGAATGTTCTTGTCTATCTATGATCATCTGTGATCTGAATTTATATCCATGTAGATTGCAGAGCAGTTAGAGAAAGGTCTCGCTGAGGATATTGAGCATGGTGTTGTGAGCATTGATTGGCCTCGGAGAAAGCTTGGAGACTTCTTTCAGTCTAAATACGACTGGGATCTTTTGGCTGCTCGTTCTGTTTGGGCATTTGGTCCTGATAAACAGGTACGGGAACGTAACTCTTGAAATCTGAACCTAGGTTACTGTGCTAAGCTATTTAAATATTGCATCTAGGGTTATGGTTTTGGATATCTTATTGTCAGTTAACTTACAGGGGCCTAATATATTGCTGGATGACACACTCCCAGCTGACGTTGACAAGAATTTGCTGAACGCCGTGAAGGATTCTATTGTTCAAGGGTTAGTCACTTTCTCGTTGTCCTTGATGTCGTGATTCGCCTAATTTAGTCACTAAATTATTCTCTGTTTGCTTTGTTGTGAAGGTTCCAGTGGGGTGCCCGTGAAGGTCCCCTGTGTGACGAGCCAATGAGAAATGTCAAATTCAAGATGGTTGATGCTAGGATCGCAACTGAGCTGTTGCATCGGGGTACTGGACAGATCATTCCTACTGCCCGTCGTGCAGCTTACTCGGCTTTTCTTTTGGCTAGTCCTCGTCTTCAGGAGCCGTATTATCATGTCGAGGTGTTTACTTGTTTCTGTTGTGAACTTTTGATATATTCTTCCAGAACTTTCTCTTCAATTCTCCTAAATTGCATTAATTGATTGTTTCAGATACAAACCCCAATAGACTGTGTCTCTGCCATCTATACCGTGATATCTCGCAGACGTGGCCATGTGACTGCTGATGTTCCGCAACCAGGGACCCCAGCATATCTTGTGAAGGTTGGTTTTTTCGGTGCATATGTTCTGCTAAAGACTTTTTTTTTCTTTCGTATAGTTTACATCTTCTACCTGATCTTTTCTAAATGTTTGCTTATTGTGTTCCAGGCATTTTTGCCCGTAATAGAGTCATTTGGATTCGAGACTGATCTGAGGTACCATACTCAAGGTCAGGCCTTCTGTTCTTCAGTTTTTGATCACTGGGATACTGTCCCTGGAGATCCATTAGACAAGAGCATAGTGTTACGACCTCTTGAACCCGCTCCTATCTCGCATCTCGCACGGGAATTCATGGTGAAAACAAGACGTAGAAAGGTATTGGTTTCCATACTTGATTAGACGTCCTTTGTCTAGAAGCGTACTGTAGTAGTGTTCTACGGAGTATGTTGAAGGAAATTTGTGTTGCTTTTTGTCCGAAGCTTGGTGTGCTTGTTCCTAAATTACAACCTGAACTCTGCTTTGGTGATCATATTTGCAGGGTATGAGCGAGGACGTCAGCATCAACAAGTTTTTCGATGAGGCGATGGTTGTGGAACTGGCTCAACAGGCTGCAGGCCTTCACATGCAGATGCTATAGTGCAGTGTTGCTAGCCGCTAGGTTTGATGTTTGACTCGGTTCAGTTCAGGTTTAGGTTCAGGAAAGGGGTCCGAGTTCATAGAATAGTGTACCAGAGAATTATAGAACGGGAGCAAAATTCATTCAGCTGGAGGATTCAGCTACCGAAGTCCTGAACCACGCGATTGTGTCAAGCCTGCTGATGTTTCATGTCATCGTATATTTCTCTATATCAGGCAGACGTTTGAGGAGTTGTGTGCATCAGTTGATAAAAATTGTAGGAGAAAATGCATATTTCAGTTATAAACCGATGCACCGTCTCTTGTACCATTGTATTCCTAAATTTTGCTCACGTTTCCATTTAGACTCGTTAAAGCCTAATTGGTACTCCCGGCTTCTGGTTCGAAAGTTTGAAGTACTTGAGTGTGACTGATGACGGATGAAATAACATTTGAAGCTTCTTAGACGGAGATTTTTTTATGTATGTACTGGTAGAGTCGTACTAAACATGTACTCCGTTGTGTTCATTACAAACGTTAGTGCCATTATACGTGGTTGCTGACGAGTTTCATCTCTCTAATTGTTGAAGCGATATGCATATTTGACGTCCATTGACGAACTTTTGGTGGTAGATTATATTATGTTTATTTCGCTTGTATTAACGACAGGCCAACCTGAATATTCAATCTAGTTGCGTGACAAGTTACCGCAAACATTTTCTGCTCTGTATGACCTTAAACCTTTTGATCTTGTAACAAATCCGTATTTAGATTATGACCAATTGATCTTGCAATCAAAGCTTGTTTCGATCTTGCAATCAAATATATCAGAACAGTGTTACTGTCATTACTCGTTGAAGGCTTGAATCCCATTTTTCATACAATCATACTTCAACAGAACAATTCGTTTTGTTAGCATTTCTTGTTGAAACAATGGGATCGTCTTTAAAAAACTCGTACTTACATTCAGATTGGGTCCTAGTTCTGATCATTTTGCAACTTCTGTCTTTAGATCCACGGGACCCGTAAAGGAAGAGTTTGTGTACTAAAGTTTCACAATCCACGATTTACTTGAACCACGAAATCTATTGATCTTCATAACATTCGAACTTTTCAAAGTATACATCCACAGACCAGTAGTCTGTGTAGCATTACTCTACTCGACTCGACAGTTTCACAGCAAAACTGACTATTAATCAATCAACAGCAACAATAAAGTAAGAAGGAGAAAATTGAAAACTTTATTTTTCCTATTTCTTGTACTCCAAACAACACTTCAAAATCCTACAACAACAGATTCAAACTTTCAAACCCGAAAATCCCAAATGTCTTCTTTAGCTGCTCTTCTCACCTTCGATCTTCTTCTTAGCCTTCTGAGCAGCAGTCGCCTGCGAGTACAAGAATGTCCCGAAAATTGCAATCGCGGACCCCAATGCATTGAGAGGGCGAACCGGGTTACGGAAAACTAAAACAGTGGACACAATCACCACAACTCTCTTCATTGTGTTCCCCACAGAGAAAGTGAGTGGACTGATTTCATCCAATGCTTGGTACGACGACTGATTATACAGATGATAAAACACACCAGCAATCATAACCCACAGATAGAATGTCATTGGATTTCCGACAGTTGAAATCGCTTTCTGATAACCTTGAACCCACTGCGCTCCCTCGACGTAGATAGCTGCAGGAAACAAATATATAAACGAGATAATACTAATCCAACCATACAAGTTCAACCCATCAACTTCCTTAAAACTCTGCAGACTTTTCTTAGAGTAAATGTTTCTGAGCACGAAACCGACGTTGCTGATCATAGCACCCCACAACCCCTGCAGATTGAAGGAGACCTCGGTCACGGCTGCAAGAGAGCACCCAAACACAATGGGGAGGATCGACATCCACACGGAAAGCGGGTACGATTCCCCGAGGAAAGTGGAGAAGATCACAGAGAAGACAGGCTCAGCAGACTTGATAACATGAGTGAATGATACAGCGACTTTCGAGAACGATACACAGGCTGAAATGTGGCCTATGGTGTGGAACAATGCAGGCATAAGGAGTGCGACGATAAACGGTTTCGTGATCTTGGGACATTTTTGAAGCTTGAATGCCCACAAAAACAGCATCCATATCGAACCGACTAACAGCTGAAATGATGCTAAAAGCCATGGATATGGGAAAATGTTGAGGCATTTTTTGTTGTAGATGTTGAACACTATGTTCTGAAAATACCATAGACCAAAAACAAGTGCAAGTTTTAGGGTTTTTGAGTTATCTTTTGGGGGTTCCTCTGATACATCTGAAGACGATGATGAAGATGAAGATGATGATTTGGGAATTAGGGTTTTGGGTTTCAGCAAAAGTGTGGAGGATTTCAAATTAATTGATGGGTTTTGGAGATTATGGTGAGTGAAATCATGGGTCTTGATTTGATTTGGGAAAAATGCAGAAATTTGTGAAGATCTAGAGAGTTTGAGGGATGAAACATGAGGAAGAAAAGAGGGATTTTTTGATGGTTTTGATGTGAGTGGAGAAAAAGGATGAAGATTTAGAGCTTGCATTGTTGCAGAAATTTTGGGAGTAATTTTTTTTGCAGAAAATCAAATGTAATTTGGGGGAAAATTTGGAGGTTGGTGAAAGATTAAATTGAAGATCAATAAAAATTAGGGTTTATGTTTGCATTGAAATTTAATACTCCCTCCTACCCATATCTATTGTCCCTTTTGCCCCAATTTCTTACCCATCAAAATGTCCCTTTTGCTTTTCCCCATGAATTATTTATTATTATCTACCCCCAACTCACCCAACTATTTACCCACTACCCATTACTTTTTATTATTCTATTCAACCCTCTCTCCTATTATCTTACCCCTACCCATTACTTTTTATTATTCTATTCAACCCCATAAATTTTCTACTTTATCCCAAAAGGGACAATAGATATGGGTAGCAGGGAGTAAATAGTTTGACTAATTTTGAAATTTTTGGTAGTTGTAATGTGTTGTGTGTGTGATGATTTCTGATGAATGTGGTGGACTTTAGTGGGCTGGACCAAACATAAGTGAACAATTGATGTTTTTTGTAGTTATGTTTTGTGGGTGTCTACTAAATATACAAATTTATTAATGTCGGCCGAAATTTATTCTCTCGTCGTTGAATTCTAAATGAATCATTTAGAATATCTCGATTTTAAATTAGGTACGAGTTTTTGGTATAGTAAAAATTGCATTTTAAGTTTAGAGAACATAAAAAAAAAATTCGTAGCAGTTTTTTTTTTTTACTTGGCTAAAAGAAAGGTAAACGATTAACTTGAGATGTTTGAAAACAAACACAAAAATTATTTGAGGAGATTATAACTTGTATTATATGCATCTCATGACCCGTGTACGATAATCAATCGAGAATAGTTGTCGTGTTCGTGTTTGTGTTTGCAGTTGATTAAGTAGCATATAAGTACAATCCATATGTCATGGCATTAAAACAGTTTGTGAAGCAAATATGATAGTACTACGGAGTATGTAATACAGAGACGAAAACAGGTATATGGTGATCACTTCCACTTGTGGAACTTGCCTCGCCCAAACATCCCATAATGCTTACCAAACTTGCCATGCTTGAACTTCCCGTGATGACCGTATCCGAGATGACCATATCCGTGATGACCGTGATGATGTCCATGCGAAAGATGGTGAGCACCGTATAACGTTGCTGCTGCCGCTGCTCCTCCTGCTAACATTCCCATATTTGGCCCATACCCTGTACAGTTCAATTCAGTTCATTAGATTTCAATTCAATTCAGTTCAGTTTAGTCCAGTCCAGTTTAGTTTAGTTCATAAATACTAAGTTAAATGGAAGCGTGTACCTGAATGATGCGAGGACGAAGGATAAGGGTAGCCTGAATGATGAGGGTACGACCCGTGGGGCGGATATGATACGGGTGGGTATGCACAGGGTGGTGGTGGGTACCCTGAAGGTGAGTATCCACCATGAGGCGGGCATGGCGGATAACTGTGAGGTGGGTACTGGTGGTGTGTGGGTGGGTATCCATATGGAGACCCATATGACGACCCGTGGCCATAGTGTCCCACACCATAGCCCATAAGAGCTGACATCAAACCTTTGTCCTTAGTATCATGTTGTTCACCCATATTTTTCGGCCTAAATCAATAAATGCATTGTTCAGTTTTATAATATAGGACATTTAAACGAATGAAAATTCAAATGTATGTGACATATCGTGGCTAGACAGTCCATTTTAGCACTCGATGGTAGAATCGATAATACTACATCATTTGGGTATCTGATGTGTTTACATGAACGAGGTACTTGAACAACAACGCAATGTTCATAAAAGATGTAAACTACAAGATTTTGAAACACAAAATAGACTACCATGTATGTTCAATAAAAAAAAAACTACAAATCCTGTTACGAAAACGTTAAAAATAATTCAACTTCTTGAACGATTGACAACAAAAATAAATGCCAAAGATTTTTTGTACAAGATCATGAATATTTCTCTATCTCTAATTAATTTTATAAACTTTTTAACACGATCATATGAAAAATAAAATTTTATATGCATGAAAAATAAAACAAACAAAATCAAACTCTACATACAAGAAAATATTCCATATAAAATTACACACATAATGAATTGCTACAAATTAAAGACTTGAATTAAATTCATAAAATAACTTGCATCAAATTTTATACAATAAAATAAAAGTTTTAGGAAACAGTTTTTTTACCTTAGGTCCTTAACAAATTAAATGTTTAGATTTCTGAAAATATAAGAGACAATATTAATATTCTTATGTTGTTATAGGGGAACAATATGAGAACACACGCTTAGCTTGTACGCGTATTTTTTTTATATTCTTTCTTATTAACAATTTTTTTTTCTTTTTTTTTTTTTCCGATGACTTTGACCCTGTTCTTTTCGGCATATTAGACCTGAATTAATAGAGCAATATAGTTGAACTTATAAACTTTGAGTTGTCTTTAGTTGGGCTGAATTGAAACGAGTTTAAATTAAGCCGAAATGAACATGACTTTTTATGTCTTACTTGAGTTTATATAAAGTCGAAGTTTATCGGTATAATTTTTACACGAATAATGATTAATTACTCTAATTTTTATTTTTTTTAATATTTAATTTGTTGTTGATTTTCGTTTTGAACAATAAACAATTATGTATTCTCATAGCCCTTATATTCTCGTTTCGATACATTGTTCGTTACACAATAAAGTAAAAAAAAAAAAACATGTATCTTATTTACTCGTCGTATTTATCTCGTAATTATTTATGTTATCCTTTCGTCACATCATCTATCGCTTGACAAGTTTAAGTATGAGATGAACTACGAATTTATCAATTTAACGACGAGTGACGTAGACGTAAGGAATATTTGGCATGGCGTTATTGGAATAACATATCGATGACAAGCTTTCTTACGTTCACATTTCAGCAATTGGGATTAGTTAACATGCATGCCTTAATCTATAAGTATTCGCTTCTGAAAGTTCTTAGCAACTTCCGCGACTAATTTCTAAAAGAATGACTATGATTGCGACTTTTTTCGAATAGCATCATCATACTTAACAATCTCACACAAGACTAACTAGCTACAACCGAAAAAAACAAAAAGCGGAAGAAACAACAGAGTGCTAGAGGTCGAGCCAGATTAAAAAACGTGTCTTCACCCGTTAATCAGAAATGTACAGACAACAGCTCACCTCAGATCGATTGTATGAAAATAGCTTCAGTAACAAAGAATTACTCCGTATATAGGTTGAGCCAACCACTGAATTCCAGTTTAGCAAAGTGTTCTATGAGCTAAGCTTAAAAGTCAGAAAGACGAGAAATTAAAATTTACGGAAAAAAAAAACAGAACATACGTTTTTTTTTCCCTGTGTAATTTGACAAAACTCTTAAGAAGAAGAATTGAGAATTATTACCTTCTGTTATAATAAAGTTGGTTTGGAGTATAAATCGCCACGATATAATACAGCAGAAGATATCTACACCGTAAAACTCTTTCCACTACCTGCATCATACTTTCAACTTTGTATACTCCCCGAGAAAAAATGGGAAGGATCTAAGATAAGCGACTGGTCTTGCTAATGCTTAAAGACTCTACATTTTGCAATCTTTTCCGCCTCAGTTTTGCTCAAATGTCGGAATTTGTTGTTTTTCATCCACGTCTCGCCTTGAGCAAAGAGATCGTGAAAGTCGTCTTCTCCCATTTTCAGCAACCTTAGGCCTTCACTCACTCGCGGAAAGAAACCTTCTGGTCTCAAACACCAACTCTTAAAGACGCCAAATAAAACATCCATGTCACCGCCTAATCTTACAACACCACCGTCATGGAACTTCGCGTAGCTCGTTAAAATATTATTGAATATCATGCGATCAACTCCTTTGGCTACACTTTTCCATACCGTGATAAAATCCTCGTTATTTAGACCTTCTTGCAGCGTAGATAGCTTTCCCTGCAAGTAATCCAGAGCCACGAGAAACGACTGCGACACTGTCCACCCTTCTTCTACATTCTCCTGCCACTGTTTCTTATTTCGTACGTAATCTCGGATCTGAGCTTCAAATCCCCTTAAAACAACATTTGTTATCTTACCAACCCATTCCTTTCTAAACTCCTCAAACTCTCGGATTTCTTCCTTGAAAACACCGCTTTCAATTTCCTCCTTGATACCGTCAAAAACACTACTATCAAAAGAGTGATCTTCATTTTCAAGTGCCATTTCTAGAAAGAAGTCGTCGTCAGACCTGACTCTCAAGACTGATCCAATATGACGAGCAGAATTAATAGAAGTTGAAACTCGGCCCAAAGCGTCGTCATCTGCCAAAGCAGTGAGGCCTTCTGCTTCAAGACATTTGTTTAGCAGGCATTTCAGATACTCCTGAATAATCGGCACACCTACTAATCTGACAAATTGAGATCTCAAAACTACAGTAGGGAGAGACTTGCAGCGTTCAATGACCCATTCCACTTGTTCTAGCAGAATGAATGAAATCGTAGGAGATTTATAATCGTCTGAACCTGGAATTACCATTCCCTGAGTCTTAATTATCCAATTTCTATCGTCCTCCATCTCTGGCTTTAATTTTTCTAGTAGAGTCGCAAATTCTATTTCTGCCCATATATCAAGCCAATCTGGTCTATCACAGAAGACGGACAGAGACGACATCCTCTGCAACAGACTATAATCAGCAGAATCTATGATACCCGAGTGGGAAGCCAGAGCTCGTATTCTTTTATCGAAAGATATCATCAAATCAACCAGATGAAGCCATGACATCCTTGTATGCAGCCTAACATCTGTTGTACTTTCCTCACTCAGACGAGAACAGTGCGCAGAGAATATCTCCTTTGCCAAGTAAGTTGACAGGGAGGTCACCATGGCAGAAATCCATTCCTCCCTGCAATTGTAACCTGTCAACATAGCTTTGTCGACTAATGGTTGCAACAACTCATCAATTGAGTCTATATAGTCTCTGGTAATTTTATAAACAAGAGCGAAAATGAATTCAGGTTTCTCTATCCATCTCTGGAAATGAGTATAAGACGCACGAGCGAGAGGATCGACAAGTTCTTCGATACCCCAAAGTGGCTGGTATTGCGCAACATGTACGCGATGCCCCTCAAGTTGCCGCAACTTCCTTCGTCGTTGTAATTGCTGCAGGCTGCACAAGGCTAGAAAACTTTCACAATAGTTTTTCTTAAGATCTCCGTGCATTGCGGAAATAGGATTCATCACTTCAGACGTTCTTCCTGAATCTGAAATTGAAGAGCTCAATGTTGAAAGGGGAGGCGGCCATCCGAGGGAAGAAAGAAGAGTGCGATGATCAGCAATGGCCTGGGGTCTCAAACTAGCCAAGGCTCGATTTACTCTATCATCAGTAGCAGACACAAGTCGGGCCCACTGAGGGTGATCCTTCATTACCGACACCAAAACATCTTCCACTAAGTTTAATGTAGTTATAGCATTGGTGTGTGATTCCTGCTAAACAGAAGAAATCATCACTAACTATAGCAGAATACATAATTATGTATTGCCAAGATTATAATAGTTTCAGGCATAAGCGTAACCTTTAAACTTTGTGTTATAGGATGTTTCTTCAAAGTTCTGTTCATCACAGAAGAGACTTCATCTTCGATTTCACCGACTAGCTGATTAAGCTTCAGCGTAGTCTCTGGAAGGAAGATCAACATATTTTCACATTCAGCATGTATTGAGCAAATATCAGTGCAGTCTAGAAGATTAAAGGAAAACAATTGAGCCTAGTAAATCACAGCCAACAAATACTCGTGTCTCATGTAGGCAACAACTTAGTGACATTTTTAAATTCATAGTCTAAGAATGGAGCACCATTTGCACAAGTGCTGCTGAAAAATTGTACATGGACAGACGGAGTACTAACGCAGACAACTTGGTGTGAAAAAAAATTGTGTCAAAATCGTTGCGCTAACGCAGTACGAAATGGGAACAGAGAAAGTGTCCACTGTCCAGTATCAACAAGCTAACTCCTTTTTCTATATCTTTAGGAGAGTCGAAATTTTTGGGAAACGCTAAAAATACGCTTTTACCTAAGTACAACAAAATGTAACAGCGAAGTGACAGGAAAAGCACAAACTTTATAAAACCTACGTCCATTCGGCCAAGTGAGGCTCGCTCTTTTAGGGGTCTTACAAAACAAAGTAAATTATGGAGTAATAAATAATGACTCTGTGTAGCAGTGCACTGAGTAATCTAAAAGGACAAGGGACGTAATTCTAAAAGCCCCTTCCTTTTCACAGTTCATCAATGATGGTCTAACAGTTCTACCGCTAAATCGTAATTACCACGACGAAGATGGCCCATTAAAAGGTTCACAGCTTAACCTAGTTAGTTCAACTAAAAAGTCTAATGCATTGCACAATTACCCTGGAAAGTTATTACTCGACTATCCTAATACAAGAACATAGAAAGGCACATCCTTTTCCAGCTAACTTTCAGCTGAAGGCGTGAACCTTCAACAGCCTCCCAAGTCTCAGCAAACTAACAAGTCATTACTCATTCCCGTCAATTTCTCAGCTGAAATAGTAACCACATGTTCCATTTATCTCTACATGTGTCATCCCCAAGAAAAGTGTCGAGATTTGATTGATCCCTTAGTACTACTGTTCTTAGTTATCTTAAAATTCTTTTCTTTCAATGCATAACTCAAAGACACACTCTATCAACACCTAGATCCTACAATATCAACCCTCGTATTATCAGAATGTGATTCAAAAAGACTCTACGATGCCTCAACCAAATTCTCGCATTGACACTACACCGATAACAATTCCCCAAAGTGATAAAATGGAGGGTGTGGATGCACATTGCGTTAACAATAAACAACGTTGTTTCTGAACGATCCACAACCAAAAATGCATCGAGAATTTTATCGACTGACTGCTACCAAAGTACGAAGGACGACCAGCCATTTTAGTGAGCCAAATTGCTTAATTCTTACATCAAAGATACAGAAAGATGGAAACTTTAATAGAAATTAAGTCGCATCTATCGACTCACCAGCGTAATTCCTCACGATTTCGACCATTTTAACCTCCTTTGCAAGCGCCGGAAGCTCTTCCACCACCATTTGCTCCCCTCCTCCATCTACAAACACCAAATTTCGCCATATTCAAACACACGTACTATAATAATCATCATTCAAAAGCATTAATTAATTCAGCTAACAATTCACGAACCTCTAAACTGCACCGATTTCAGCAAAAAAAAAAAAAAAAGTAATTAAGCTGCAATTCATCAATTTAGCTAAAAATTCAAACAATTTCACCTCTTCCACATCAAATTCAGCTAACATTCATCAATTCAGCAAACAATTCAAACAACGTGATCACTAATTCCACAAAATATAGCAAATAATTCACCGAAATTTACCAGAAGAAGACGCAAATGAAGAAGAAATAGACTTAAGATCTTCAACTCGATGACGAACACCGTCAAATGCAGCGCCAATTTGACGAGAAGATGAAGCGTAAGAGAGAAGCAATGCTTCGAGTTGACGAGTTAGATCGGCGAGTTGGTGAGTCAATCGAGAACACTCGGCGTCGAGTTCGGTGACCAGGTGAGTCGACTCGGTGAGTCTGAAGTCGTGTTTAGGGCGAAATGTGGTGTTGAGGAAGGATTTGACCGCCGGAGAAAGCTTTGATGTCGCCGGTAAAGTCACCGGCGATTTCGTCGACGGCGACATTGATTGTGTGTTTCTTTTGTTTTTGTTTTTTTGACAAGTTTTAGTGAAATTTTAGGTTTTTGTTTTTTTTGGGAGTTTTTAATTCGATAAAAACTAAATTGTTAATTATCGGGTTTTTCAATCCTATGAACAATTGAACACTAAATTAGTTCAATAAAAGGTTAATTAACATAGATTGTGTTTCGTAAAATAAGAAGAAAAGTTTGATCATAAATATCCAAATCAAAATTCACAGAAGTTTATATATTTGAATGTCGTCCTTTAAAGTTTATACTCTCTCCGTTCAACCTCATTCACAAATCACAATATGATGTCGCGGTGAAGTTGTCGGGGCGCATTTTGTAACGATAATATTATAGTTACGTATTATACAAAATTATATAAATTCAATTCTAATATTGTGCTTAGAAAGACGAATAAAACAAAATCACACATAATTATATTCTCAATTATATATTAACACAATATCGAAAATTCACTGAGTACGTAAATAGTGTTATGTTGTGAGTGAAGTTGTAGGTAGTATATACTTCTCGACTGTAGATAACCTTTGGATCGTTGTACGAACTACAATGTCAGAAGTAGAAGTGAAAAATGACGTACACTTAAAAGTTAAAAGTATGTGTGTATAATCTAAACTCTATCGATAGATTATCACGAACAAATTCTTGGTTAGGATCGTTGAGTTTATACGGAGTAGTAAATAATTATACGAGATAATATACATGACGGGTATTGTAACTTGTCGGCGTCTAAGCCACTCTTGCAATTCCTATTTACACCCGAAAAATTTAAAAAAAAAAAAAAAAAAAAAAAAAAAAAAAAACTCCGTTTTATATACTCGAATTTCCCTATTAAATATAATACTCCGTATATTTCAACATTTAGACAACAGAAGTAAAAGGAGGAAACTCTAGAAGGAAAAAAAAGTAATCCTAAAGTTGTAGCTTAAAGTGGAAAAATGTTGAATGTAAGAACTTGTGCAAGTTGAATCTTATGAATATAAGTATTGTTCCAAGTGTTTGGTTCTCTTCTTATTCTGCAGCTTCCTGAATGCAGACGACTCGATTTGCCTGATACGTTCCCTGCTGACACCCATCAACTCGCCAATCTCTTGCAACGTCTTCATCCTTCCGTCCTCCAGTCCAAACCTCCATCTTATCACCTGACCCTCCCTTGTACTTAGGCTATCGATCACCTTCTCGAGATCCTGCTTCATGAACTGCTTCGTTAACAAGTCCTCGGATGTTTCTGCTTCAGGGTCCGCTATTACATCCTGCGAAAAAAAACCAGTATTTCAACATCAAGTACTTATAATGGTACATGATACGAATTATTATATAACAGTAATGGTGGGTACCGAAGGTTTAAGATTCATATCCAAGCCAACTTTCTGGTCCAGCGATCGTGGAGCCTTAGGGGTCATTAGCACAGCGTTAACCCTTTTCATCGATAACCCTGTTGCTATTGCGACTTCCTCATCATCGGGTTGTCTTCCGTTCTCAGTTATCAGTTGCTTTCTAGCCTCTTTCACTCGGTATGTCGCCTCAACCATGTGGAACTGCATTGCATTCCAGTTAAAAGCATTAAATTTCAACATTGCCTTGAACAGTTCTCGGCTTAATGTTGTCAAGAGTGGAACTCACTGGTAGGCGGATTGTTCTGGACTGATCAGAAAGCGACTTTCGAACTGCTTGTTTAATCCACCAGTGAGCATATGTTGAGAACTTGAAACCTTTTGAAGCATCGAACTTTTCTGCACCTCTAATAAGTCCTCGGCATCCTTCCTGCAAATCAGTAAATTTGACGCCTTTTACATAAAACGCAAGTAAGCAACTCATACGGCTATCACATTTAAACAGCACAAATTATTTTTGAAATCAGACACCAAGACGCATCCTATTTCCTCATGCTACAAGCATGCTAGACAAGTATTTTCGTTAAGAATTTGAGTTGTTTCCATGTTGTTAGGCAAAGTCGGTCGCCAAAATAACAGGGTGTAAGATAATTACTGTCAGAATTTTCATCTGAAAAATAGAACCCAGATTTCTATTTCGATGGACAGATAGTTGATACCTGTACAAGGTCTTGAAGGTTCATTCCAGCGCCTTGATAATTTTTGGCGATTGAAATAACGAGTCTAATGTTGCTTTTGATCATCTTGGCTTTGCACATGGTACCATGAGTTATGCGACTCCTCAGAGTTCTCTGATCAACATCAGCTGCAGCTGCCCATTGTACATACGACGGTTCACTCCCGAATTTAGCCTTTAGTTCATCGAAGAGCCTTTCCAATTTCAGCAAATCCTGCATCAGTTATCGACTTTTGATATCAATGGATAACCCAACCTCAAACAGCAGCAGGAAAATATACCAGACATTTTACTCAGGTTACTGTACAACTACGAAACTTAAGGGTGAAAAAATTTTCAAATAAAAAGAGGCATCATAATATTACTGTTACACGAAGAACTTTGCTTTGCTTTCAAATGTTAAACGAACCTGAATTCCAGCTGACAGTTTTATCTCTTCAGCAGCCGTGAGAAGCTTAGAAGTGCTGGTAGTTCCCCTCAAGTGACGTAAAGGGTCATTATAATCCACTTCTTGTACAGCTGTGCGTTTTTTTCGGCCACTGGAAGTTGCTTTGATCGGGACAACAGTAGATGCTGTCTTTTCAGCAGCCCGTGCTCTCTTGGTCTTTCTCTCTACTTGGCGTGTTGACCTAACCGCTATGCTTTCAGCAAGTACTGCTTCCAACAGTTGAAGTTCCTCTGGAGACGGCTCCAAGTCCTCAGGTTCTGAACTTTCGCACTGCGTAGGGTCGTTTTCTTTCAGAACATTGAAAGAACTCTCGATGTTATTCCCGTTGTTCGGAAGCTGCTGTTTCTCTAATCGTTGACTACTTTTCAATTGGAGCAGTTGACCATCTGAGAGAACGGGTTTTGAGTCTGGCTGTGAAGGCTGGCTAGTGCTAGCCATAAGTGCTGCGTCCTTTGCTAACTTTGCTGCAGCCCTCGCCAAAGTAAGTGCTTCAGCAGCGGCTGCAGCAATAACAGCTTCTTCATCTTCTAGTATGGTTACGGCTGCAAATGTTGAATCGAACTTACCCTGGGGATTAAAAAGCAAAAAGGCGCACCAGGATAAACAAAGCTTCGTGATTATCGTATCCCAAAGACAGAATTGTTGAAGAAATAACAGGGACTTTCTAGTTGCGCATCTACTTCAAAATTTATCTATACAGATTCTCAAGAGTTACGAAAAAAACTAAAATAGTCGTCGACAGCTTATTCATATGAGGCCAGAATGTAGACAGATAAGTTTCGTCTTTAGCTTTAGCCGTAATGTCGCTACTGCAGTCCATGGTAGTAGAGCATTGCCACAAAATATTTGGTGGTGTTCATTTATTTTGACAACTACTCAGCATCTATCACCAGTGCATATGTCGTTAGTGCAGCCTCACAGGCGGCATTACAGAGCAACGAAAATCAAAGACGGTGCCAAGAACGAGTACATAATAGTAGGAGAGCATTACATATTAGCAAATATATACATAATACATTACTTTTCTATTTTATGACTTCATGACAAACAAGTTGTGAGAGCGGTAACTCCAGAGCTAGAATTACATCAAGAACAGTTAGAACGCGGCTACATATCGAAGAAGCCATATCATACACATACACTCAGGATCTTGCTCGAAACCATCGAAATCCTCATTGTGCAGTGCACCCAGGCAAACAAGTTTTGAATTTTAAAAATTGAGTTTAACCAGAACATATGAGTACAGAAGCAAATTTGCGTGTCGATTAACAGCAACAAAGAGGCCTCACCTCATCAGAAGGTTTATCCAAAGGATCAACATAAGTCAGAGGACCATAAGCAGGAAGCGAAGTTGAATTAGACTGAGCATAAGCTAAACGTAGCTTCTCAATATCAAACTTCACAGTATCAGTGACAGTTGAAGGCGGTGGAGAAGTAGACACTGCACAATGAGTGCGGAAGCAACTCATTTCTCTACTTCTTACTGCACAAATTCACACAATCAATATAAAGAATACACCTATAAATCCCACAAAATTCATTCCATACAATACAACTGGAAGAAAAACGACGCCCTTCATCGCAGTTGTATGGTCTCCAGTTGACTTTGGTGGTTAAACAATGTCAAAACTGATCAACTCCGACATAATTTCATACAATCACGATCAACAACACACGAATTTATCCCCTCAAATCCCTCACATACAAAGCTTAATTGGAGTATTGGACTAACAAAATTTTATCCTTTGCTTCATGATACAATTGAAAAAGTTCAGCAAGACTGTAACATTAAGCTACAAACAGTGTAAGTCCCATAATCACGGAAAAATGCACTCCTTGTATCCCATTCGAATAGTATCCAATCGACTTTGGTGGTTAAACAATGTCGATTTTGATCACTGTATTTGCATAACATGCAATTTTAGTTTTGACATTATACAAAAATGACAAATTATCTAGACATAGATTTAGATAAAATAACACCAACAGTCAAAATTGACATCTGTTAACTGCCGAATTCAAATACCAACAACAAAATCGCAACAAAAACAGTAATGGGCAGTAATTAATACCATAGAAGTTCAGTAAAAATGAATCAAGTTCACACATTTTAGACATTACAGCAATGAATGACATGAAATAGTAAAAACCCAAGTAAAAAAGATGAAGACTTTGAGCATGAAACAGTAAAAGAGAAACATGGAAAATCATACAGAGAGGTGCAGAAGAAGAAGAAGAAGAAGAAGATGATGATGTGGTGGTGGAAGAAGGGAGAAGAATGGAGGGAAGTTTGCATTTGAAGTGAGGTAGTAAACATGTCATTCTTCTTTGTTGCTTACAAATCCTACTTGTTTTTGATGATAATGATGATGATGATGATGATGATGATGGGGTTTACACTTCTTCTTCTACATCAAATCATTTCCACAAGAAAGCAGAGAAGAGGAGTGAATTTGAAAGAGAAATAAGGCCTATCTAATGGATAAGGAAATGGGTGTGATGATATATTTGCTTGGTTTAGCCTCAAAATTCAACCTTTTTTTCTCTAGTTTTTGGTGTCGGGGGTGATCTTTTCGGTTTAATTTCAGTTCTTAAAATTCAGTTTAGATCAGTGTTTATAAATTCAGTTCTAATTTCAGCTCCTATAAGTTTAATTAACACTGACTTCGGCTCCTATAAATTTAGCTCTTTTAAGTTCAGCTTTTATAAGTTCAGTTCCTATAAGTTCGACACCAAAAAGGCGAAAAGAATAAGGCCAGTTTTTCTTTTTTTTTTTTTGTTTTTTTTTGTTTTTTAAATTGGGGTGAATTGAACTGAACATATAAAATACAAGTAATATTTGTTTTTATTCGATTTAGTTGATGTAAATCGAAGTAGAATATTTAAGAAAAGGATCAGATAATAGTTTTCACCTTAAAAATGGATACTACTTGTGATCAAGATGAATTTCAAGTTGCGGTGTCAGTGCAATGTAACCAAAATGAGTAGAATTTCTCATTATTCAAGGGTTATATTTGGATCAAAAATGATCATTGAAACAAGTCACTTATAATTTATAACCTTATAATAATTCAAGTAAATTTTTCACTTTGAACCAATTATTTATGTATTATTACAGTATTTAATTAGACCAAAACATCTTCAATAAGTTTAACAAATTCAACCCTTAGGCTATAACCCAAATCAAAGGAGTGGCCAATACTATTTTCCACCTTAGGTTAGGATCAAAAGTGAGTGAGTGAGATGATCTCACTCAACAACATTAACACCACCATGTTAACTCCATCTTTACCATCATCATCATCATCATCATCATCATCATCATCATCATATTCATCATCATGCAACCTTATGTTGATGAACACCTTCAACATCAACCCTAAAGTCACCACCTTTCATTCATCCTACACACCCACACCTCATGCAATCAACTTCAAACCCTCCAAACAACTTCAACAACAACCCCCTCAAATCCCCATAATCAATCCCTCTACAAATCCCAAATTCAATAACAACAATGATGATCATGATCATAATGATGATGATGAAGGTTATAAGAAAAATAAGGAGAAATTTGAGAGTATATCACATATACAAGTGCCTAGGCAAAAACACATCTCTGTTTCTAAAACCCACCTTCTTAATTCCCTCACCACCTTCCTCGACGATGTCGAAAATGGTGGAGATTCTGCTGTTTCTCATTTCCTTCTCCTTGCCTCGTATGTATTCATTTTTATTTTTATTTTAGTTTTTGTCAAAAAAAAAATCTATGTTGTGGTTTTGGGAGGTTTGCAATTGTGTATGTGGGTTTTGGTCTTTCCCCATGTGTGTGTATAGTGTGGTGATCGTCGTGCTCGTACATGATTAAAAAGTTGAGACGCGTTTATAAGTTAGTGAGCTACTCCTTTCTGTCTCAAATATATATGGTTTTGCTAATAGTGATGATATGTTCAAATGTTGCTGTGTATCTTGTTGATTGATTATGTAGAAAGGTTTGGTCTTTTGGAAATTTTGCATTGCTTGGTTGTAAGACGAGACACAAGCCCGCTACAATCTACACATATGAATTTGATAAGACGGTGTGGTTTGGATGAGTGCGAGGAGAGAGATGAAGGTACTGAGGGTAGGATGGGTGAAGTGCGTGATATTCATGAAAATTATCTTCGGTTTTCCTTGGGTTTCCATGGAGTTGCATGCCTCATGTGTAACTTAAAAGTAATTGAGGTACTTCGAAGTAAGTTGGGTGTAACTAGTTAGCTCATTTCCTCACTTACTCTCCAAGGGTGGAGTTTATGTTGGATTGTTTAGTACTCCGTATTAAATATCGATAAAGTCTTTGTTGGTCTAGTCGTCTAGATCCTTAAAGCAAAGTGCCTTGTTTGTCGTTTGTAGATGTCTCGTGTTCGTGGACATTTCTTTGTCGTTGCTGTTATAAACGAGTGTTGAAGTTTGTTTTCTTTTCGCTTGTTCATAGATGCTTAGACTCAATTCTTCATGCTGAGCATAAAAGCATATTGGAAGAAATGCGGGCTGATTACTTTTCCTCTCAATCTCTGAGAAATGTAGAGGATATGCCTCCTACGGGTCTTACAAAAGACAGTCAAGCTGGTTCTGTGGAGAGCGTTGAGCTTGATGATCGGGGGAATGGGGGTGTGTCGAGTGAAGATGACAGATTCGAGGTAGAGGACAATCAAAGGTCGTTTCTGAATGGGTTTGACTTGATGCAATTATTTGGCTCGACATCTGCTGATTCTAATAAGGATCTGATAGAAAACTCAAGGTACGAATTTTCACAAGCTTTGCTTCACTTAAATTGACGAGGATTCTACCTGTTTTCTACGGAGTAGTATATATGAGCGATGATCGTTGTATGTCATTCGTAATGAATTAAATCCCGTCCTTCAGGCAACATGAACTTACTGTGCAGTACCTCTGAAGTTGCTACTGCGACTCGTTTTCAGCGGTCTTTCATGAAACTCCTCCAGGATGCGCAGTTCGAAGAGCTTTCTGCGAGGGATTTGATGATGACAGCTGCACTGAATACTGATTATCTTCTCACTTTGCCGATATATGTTGATTGGAAGAGAGCTTCTGAGTCTAATGCAATTATATTCAGGTGACGATCTTTTTTAAGACTATGTCTTCGTCAACTGTTGAAACACACTACAGACATGGTCATCTTTTATAAGAGTCATGCTCACTAAACTTCATCTGTCCTTCAGTAATCAGTAGTGAGTAACTTTCTCTCCAATCTCATTTTCCGCTTCAATAATGAGAAAACATTTAAGGTAAAGAGAGTAGCATCGCTGTTGATGGAGATGAATTATGCACTCTATCTTTACATACCAAATTTTAATCCGTAATAGTTCATTATTATTTTTTCAGGCGAGGGTACAGTACTGAAAAGGAGAAGGGGTTGCTCATCGTAGAAAAACTTGATTACTTACAATCCGAAGTTCTACGAGCAATTTTTGACCTCGTATCAAAACCACTGTTGAAAATTGGAGCCTGGATAAAAGAGGTAGTATAGTTTTTTCTTGTATTAAAAGTCAGCACTATTTTCTCCATAGATTTCAAATACGTTGCGCGCCTGTGTTCATTCGATGAGATCTTCTTATGGACATATGGTTATGGTTATATCTTCTTCCAGGCTATTCAAAATGTCAGACAGAATGAAGATGTGTCACTTTTGATCAAGAGAGTTCAGTCATGGGTTCAAGAGACGTCGATAAATCAACAGATGTACATTTCTGAGATGCAAACTTTAGACGAGATGTTAAAAGCTGACGGCGATTTAGATAGAGACTTGCCTATTTGGCTGGCTGCGCAGAAAGCTGTTAGTCGTTATGAAGGATTTTTGTCATCGATAGGACCTCGTCGTAGGCTAATTAGGAAGTTTCTTGCTTGGATAGGAATTCTACCGTCGATACCAGAAGTTCCGGTTGGTTTAGACAGTGAAAGTAGTTCGGTTTCTGAACCACACAAGAGGTGCGTGTCTGCCCTTCCCCATTTCTGCCGATATCATATCCTAACGAAATTTTAGAGACGATTCTTCTGCGCAGGCCTGTTTTCTTATCTCGAATCTCACTCAATGATATATGGAGACCCGCTTCAAGTCAATACTGCGGCAACAATGTGTGGAGAATGTTGAAAGTAGGCTTCTCTATCATTTTCTCTCGATCAATCCTACAGGTACCTCCCTATATGATCTTCATAGTTACTGTGTTCAGTGCATGAAAGTATTTATTAACCAAGTGTTTTTACTACTGTGGGATTTTTTCTCAGGAACCTGCTTTTGAGGAACTGATTTTGCTGTACACTGATGAGCCTGTAGATAAAAGAGACACCGATAGATCACATATTCCGTCATTGCAACTAAAGATTTATGAGAAGATTCCTGTTCCAGACTTGCCGGTAACTTCCATAAGTAACTCATTTTATAGGCCTGCACTTCAAATTCAGTTTGTTGATTCGATTTTGGATTCATGGTCATCCATGCAGGTTATTTTCCCACATAAAAAGCTGTCGTTCCGCATAATTGACACCGTAAGTGCTCCAATTACTTCTACTCTACTTCATCTAGATCTGTAGTCGGTAATTATCTTGCTGTTGTCGTTCTGACTGTCTGGTTCATGTGTAGGTACGCCTAGACATTGCATCAATAGCAGGACTGTTGGCCTTCGGCATAAATTACCGTTTTGAAAATGTTGCTTCTTCCCCGTATGTATTTCCCATTTAAAAACCCTTTCTTTCACATAGTGTAATACATTGGGTTTTCATGAGTTTTTGTACAAGATCAACAATTCGTGGACGCTTCTGCAAGTCAAATGTGTTGCTTGAAAATTGAAATTGTGATTTCCTTCTCAGGTCAGCTGTGATGCTCGACATCATTGCTGCGACTGCGCTCATTGTTTTTGCGATACGAGTTGGCCTTGGATACAAACAAACATGGGATAGATACGAGGTAATATCGTAAAATTCTGTTCTTTCTGTTTTTGATTTGAAAAAAAAAAAAAAAACCACAATGGTCTCTTATTGAAACTCCCTATTAACTCGATTCATGTAAATTCTCGTTCTACCAGCTTCTCGTGAACAAGACGCTGTATGAAAAAACGTTGGCAAGTGGTTTTGGATCAGTTCATTTTCTCCTAGATGCTTCAGAGCAACAGCAAGTGAGTACCCGGTTTTAGATGTTGACTTCTTGTTTGCTACAAATTCTTCGGAAAGACGTTCTTACAATAACGCGGCATTAGATTGTTAATCAAAATATCAGTAATCGGTAATGACCAAGTTAAAATGAACTTGTGCAGTACAAAGGATGCATTTTGGCCTATGCAATCCTCCTCAAAGCAGAAAAGACACAGGTTATATTGCCGTTCCACTTATAGAGTTTTCAGTTCATTTCATTTGCTCATAGTTGAAACGATTTAGACAATAAAGTCTCACGAGAAATCAAATGTTGCAGTATCATACTCGAAAATCACTTGGCGAAGAATGTGAGAGTTTTCTGTACACGACATTCGCTGAGAAGGTATTCTTGCCTCTTCTCGAAACCTTCATCTTGATTGTAATTTGTAATGGTCATACTCAAATATACTTTGAAAATATTCAGGTCCAGATGCCAGTCGACAAGGCTGTGGATATGCTGATAAAGTTTGGCCTCATAGAAGAGACAACGATGAGCGGTGAAAGTGTACTGCAAACAGTCCCATGTTCCATGGCATATGACACCCTTCGAGAACGTTGGGACTGTTTGTTGCTCTAATGCTTAGTACATAACTTGTTATAGATATTACTTTTTAGGGGGCCAATTTTGTACAATGTAACGACAATATGATATACAACTTCAATTGCCACTTAGCTTTGTTAAAATATCTGAGACGATCTTGGTTTATCAGTCACCAAATATTGATCCATGACAACAATTAGCAGCGTAACTAACAGGTATCGGCCAAAATGGATCATCACTTGTAACTGCACGTCCATAAAAATGCAAGGAACGACATAAAGATGGCAAACCAGAGGTATAGACTATAAAAACTGCTGAAAAAAATCGGACATGATATAACTAGCTGGTTTCTGGTCACAATTCACATTGCTCAACTAATTGTTTGAAGCAAATTCAGCAAAATTGCAAGTAAACCGGAAAAAAACACAAAGGTGCACACAACCAAAGATGCAACTCTAAGACTTCTGGCCTTCCTCTGCTGCAGCTGCTTCAAAGGTTTCACCAGCTACAAGATCTGGAACCTCGTCATCATCCTCCTCAACAGTATTAAGACCGCTGCCTTCTGCGTTCACATTGAGTCCACCCTTGCTGTACTGCTCGGTCAGCTTCCTCAAGTTCTCCAAGTTATCGGGTCCTGAAACGTAAAACACATATAAATATTTCATTGTTCAGCGACATAAGAAAACAGTTGACGTTAAGTACAGTTAGCAGAAACTAGTACATACCCAGTTGGTTGATAATTCCTGGGAGAATATCTTGCAATTCTGAACATAGAAACCAAACAAGAAACGATTGAGAGACGGTAACATATCCTCAGATAAACAGCAATCAGTGATACAGAGCTCATGTAAATGTCAATGAAAAGCGGTACTTACTCTTTGTTTGCGGTGAGCCGCTGACAACCCAAGTGTTAGCTGCAATGGAAGCTTGAACTGAAGTGAACAAAAACTGTCAGTCCAGATTGATCCATAAATCGAACAACTTAGCATAATTAACAAGCAACACTCCGACACTGACCTTTAGGGGTTTGAAATTGGATAACCTCATCATTCACGAAAATATTCACTTCCTCAATTGCTGGGATTGAGTTGACCCCTAATCTCTTCAATGTACTCTGCAGCCTTTTATCGTCTGTGGTGGTGGTTTTGTGGACGGCCTTCTTCTTTCTGAAATCACACACAAGAAGGAGCTCAAGAGGATGTAAATCTAACACACCATGGACAAGAGGTATTGTTGAAAAATCTTGGTTTGCAAAATACAACATCGAGGTTGTTGATATTTGGCAGTCAATATAGAGTCTAGAAACATTTACAATTGATAAAGAAATTCACTATTTAAAACATGAACTGCGGAGTATTATCTTTCACCGCTACGCCTCTTTTCTAACAAATACGGAGTACATAAGATGATATGCCATTTGCAAAAACACACATTTCTCACAGAGAAAGGTCTACGGCAACATTCAAAAATATTGTAAAACTCAGCCCAAATACGAACATTCATCTATAAGGTACTACAATGATTTATAAAATTACAAAAAGTCGCATCATTTATCTAAAGAGAGCGCATTGTACCATGCGCAACCCACTAAAAGTCATCTACTATCTCCACTTAACAGCTAAAAGACTCGCCTTTCCCATCAAAATCTCGACTTCACTTGCTCTTCTACTGCAAACCGATTACTTTACCTATCTTCTATCACGTTTTCACATTAGTTTTTTTCCCATTATTCCACTTTTCATATTAGAATGTTCAAACAATACTACAATACATGTTGGAGAGTCATATACAGCAATTTTACGCGAAATATCCAATCTTTTTGTTTCAAAGTGAAGTGTCGAAATAAACGCAACTAACGAAATATATTAAAACAAAAGTATATTTATACCTTCTGACACTTCCCTTACCACCAGTGCGAACAGCACCGGCCATCTTCATGAGCTTCTCCACATTCATCTGCACATCATTCAGATAAACAAAGCGAATCAATCGGTTGCAAAAACCCGATTATCCAAACACTAAAAAGCTATGCATTTAATCAAACCACACTCATGAACTAATGAACCAACAACTAAAAAATGTCTTATTACTGAACTGTTAGTTGATTAAACAATAAAAGCACAAAACTTTACACGAAAAAAAAATCATTTAAAACCAAAAAAAACAAAAAAAACGATGACTTAATAATCAAAAAGACGTTTACAACAAAGTAACAGTTGAATCTAATAAAAACAAACAAAACCCAAGTAACCCAACTCAACTCAAAAACCCTAAAACCTAAAAAAAATAGGGTAAAACCCTAATTCATAAAAAAAAACCCAGAAAATAATAACAAGTACAAATTAAAATCAACACAAAATTAATGAAAAAATAAGATGAATTTGAAAAATTAAATGGAAGAGATAAGAGAAGATAGATGGATACCTTGAAGAAGAAGAGGTGAGATTTGATAAGAGAGAGAACAAAAAAGAAATGTAAGTGAGACGGCGATTTATCGAAGACTAAATATATTAGGGTCCATTTTAATACTGTGTGATTGAAAAATTTAAGGGCTTTTTTGTTTTTTTATTTGTTGGGCATACAAGTTTTTTTGTGAGGGAAGAAAATGGTTTTTGAGTTATGAGGGTTTTTTAGGGTCCATTTTGGGGTTTTTGTGACCCTATTATTTGAGTTGGTATTTTTGGGCTTCTTTCTTTGCATGCTATGCTAGGATTACATTTTACTTGATTCAAGTTGGATCGGTCGGATTTGGTAAACGGGTTATTTGGATTTGATTTGAATTTGCAATATTATTCTTGTCCATATCTTTCGAGGTGGTTCGAAAGTCTGTGACTTTAACTTACCTCAATCATCCAAAAGCATGAAATAGGTTAGTCTTACCCTAGAGAATCAGGGTTATTTGATTATTTGTATCAGGTGATATCTGTTATTAGATGGCTTCGAGTTAGGTTGAGTCACTTTTGATTTAACCATTTTTTTAGGGTTTTATCGCGTCATATTTAAGGCAGGTCTGTTTGATTTTGTCTAAATGGATTAGGTTTATGAATATAACTTGACAGTTGTCTATATTGCGTTGATGAAGTTATAACTTGGGAAATTTTTTGAGTACCCTTATTATAGAATGAATCATTAAGGTCAATGTGTTGAGTTATTTATATGGAGTATAATTAACAAATGATGGTAGTCCATTTAGAGTCTGTTTGGGAACATACATTTCATTCTTTAATTTGTATTTGGTCCAAAATTTTTATTTAGGAAATCGATTGAATTTGGATTTGAATTTGTGTCAAATCCAAATAGCTTTGGTTGAAAAATTCTAATTCAAATGACACCCCAACCCCTCATTTTGAAATCCATAATTTGACCTTTCAACTTTTTAAATCAAAATTTACAAATGAAATCAAAGTTGCCAAACGCCATCTTACTTGATTTTTGGATCATTTTAGTTGGCTTGATTTTTGTTATTCGGTTAGGTACAATTCGATAACTAAGAGGTTACATCATTATTGTACAATTTAGTACTTCGTACATAGATTATCTTAAATCGATTCCAAATTCCAAAATAATTACGACTGAAATACGATAGCAATTTTGTATTTAACCACCTAAGATACGGTTGATATCTTTAACGTGTCAAAGAAACCGCAAGACCGATACATTATACCGCACAAAATATATAGAAATTTGAATTTATGAACTATCATAATTGATCTTAATTTCTCGAGACTTTAGGTCTATTATTACTTGCTGAAATCTTATTATAATCTCCTCCAACCACGAGAGTAAAAATAATACGGAGTAACTACGAGTACAAATTTCACAAATGGTCCACATTATTTTTCGACACGAAATTAAATTTATAAATCACTTATCGAAAACGTGCATCGTTACATCAGGACTGATTTATTTAAAAAATATAAGCGTCACTCGGAAAACACAAATCTGATAATTAAGCAGATCCATTTTCATGATGTTCTAGGGAAAGAGGAAGAAGCCCTTTTGCTCTGCAAGTCTCGACAGCTGCTGTGTACATGTCCTTCAACCCGTATTTGAACTCAAACCCGAGATCCGTCAGTTTCTTCGACGAGAATTGTACTTGCCCCATGTCCTCCTTGTAGTCCTTGAATCTATTTCACAACATTTCAGCATTTTATAAACGCGTTATTTATGAATCAATTTTATCGGTAAGGTATATGGACGTACTTGGTGGGGACATTGTACTCAGGGTATTCTTCCCTGAGCATCTTTGCGATGTCGTAAATGGTAGCAGCACAGGCTGAGGCAATATATCGACCATTTGCCTTCGGATTCTCGTATAAGAAGATGTGAGACATACAAAGGTCATCCAAGTGCACGAATTGTCCTTGCTTTATTATTGTATAATGTGATTCAGTTCCTGCATAACGCGTGTATAATATATCAGAATTGTCTGCGCGACTGTTTTACTCGAGATTTGTCGTAGTTAACGGTAATTGGCGTTACTTGTTATGGGGGATAACGCGGTAATGAGGCTAGGAGGCATAGAAGGCATGATAAAGGGCCCAACAACGAGCGGTGGAATGATACTGATGAATTCGAGATTGTTTTCTGCTGCGTACTTCCACGCTGCTTGCTCTGCTAGTATTTTTGACACGAAGTACATCTGAAATTATTCAATTACGAAATCGATTGTATCAGATGATTTGGAATCTATTTAGTCTAGTGTATTTTCAAGTATAAGAAGTAGTGATTACTCCATACCCATCCAGTCATCTTAACAGAGCGAATGAAGTCGAGATCACTCCAACAAGTCTCGTCATAGACGGGTTTTTGAGTCGCTTCGACATTCACAGTTCCACCAGATGACGTAAAAACCACCCTCCTTACTTTGGCCTTCACACATGACTTTAGTATGTCCAACATTCCATTTATTGTAGGTTTTATCATCTCATTCTGTAACCAAATTAAAATACTCTCGTCATTCCAACAGGTCGTTATCATTTTACGAGTAAACTAAATTATATTTTAAAGGTGTCGATTGATTAACCTCGGGATCCTTGGACTCAAAGTCCATAGGTGTGGCGATATGAAACACGCCGGTGCATCCATCAACGGCTGCATCAAAGCTGCCTTCTTCGTGTAGGTCCGCTTTCCAAAGTGTCAAGTTAGTCTTGGCATTTGGCAAATCCAACAAATGTTGCACTTTTTTAGTGTTATCTGCACATGTTTATAACACAATTTATAATCCGTAATATGAGATAACGTCACCAGATGATAATCAATTCTAATATTAGCCCTACACTGTGTAAGTGGGTATATCGACCGGCCAAAGTACACCTAATAATGAGAAAACATTTTAAAGTATGAAAAAAAGTTGGCTAGCCTAGGAGTAAAGTGTACCGGGATCACGAACTGTGGCTCGAACGGTGTAGCCACGCTCAAGGAGTCGCATGATGAGCCATGAACCAATGAAACCGGATGCACCGGTCACGCAGACGGTCTCGCCTTGCCCAACCTTATTAATGTCATGTTTACCGTCTAGTGTCTCGTTAATTGTACTAGAAACCATCTTTTTTTGTTACAAATGTATTGTATTTTGTAAGTGTGTATCAAATCAAATGATCGAATTTGGTTTTATGTTAGGACAATATATATGGAGTGTCTAGTGATGACAATATATAAAGCGTGGACAAGTATTATCTACGATAGTAACATCGATTTTATTTAGTTTCTGTTATAAACGTTTGGCGGTGCTGTTATACGCTCTATCTGTTATAAATTGGAATAATTTATTTGGTTTTACTTTTACCGCGATTTTGATAAACTAATTGTAACTTGTTTTCAGTCTCATTTATAATCGTCCAATATTATAACTTTTTAAAAGTGTTATTTTTTTCTCATTATTTTATTTTAGTACAATTTTCACAGTATTCCTGAGGTTTACCACTTTGTCATTGATACCCTTCATCATACTGAAAAGAAAATTAAGTGGTCATAACTTGCAGTCGCGAGTTTAGAAATCGACAATTTTTTCTTCCATTGATTTAATTTGGTTAGGTTTGGGCGTTTGGATGAATATTAGCTAGGCAAAAGACATAGCACGTGTGGGAGCTACCAGTCGATGGCAAAGAAGGAAGAGTTGATAGATGAAATGGTTAGGTGCGTGCTTCACACGGGCTCATCTGCCCATCTTTAGAAGAGTCTCCAAAGTTAATTTATCTAATTAATTGTATTAATTTTATATAAAAATAATATAATTATATTAGTTTTCTGGTTTAAAAAAATAGTATTTATGAATTATGGGTAATCAGATGAGATTATTGTTGTAATTTTTTTTTATTTTTATGTGTAATTAGAGCTAGGCTTGGCCCAACTTGTTTGGATCTATTAAGAGGGCGCATCTGGTCCCACATAGTGTTGGTCGTTCCCCCAAGTAGGCTATTACTAGATCAAGCCAACTACGAGGGCCGATCGGTTATCATGTTAGCCCAACTAACCTCGGTTAATTGTCAGCTCTATTAAAGTAGTATACGGCGGCCGCCAGTTGCATAGCTAAATTGTTCTCAAACAAAATACTTCTATTAGGCTATTACCCAATTTAGTAACTATACTCGTATAGTCGTATTTAATAACATCGAATCAACTACTCCGTATATTAAGATCACAACTTTCTGATAAGCATATGACTACTCCAATGTATTTATTATCACAGCAAGTTATAATATGTTTATGGAGGACATGAAGTCTCAAATACATAATTTTGTAACGTAATTCAATTCAGTCAAGTTACTTCGATCAATTCAATTCAATCAA
Organism: Dianthus caryophyllus; assembly: GCA_023091065.1. Lineage (NCBI taxonomy): Eukaryota > Viridiplantae > Streptophyta > Magnoliopsida > Caryophyllales > Caryophyllaceae > Dianthus > Dianthus caryophyllus. The sequence goes on from CM041522.1 coordinate 7,420,151, forward strand.
GCTCGGTTTAGATCAATTCAATTATATTAAACTTTAATAACATTAAAAAACCGGGTTTAACCGTCATTTAACACTCTGTATTTCACTCGATTAAATCGAAACGGGCTAATTAAGTTGATGTGGGTAGTACTAGCTAAATCAATGGACTCTACAGAAAGGCCCAAATTTATAAGGTGATCTGTGATCATAGTAAGATGCTGAATTGTTGGCCGTAAATTTATTGGACAATTTGCTGCTAATCTAACAAGTACGGAGTAACAACCAGTCCGTTGAACGATCGTCAGCGTCTTGGCTGCCTAGAGTTCTATCGACTTAACGAAGACGATACGGTTGTTTGGTTAATTGCTTAAGATTACGTAAATTTGTAGCACATAAAGTACAAGATAACCCTTAGTACCTAGTTTAATTACCCTAAAAAACGTGAATCGACAATATCTTAGGCATTAAGGGCCTCTTAAGTAAAATTGAACGATAAGAATATAGTGATTTACCAAACCAAACAAAACCTTAGCGGATAAACCCTAAATCTTTTCTAGTAGACGTGCCCAGATTATAACATTCTCGCTCAAACTCATGGTAATTTGGTAAAAATTTTATGAATTTACGAATACTTCAACATAAGTAATAACAATAAAAAGCAAAAGTTTTCAAGTTCGGTTTTTTTCCTGAAGGAGTTAGTTTTGAGATATGGTTCAATGGTTCAATAAAATGGTTAACGCTATAATCAGATAAATAAGATATCCAAATCCAAATAAATTAAAAATTTATGTTATTAAAAATAAGGGGCCTGGCGACCATCGATCAAAGCCAGGCCGCGTGAATCACAATTTTTCGTTCGAAAAAGTTTTTTTATATATTTAAAAATTTAATAGTCTATTTTTCGATTAATATTCATTCATTTTTATCAGTGTGCAAACTCATGGTAATTATTCTACCATGAGTTTGAGGGGGGGTGTTGGAATATATGTCGAGATATCGACATATATTATTTAGAGTATATGATATTTCGAATATATCATAGAGAATATTATGATTTACATAATAAATTATATGGAGTAATAATAACTTACATTATTATGTTACGTAGTTCTATATATAGGTTGTGTTATTCTGATGTAAAACACAACACAATCAATTCATACGTTCTATTTTGACATTTTAACTATTATTTGGGTATTTTTCGGTCAAAAAGGGTAGAAAGCGTGCCAATCAGGGCCGTGCCCAAATCGGGCCGAATCCGGGCTTCGCGCCGGGCGGGCCAAAATCCTTTTTTTTGGAAACGAAGCATGAACACAAGCCCGGCGGGCCGTGCTCGTACCGGCACGAAAACCAAATCGGTGGGCGATCCCAAACCGTCTTGCGGATCAAGACCGCCCATCAGGCCGTCTTGGTGGATTTGCCAGCTCTAGTCACATAGGTGATTACTATTCTATTTATTATGGCCGTTGTTCACGTAATTTTATTTAATTTACTTCATCTGTATTAGAAATTTGTTTAACTTGATCTATTTTGTGAAAGGAAAATGAAGCAACTGTAGACCAATTGACTAAGACAAATGGGGTATTTATTAAAATTACATTACATATTTTCATCTCTTAAATGAATTCACACTTAATTTTAATATATATCAATAGAACAGTTAGATTTTGGTTTATATATATAGTACTCCGTAGTAGATTATTTTTTTTATTTACTATCGTAATACTAATAGATTATTTTCATATATTAATTTATATATTTTCAATACTATTATTTTTTATTTTCCAGTTATATTAAGATTACCTAATTATTCATTTTTAGTGGTATTTTTAACAGTATTATATTCATTAGAAATATACTAAAAAAAAATTAATTTATCTACATTTATTTGGAAATATTTTCAATTAATACTTTATAGAAAGTTCTTATAACATTAAGATTATCTATTGATTATTTTTAATAGTTTCCTTGTCGCTATTATTATTAACGGTTTTTCTATCCTCCTATGCCAGTGGACATAGGATAAAAAGAACAAAATGGAAATATTCCCACCATTTTTCTCATTAAATATTTTAAAAATTAATTAAAAATAATTTTATTCTCATGAGAAGGTGTGGAAAAATTCTCATTTTTAGTTTCTTATCCTATGCCCAGTGGGCATAAGATAGAAAAACTGTATCACTAATTCTATTAAAAAATCAATGTCCATCGATCAATTGTTTGACAAATGTCGATAATTGGAGTGTACGGGTTCTGTTTTATATATATAATATTTAGTCTTATAATTTAATATGAAGTATATTATTTGAATTTTACTTTAAAAAAGGAATACTTTAAAAAGGAATAGTAATAAATTTGAATTTTGTCATTAAAAATAACTTTACCTTATCATTATACTACACCATGGTTTCAGATGTTCTCCTACAAAATTGACGTGAACAATTAAATTAAAATTTATTACGATAACTAACTAAAAGATCAAGCATTATAAATTATGAATTTAATCATACACCTTCAACTAATGACTTGATTTAATAAAAAGATAATCAATAGATCTTGTACATCTCTTTTACCTTTCACGTGATATATTCATTAGTTTGGTTATTGGTTTTGTAATTAAGTGTTTTTCAATGAGAATTTCAAATCTTGATCATGAAATATAAATTTGAAACATACAATGAAAAAAAGGATCATCATGAAATTAAGGCATGTTTGGATACAAACATGGTAATGAAGAAATAAAATTGTTTAAAATTAATAAACACTCTTATCAAATCAAATACACCGTAAAAAATAAAAATAACACAAACCATAAATATCATAATCATAATTAAAGCATAATAAACCAAAACTATTTAACGTATTATTTAGGAAGGCGAAGCTAAAGTTCTTAATGTATATATATATATATATATATATATATATATATAAATGGTTGAAGACTTACCTAAAAGTATCTAATGTATCATAATTAAATAAGAAATTATGTGTTGTCTCCCTAGTTCAGTTGACAACTGTGCTTTTGATGATTTGAATAATTAATGGTAATCCCTTAGTTGGGCATTCAAAAAAAAAAAGGAATTATGTGTTATATAATTATTTATTTCCAAATAAATTTTTCATATTTATTTGGAACTCTCTCTAATTAATAAATTTTAAAAAAATTCTAATATTGTTAAAGATTATCTATTGTTATTTATTTTCAATAAGTCTCCTGTAAGACAGGTCTTACATTAAATTAATGTAAGACCAAAGTACAAATTGCAGTTTAAAAGCTACAAAAATAAACAAAAAATATACAAAAGTTACTTATAAGGGTACTAAAGAGAATTTAGTAATACTAATCATAATTATTTAAAAAATGGTACAAAACTTATACTCCGTATTATCTAGTACAAATAAGTCGACTTACAATAATTTATTGTAAGGCTCGACTTACACACGAATTTGTGATTTATTTTTACTATATATGAACTAATTTTACTATAAAAAATCAGCATCCAATAGTTGAATGACAAATGTCGATACTATGGATTCTGGTTTATATGTATAGTATTAGATTTTAAATAAGTCTTATTTAAGACGGGCTATCCGTCTTAAGCTTAAGACGGATCAAATACTCTCTCACTGGCACATAAAATAAATCTATTACATCTTTTCTATCCACTTGTCTTTTATCTTATTCGTAATATTTGACTCGTCTTAATTTAAGACGGATACCCGTCTTAAATAAGAATTTGTGGTAGATTTTGAGGCTATAATCTTTCCTCTTTCGTAAGCAAATCAATAGAGAAATTTTATAAGCTTTTATTGGAAGTTTATTTTATAAATATAGTGACAGATCAACTGAAAATCAACTCCATAAAATAGTTTTACTATATACTCCGTACTCATTACAATATTTTATCTTTTCGTTATTAAATTAAATATGAATACACAAATCGTATAATTAACTCAAAATCGTAAAAAACCAAGAATTATTTTGTACTGTTTAGAATTTATTTTAACCAAAAATTCGATTTGATTATATTCATCCAAATAAAGGTTTCATGGCTTATATCATTTGTCAAAAAAACTACTGTAATCATACGATTTAAATATTAATATATATCTTGTCTTATTATGTTATTCATCTAATGCGTTACATTATCGATATTATTTTTTTACCTTTTTGTTTATAAAATTTTAAAACACATGTATATGGAGTAATATCACACGGAATAGTTACTCTTTACTTTTACAATGACCCACCTAGTTTGAAAGAAGAGAGTTATTTAGGTAATTTTAAATTTCATCTCACTTACTTAAAAAAAGAAAATTAATAAAACAAATACAGAGAATTTATTGGGAATAAAAGGAAATATATAGTGTGTGTGTGTGTGTAAATGGTTAAAAATCAACCCTTACATTGTAACTTTTAATATGTTACGCTTTTAAATCAAGACCCTATATATATATATATATAAACGTAAATTAAGCAACAAAAAAACAGTTAAGTTTAGTATTACAAATTAAACAATATTATCTCTATCTTGTTTATTACATCGAAAATAAATTCATAATACTAATTAGAACGTTGTAAAAATCAAATTAAATTAAAGATGAAAAATAAGAGTTTTATAATACTAGTGTTCTTGCTAACAATCGTAGGGAAAATACACGTGAAAGGTGAAGACGGATTTATTAAAAGAAAAGGAGTACAATTAAATCTAAACGGGGACGAATATTATAGAAATGGTTATAACGCGTACTGGTTAATGTATCAGGCGTCTTTTCCGTCTGAAAGACCGAAAATATCGAGTACTTTTCAAGCCGCTGCAAAATACGGTCTAACGATTGCACGTACGTGGGCATTTAACGACGGTGGTCCACAATCTCTTCAATCTTCTCCTGGCGTATACAATGAACAAATGTTTCAGGTAATAATAAAAATAAAATTAATTACTCCGTATCATTCAAAGATTATATTACCTAGAAAAATTAAAAGTAAATTTAATTATTCGTATTTTCAAGATTTAATTTAAGATAATCATCGATTTATTTATGTTTCTAATATGTTTTATACGTATGGTTGATTGAAATTTATTATATATTAGGCTTTAGATTTTGTGATATCGGAGGCAAAGAAGTACGGGACAAAGCTAATATTAAGTTTGGTGAATAATTTTAATGATTATGGAGGAAGACAACAATATATCAAATGGGCTAATTTAACAAATAAGGATGATTTCTACACCAATTCTATTGTCAAAGGATTTTACAAGAATCATATTAAGGTATGTGATCTCTTTAATTAAACGACATTTCAATAATTTGTTTACGTTTAATCTTTATTTTAAAAATTAGTTCTATACAAAATAATGTTTGATTTAAATAAAAATTGAATCATTTTTATTTACAACAAATTTTTTCAATATAAATCATTATGAAGTATAATCTAATAAAATTATTGTCCCATTTTAGTATCAAAATTCAAAATGTTACTCCACAAAATATTTCAATTTCCTTTTTTTTTTTATAAACTTCGAATATTATTATACTCAGTACATGTTTTTGTTGTTTTGGTTTATTATAGGAGAACAAAATTTAAACCTGGGATGTAATTGTTTAGTTACATTCGTCCTTACCGCTAGGTAGGTTGCAAAATTATCGAAATTAAACGTTATGATGTTTTACATGTGCGACAGACTGTATTGACGAGGGTGAATACATTCACTAAAGTTGCCTACAAAGACGATCCCACGATTATGGCTTGGGAGTTGATGAATGAGCCTAGATGCGAATCAGATCTATCGGGCAAAACCTTTCAGGTGTTCAACCTAAAATATATCTTTATTATTATTAGGTTATTTTGTTGAAATGTTAATTACATTAAATAGTTTAATTTTTTTGCTCTTAAATTATGTACTATATCTAATTTCGCTCAATTTTGTTTCACGTTCGGATTAAATATTCAAGTGTCATCATTTTATAACTATCTAAATTTAATGTCTACGTATAGAACCTTCAATTCAACCAATCAGTAACTAAAATTTGGTCAATTTCTATACTTCAGAATTAAAATTAGTTATTATGGACGGATTGGACCCATTTCTATAAAAATTACTTTGTGTATATCACTATGCTGTATACATAAAACGGATTCGGTTAGCTATAGTCAAAACAACGACTTGGTGTACACATAATATGATACGGAATATCACACACTTATGTACTCCTGTTATTCAGGTATAATAATGAACACACACAATTTTAGCGTGTTTACAGAATCCCAATATTATACTCCGTATTATTTACTCTGTATTATTTTGTAGAAAATATCGACCGCTAAAATATACCCCGTATGTTTTTACCTTTGATTTCAGAATTGGGTAGGTGAAATGGCTTCATATGTGAAATTACTAGATCCGAACCACCTCCTCGAAATCGGGTTGGAAGGATTTTACGGTGCTTCAACACCGGACAAGATCCCAATCAACCCTAACAGCTATCAATTTGGAACCGACTTTATTGCGAACAACCAAATCCCCGAGATAGATTTTGTTACCGTCCACTCTTATCCTGACCAATGGTAATTCTTCATCTTACTAATATCTTTAAATTCCCGAATTAAAATACTAATAAATCATCAAAAATGACTATTTTAAAATTTAAGGAATAAAATGGGACCACAATTATACATTTGTGGTCATATTCTGCTCAATAATGGTTTAAGCACAAAATACGCGTCAAACGTCCTGACACAAGTTTCACACATACTGAAACAGGCTACAAAATTCCGATGGCAATAAACAACTAGCATTCCTGAAGCAGTGGGTACAGAAACACATTGAAGATTCACAGAACATTATACAGAAACCTGTTATTTTCGCGGAATTTGGCAAATCTTACAAAGTACAAGGTTACACCCAAGCTGACCGCGATCAGTTCTACCGTACTATCTATTCCGATGTTTACGCATCCATTTGTCCGGCAGTGCGCATCGGTAGCGTTATACGGCATGTCTTTGGCCGACGGAATGGATAGTTGGGGAGATGGGTACGAGGTCGTGCTGACTAATAGCGGTTCCCTTGGCGGAATTATATCGCAAGAGTCTCAAAAGCTCTCTAAGCTTCGTATGTGAAATCAAAATCGTTACTCAGATTAACCTCAGACACTATGTTATAGTTGAACGATAACTTCTAAAAGTACTTGCTATATGATCTTATAAATTAGTGTGCAAAATAATATGTAAGTTGATTTTTAACTTTTTATTGGGTAGAAATATGAACTGTACTTCAAGATTACACACAATAATTTACAATCATTTACTAAAATTTACAATAATATTTACTAAATGTAATATTTGCTTAATTATATGAACGTGTTTTTACAGCTTATTTGGAACTTTAGTTACTCCGTATATAGTAATTTGAAAATATTGTATTCTTAACTATAAAATGGTACAAGAAGTATATAATCGAGTACAAGTGAGTCAAATTTATTGTAAGGCCTAACTCACATAAAAAATTGTGTTAGGACAAATATGAAGTTGATGTTTAAAAAAAAAAAAAAAAAAAAAAAAAAGAATAAAATTTCAAGGTAGGGTTTAACAAATATAAGAAAAACAAATTGAAGGCCAATCTGCCAGAAAATTGATTTTAGTCACCGCATTCGATTATTTTGGAATGGAAGGAGTAATTTTAAAATAAAAGCGGGTATCAGAATGCCAAAAAATAAAAGTTAGAATCTCACAAATGAGTCTATTAAAATGTAGTACTCCGTATTTGACAATTTGACAAAATAACCCTAAAGTAAAAACTAATACGTAAATAAACTTTTAATGAGGAGTGTTATAGAAACATAAGACTGTTAACACAAAGCAGTTAAATAGATATAATAACGTTTTCTATAACAAATATGGCGTCTTTCATAATTAAAATTGTGCATTAACCACTACAATAATCTTTATTTGCTATTGCATTTTTGCCTTAGTAAAAATTTACTGTGTAATATTTGAGTACGATGTCGATGAGCGAGCTCGCATTACAAATGACATCCCTCGCATACATTTTGGTAGCGACCAAAGCCTTAACGTTTTTTCAACGAAATGACCAAATTGTGAAATGTGGGGTTATTGTCGGTCAAAAGATAATAATCTAAAATTTTACCGTACCTAGTAAAAAGCTCATCTATGATATCAGCCCCAAAATGGTGTTCTAGGACCGACTCAAGTACAGCCCTAAGCATCTTCGAAATCATTGATCCTCTTGTGATACCGGGCTCATATGAATCGAGCTCCTCCCGAGTTTTCCTCCCTCCGTCCCAGTCAAAATCAACACCTTCGTGGTGATCGAGTTGAAATGACGATTCTTCTTTGATCAATTGTATTATTTCTTCAAAACATGGTGCGTAGTATGCAAAATTACAGGAATCCACCGCCTCTTCTGATATAAGACCCTGCATAAATTATCCGTGTTAGTGTGTTACCACGTCATTGTACACCAAACTAATACGAGTAAAACTTTTCGCAATTTAATCAACAAATAAAAAAGATGAATAAAATCTGCGAAACCATGGACATAAGCGCTTGAGAAATGAGGTCGAGGAAATACTCTTGAGGACCGAGAGCATACGATTTCCTTCCCAATCCACCACTACGTTAGGCACCACCACGCCGGCGACCCCAGCGCCGCGCCACCCTTGCCGGCGACCCACCAACGCCGCACCACCCTTGCCGCTAGAGATGGCTCTACGGGCCGTGGGCCGGCCCATGGGCGGGCCCGTCGGGCCACAACATTTTTTTGGCCCGTCCATGCCCACCCTTTCGGGCCGTCGGGCCGGGCCGGGTCCGGGCCCGTTATATTTTTTAGTGCCATGGTCCGCGGGCCGGTCCATGACCCGTCGGGCTTGGGCCGGGCCTAGCCCATGGGCAACCATGGGCTCACTTCGGGCCGGCCCATGGGATCGATGTTTTTTTTTTTTTTTTGTTATTTTTTATTTTAATTTTCTAAATTAATTTGTAAATTGTAATTATTTTATTTTAAGTTAATTTTTTTTTTTAAAAGTTGTAAGTAGTTACTTGTAAATAAGTAAGTAACTTTTAGAATTTCTTTTGAATATATAAATTCACTTGTATGTAAATAAATAAAATTAAAATAGTAAATATAAAAAAAGATTAATTGAAAAAGAAATTAATTATATTAAAAAAAGTGTCTCAAATATGATTTAAAAATAATAAAATGAAGTTTACAGTTAAAACTAATGTATGTAAAAATGATACGGAGTAGTAAATACAAATTTTTTTAGTATTATAATAAATCTAACATTATAAAAAGAGTAAATTCATGACTTATACCTACTTTATAACCACATTTCATGACTTATACCTACATAATTTTTTCTTCATAACTTATACCTAGTTGACTATTTTCATTCATAATCTATACCATTAATGAATTTCGACCAAAAAAACGACCGTTATTGCCTGAATATTTGAATCCCCCCCCCTTAATTAACTAATGAAATCTCTATTTTACCCCTCTTACTTTATTGTTAAAACTCACCCTTATCCCTTTCATTCAAAATCAAATTCCCCACTTCTCTATTTTTCATTCTTGCTCACTATCTCTGCCATCTCTCTCCGGGTAAACCCACCATTATCCATTTTCGTAGATAAATTGTCCACTATGCATCGATTCCGTAAGACAATTCGTTCTCCATCCTACAAATCAAAGTCAACACGTTACAACAAGTGAAATTATTTCGTTTTCCATCTTACAAATGCATGCACAAAATCTGATAGCTTCATGATGTAAAAAATTCTACAAAGATGAGGAATCGAAGTTAAATTACAGTCATTTACAAGAATTTCGAATCAAAAGCAGGAAATAAAAACCCTAATTTCAATTAAACTTCAATGTAATCAACTTTGAGTTCAATTAGAAGTACATACCTGCTCTAATCTTGACGACGATGGTGATTACAAGCTACGTCGATGATTTGGAGAGAAAAATTTCAACAAAAATTAGGGAAACATGAAGTAATTGCGAATGGGGGATTAATTTGGGGGTTTTATTTTCACAGTAATTTTTTGGGGAAATTATTTCACTTGGGTTGTATTTGCAGAGTTATTTTGTTGGGAGAATTAATTTGGGGGTTGTATTTGGGAGAAATACTGAAGTCATTAAAAAAGGGCAAATCGGGAAGTTCGTGTTTTTTTTCCGTCGGAATTCATTAATGGTATAGATTATGAATTAAAATAGTCAACTAGGTATAAGTTATGAAGAAAAAATTATGTAGGTATAAGTTATGAAATGTGGTTATAAAGTAGATATAAGTCATGAATTTACTCTTATAAAAATGATAAATGGGCAAGCCCACGGGTTGAATATCGGGTCGGCCCACGGGCCACGGGCCGGGTCGGGTCAAACTTCACTCTTTTTTTCTTTTTGTGTCCACGACCCGTAGTGATGGGCCACGGGCCGGGCCGGGCCAAGAGGATGACGGGCCACGGGCCGGGCCGGGCATGTCTTGGGCCGGGCCGGGTCGGGCCGCCCGGGCCGCGGGCCCAAATTGCCAACTCTACTTGCCGCCGCCCACCACCGCCACCTGCCGCCCCACCCCCAATTTATATTCTAAACCTAAACCTAGATCTAATTAAATTAATCGATCATAAATAATTATTAAAAAATGATAGTTTTAAAACGCTAATTAAAATTGACGTACTCCGTATATTATTACTCGATAAAATTGTTTATTGAAATCCATACTTGAATTATTGCATAATTGATTGAAGTTTGATTAAGAAAAATTTGAAAAAAAAAAAAAAGAGAATTTTGTATATGGTGGGAGTAAGAAAAGGGTAAGGGTGGAAAACAACATGAAAAAAAGTATACAACGGAAGTAAAAATTGACGTACTCCGTATAATATTACTCGATAAAATTGTTTATTGAAATCCATAATTGAATTATTGCATAATTGATTGAAGTTTGATTAAGAAAAGTTGAAAAAAAAAAAAGAGAATTTTGTATATGGTGGGAGTAAAAAAAAGGGTAAGGGTGGAAAACAACACGAAAAAAGTATACAACGGGAGTAAAAATCGTATACGGAAGGAAAATCAATAACAAATATAATATTTTTTTTTTTTTTTTTGGATAACGTGGGGAACCCGCAGCCGCTACCTTAGGTGCGCACTGGGTAAACCCCCCGAGCGTGCATGATAGCCTGCGAACCATACACGCCAGGGCAACAGGCTCGTGATCTGATTAGGCATAGCTTCAAATTTCTAACATTCTGCACAAGATTGCTCTTGAAGGGAATTGAACCTGAAACTCATGGGAATTTCACCCATGTTTTAACCACTAGACCACACCCTTGCGGGTACGAATATAATTTGTTTTATGTTACTGTATATAATAATTTTTGGGGTTGTGAAATCTTTCCTCTTTCGTAAGCAAATCATTAGAGAAATTTTTCAGCTTTTATTGGAAGTTAATTTTATAAATATAGTGACAACTGACAAATCAACTGAAAATTATACTCAACAACCTAAATACTCATTACAATATTTTATCTTTTCGTTATTAATTAAATTACATATTACATACTTCATCCGTTCCAGTGATTTGTTTACCGTTTGACATTTTTGTGAAAAAAATTTAAGAAAAGCGTAAACAAATGACTGAGATAAAAGAAGTATTACATATTACATATGAATACTCAAATCGTAATAAAAGGAATTATCTTATCTTTTTAAAAGAAGTAGTTAATCATCATATAATTAACTCAAAATCGTTAAAATCCAAGAATTATTTTCTACTGTAATCATACGATTAAATATTAATATCTTGTCTTATTTTGTTATTCATCTAATGCGTTACATTATCGATATTATTTTTTTACCTTTTTGTTTATAAAATTTGAAAACACATACATATGGAGTAATCTCACACGGAATAGTTACTCTTTACTTTTACAATGACCACCCTAGGTGTTTGAAAGAAGAGAGTTATTTAGGTAATTTTAAATTTCATATCTCACCTACTTAAAATTTTTTTTTTTTAAAAACAAATATAGAGAATTTATTGGGAATAAAAGAAAATATATAGTATGTGTGTAAATGGTTAAAAATCAACATTTATATTGTAATAAACAAATGTTATGCTTTTAAATAATCAACAAGACCCTATATATATATTAATATATATAAACGAAAATTAAGCACCAAAAAATCAGTTAAGTTTAGTATTACAAATTAAACAATATTATCTATATCTCTATTATTACATCGAGAAAAAAAAATACTCACAAAACTAATTAAAACGTTATAAAAATCAAATTAAATTAAAGATGAAAAATAAGAGTTTTATAATACTAGTGTTCTTGCTAACAATCGTAGGGAAAATACACGTGAAAGGCGAAGACGGATTTATTAAAAGAAAAGGAGTACAATTAAATCTAAAGAGGAACAAATATTATAGAAATGGTTTTAACGCGTACTGGTTAATGTATAAGGCGTCTTTTCCGTCTGAAAGACCGAAAATATCGAGTACTTTTCAGGCCGCTGCAAAATACAGTCTAACGATTGCCCGTACGTGGGCATTTAACGACGGTGGTCCTCAATCTCTTCAATCTTCTCCTGGCGTATACAATGAACAAATGTTTAAGGTAATAATAAAATTAATTACTCCGTATCATTCAAAGATTATATATTACCGAGAAATTAAATTAAATGTAAATATAGTTACTAGTATTTTCTAGGTTTAATTTAAGATAATTTAATCATCGATTTATTTACGTTTCTAATATGTTTTATACGTATGGTTAATTGAAATATTATATATTAGGGTTTAGATTTTGTGATATCGGAGGCAAAGAAGTACGGGATAAAGCTAATATTAAGTTTGGTGAATAATTATAATGATTATGGAGGAAGACAACAATATATCAAATGGGCTAATTTAACAAATAAGGATGATTTCTACACCAATTCTATTGTCAAAGGATTTTACAAGAATCATATTAAGGTATGTGATCTCGTTAATTAAACGATGTTTCAATAATTTGCTTACGTTTAATTTTTATTTTAAAAATTAGTTTAAAATTAGTTCTGTACAAAATAATGTTTGATTTAAATAAAAAATTGAATCATTTTTATTCACAACAAATTTTTTCAATATAAATAATTAGGAAGTATTAATCTAATGAAGTTATTGTCCCATTTTAGTATCAAAATGTTACTCCACAAAATATTTCAATTTCCCTTTTTTATAAACTTCGAATATTATTATACTTCGTACATGTTTTTGTTGTTTTGGTTTATTATAGGAGAACAAAATTTAAACCTGGGATGTAATTGTTTAGTTACATTCGTCCTAACCGCTAGGTAGGTTGTAAAATTGTCGAAATTATAATGTTATGATGTTTTACATGTGCGACAGACTGTATTGACGAGGGTGAATACATTCACTAAAGTTGCCTACAAAGACGATCCCACGATTATGGCTTGGGAGTTGATGAATGAGCCTAGATGCGAATCAGACCTATCGGGCAAAACCTTTCAGGTGTTCAACCTAAAATATATCTTTATTATTATTAGGTTATTTCGTTGAAATGTTGATTACATTAAATTAAATAGTATAATTTTTTTGCTCTTAAATTACGTACTATATCTAATTTCGCTCAATTTTGTTTAACGTTCGGATTAAATCTTCAAGTGTCATCATTTTATAACAATCTAAATTTAACGTCTACGTATAAAACCTTCAGTTCAACTAATAAGTAACTTAAATTTGGTCAATTTCTATCCTTCAGAATTAAAATTAGTTATTTTGGACCTATTTCTATAAAAATTACTCTGTGTATATCACAATGTTGTAGACATAAAACGGATTCGGTTAGTTATAGTCAATTAGTCATAACAACAACTTGGTGTACACATAATATGATACGGAATATCACGTTAAATTTCCTAACATCAATACATTTACGTAATTAATGGAATAACTTCACGAGTAAAACATTTATGTATGTTATTCAGGTATAATGAGCACACAACTTTAGCGTGTTTACAAAATCTCAATATTCTACTCCGTATTATTTATTATTTTGTAGAAAATGTCGACGACTAAAATATACCCCGTATGTTTTTACCTATGATTTCAGAATTGGGTAGGTGAAATGGCTTCATACGTGAAATTACTAGATCGGAACCACCTACTTGAAATCGGGTTGGAAGGATTTTACGGTGTTTCAACTCCGGACAAGATCCCAATCAACCCTAACAGCTATAAATTTGGAACCGATTTTATTGCCAACAACCAAATCCCCGAGATAGATTTTGTTACCGTCCACTCTTACCCTGACCAATGGTAATATTTCTCCACCTTACTAATAACTTTAAATTCCCGAATTAAAATACTCCGTACTATAGTAAATCATCAGACGAGATTTAGATAATAAAATTATGACTATTTTAATGTATAAAGTGATCGTTATTGGGTAAAGTGGGACCACAGTTGTACACATAGTGGTCACATTTTTCTCAATTGTGATTTAAGCACAACAAACGCGTCAAATGGCCTAACATAAGTAACATGCATACCGAAACAGGCTACAAAATTCCGATGGCAAAGCACAACTAGCATTCCTGAAGCAGTGGGTACAAAAACACATAGAAGATTCACAGAAAATTATACAGAAACCTGTTATTTTCGCAGAATTTGGCAAATCTTACAAAGTACCAGGTTACACCCAAGCTGACCGCGATCAGTTCTACCGTACTATCTATTCCGATGTTTACACATCCGCTGTCCAGCACGGGTGTGCCTCAGGCGCGTTATTCTGGCATGTGCTGGCCGACGGAATGGATAGTTTCCGAGACGGGTACGAGGTCGTGCTGAGTAATAGTGGTTCTCTTGGCAGAGTTATATTGAAAGAGTCACAAAAGCTCTCTAAGCTTCGTATGTGAAATCAAAATCGTTACTCAGATTAACCTCAGACACTATGTATTAGAGTATATGTCTCCTCAAAGGTACAACTGGTAATAAATTACAAGAGTCATACATTGTATGTATTGTTTTATATAAATTATTCTATCACAAAGGAATAAAGTCAGATGATTGATTTTCTTCAAAACAAAAAAAAAACAACAAAAAAATCCTTTCAAAATTACGTACCATGATATTTCAGACATTATTTTGTTGCTACTTTTGTACGGTGATGTTGAGGAAGCCATTGAAAAGTGGGGATAATTATTTATGGTCTTGTGAGATAAGAATTTTATCTACCTCATTGAATAAAAACCCCCAAGTTCCAAATTATCTATTTTTGTCTTCATTTAAAATTTTCATCTTCGTTAAGCGGTATTACATTAATTTACTGGCGAGTTACGCATTGAAAATTACTGGTGAGTTACGCACTGAAAAAGATTTATTGGCGAGTTACGCAATTGAAATTATCAGGCGAGTCCTATACGCATTTTAAATATTGTCTGACGAGTCCTATATATACGCACTTGTTTTACCACCATTGCCAAGACGAAGATGAAGATCCAAGACGAAGACATACTTCTTTAATAATTTCATTGATGAAATTAATCGCACGATCGATTAAAGACTCGAATTAATTCAACCCTAATACAATACAAAGTAAAGAGTGAGACATACCTTGATCCATGATTCAATTCGATAATAATGATAATAAAAAAACCAAATAAAATTCTCCTCCTTAACCCGCTTTAATTTGTTCTTGAGAGATGGAATAAGAACACCCTTCAATTAATCATTTCAATGTTATTTTTCTTGTGTGTTTTTACTGTGAGTTTGTTACTAGTGTTATGCCCGTGCAAATTGCACGGGTAAGTTTTTTATAAAATTTAAGTAAGAATATACGAATAATGAAGTCGTTGTATAATAAGTTTAATAAAAGCGTCTTTTATAAAAATTAAATGTTTATACGTATCACTAAAAAGTACTTAAAACAACGAAATTATATGACAAACAATCATAATCATAAATAATAGAAAAATTCAAACCATTACATGAAAGGTTAAGATAAAAGGAAATAGTACTCAAATAAGATGATAAATGTACTATAATTTCGAAGATACTTCCTTATAAACTACGTTCTTTATATAACACCTATTTTTCACTATCGCAAATCATAATTTTCAAATACTTTTTAATTGTGACTCTTAAAGTAGAGACAAATGATAATAATGAGTTTTATAATGAGTTTATAAAGGGCGCCTTTTGATGCGACCACTATGAATTAGTGTCATCAAAAGCACCTAAAAAAGAAAATTATATGATAATAAATAATTTTATGCCCGTGCAAATTATCATTATTATATGACAAATAAAATTTTTATGCCCGTGCAAATTAATATTATTATATGACAAACAACAATTTTATGCCGGTGTAAATAACATTTTATACACGTGCAAATTATCATTATTATATGACAACCAACAATTTTATACCCGTGCAATTTATCATTATTATATGAAAAATAACAATTCTACGCCTGCACAAATAACAATTTTATACCCTTACAAATTATCATTATTATATGATAAATAACAATTCTATGCCCGTATAATTTATCATTATTATATGACGAATAACAATTCTATGCTCGTACAAATAACAATTTTATACCCGTGCAAATTATCATTATTATATGACAATAATTTTATGCCCGTGCAAATTGTAAAAAAAGTAAAATAATAAAAAAAAAAAAAAATTGAATGTATAATTTTATTCCCGTGCAAAATGCAAAAAACTTACTCCGTACTGTTATCCTACTAAATACTATAAAAATTGTAGTATAATTTTATGCCAGTGCAAAATGCAAAAAGCTTATGCCCGTG
Organism: Dianthus caryophyllus; assembly: GCA_023091065.1. Lineage (NCBI taxonomy): Eukaryota > Viridiplantae > Streptophyta > Magnoliopsida > Caryophyllales > Caryophyllaceae > Dianthus > Dianthus caryophyllus. The sequence goes on from CM041522.1 coordinate 7,436,984, forward strand.
CAAATTGTTAGAGGACTTTGAACAGGTACGGGTATGTTATATCAAATTTTATTATAACATAACGTGCAACGTTAAATAACAAATACGTGTGATTTACATGGGTATTCAAGTTTGCTCATTACGTTTATACATACGTCTTTTATGTATTACACTCCGTAATAAATTATAAATTCATGTTGCGAGGAACAATTTTGAAATATGAATGAAAGAAGTCAATTTGAGCTTTAAGTAAAACAGGAGAATGAGTAAGGACCCGTAAAATGCATGGGTTTATTTTTACCCGTAAGATTTAACTCGTATTTAACTCTAAAAAAAATAACTCGTCTTAATGACAAATTCGCCCATTTTAAAAGCGTACATTCTATATAATAAATTAAACTCTTTACTTGTGCATAATACGAAAATAAATTTTTGACTTGGTCAAAATTCATAAGTAATTTTAAATTGTGCACGTTTAAAATGAGAATTTCGTCTCGTGCTCAATACAAAATTTTAAACCGTGCAAGACCATCTCATTCATATTATGGAGTAATTTATATAGCTTTTGTACTATTTTTACTGATTACTCATTATTTCCTCAATTTTCGTAACCACTTTATTGCAATTACTCATTATTTCCTCAATTTTATTCATATAATTACATTTGTCTTTTGTAGGCACCATTCATAAGTGTAATTTTTTTAAAATACAACTATTAATATATAATATATAATATAGTCATTTGAGATCTTATTTTAATTGTAATACGGAGTACATTATAAATATCAAATTTTCATAATTTTTAATTATACGTAATTAAAAATATAAATAAAAGATACTCCGTAATATATATTTACTATATACGGAGTACAAATAAAGAAAATGTATTTACTATATAATTTCATAAAAATATTTAAAAACAAAAGGAAAATATCAAATACCAAAGTCATGTTCTCTCTTCCCCCTCAACCCTAATTTATTTCAACATTTACCCCTCTCCTTTGTCGCCATCTTCCCCAATTTTTCACATAAAAAATCCCAAAAATTTTCCCCTAATTAAATTTGTTCATTCTAATTCGCCCTATCTCCGTATTGCCACCCACCGCCGTCGTCATCCCTGTCGCCGCTACCACCCCCACCGGCAGTGACTCCATCCGCCGCCCCCCTCCTACCGCCGGAGTGAATAGAGTGGCCGTCATTGGTGGGTCTTTTCTTACGGAGACTTTATAATTAATTATGTAATTATAATAAAACATTTATACAATTTCAATTGCAAAATAGTAATTTATATGCCTAATTTATTTTATTTTTTTAAATAATTTTTCAATTTTATAATTTGACTTATTTTATGTTCAATTTAGTGATTTAGTCTAATAAGATTGTAATTTTTTATTTTTTAATTATCACCGTAATTTATATTTATGTTTTTAATTATATTGTTAGTTATTAGTTTAATGATAATTTATATTTCTTGGCTAAAAAAATAAAATCGAAAAATAAATTTAAATTAAAATAAAAATCAATATTTATAATTTATAATTTACTATGCAGCAAGTATTATTATTATTAGGATTATTATTATTTAAGAATATGCAGCAACTTTATTAAGCATTGTTAAGATCTAGAAAATTAATTGTATAGGAGATAGTGGAGGGGCCCAGTTTGAAAAGTCAATATATCACCACAGTGTGACACCTGTCCCTGTGGTGATTGCATTGTAGATATGATTCTGTAAAATAACAATGATGATGACGATTGTTCTGTTATTGATAAAACAACGTACTGCCTTTTATTTTAATAAGGAGATTGATTGGCAGTTAATCTCCTTTTAGTGAAGGGTTATGACTCTTCACTATTTGGCAATCATAATTAGAAAGGGTTACGGGATATGTCGGGTAAGGTAGGAGGGAATATTAATTCCCGGACTTTAATGACATTTATCGAAATCGAACCATCACAATATCGTCTTTCATATTAAAGTCTTATAATATTTAATAATCTCAATTATTAATTTATAAACCCGTAACACATAGGACATTCGAATATTATAAAATATTCTAACAAAGTGGGGATAATTATTTATGGTCTTGTGAGATAAGAATTTTATCTACCTCATTGAATAAAAACCCCCAAGTTCCAAATTATCTATTTTTGTCTTCATTTAAAATTTTCATCTTCGTTAAGGCGGTATTACATTAATTTACTGGCGAGTTACGCATTGAAAATTACTGGTGAGTTACGCACTGAAAAAGATTTATTGGCGAGTTACGCAATTGAAATTATCTGGCGAGTCTTATACGCATTTTAAAGATTGTCTGGCGAGTCCTATATATACGCACTTGTTTTACCACTATTGCCAAGACGAAGATGAAGATCCAAGACGAAGACATACTTTTATTTTATTTTGTGCAAGCTCATGGAAATTTTATCAAATTACCATAAGTTTGAGCGGGGGTATTAGAGTATATGAGGAGACATATAATTATGTCTCGATATTAATAGTAGTATTAAGTTTAATATATAATAAATGTAAATCTTTGGCTTTCCATCTAAAGTCTATATAAGGTGGTTAGTTGTAATGTAAATCAACACAACTCATAATAATACAATATCACTATCTATCTATGATTCTATATTATACTAAACTTAACAACTAGCAAAAACCGTTAAATTGGGCCGTTAGTTTTATTTTATATAAAGTTTCACCTCTTTTTATTCAATTTTTTCTTCCATATTTTTGCATTAAACATTTTGTTTCATATAACGGAGGGTGAAGCGGGGTATTTAATGCGAAAACATGGAGGAAAAAAAATTTTAAAAAAAAGAATGAAATTTTAATAAAATAGAATTAATGGCCCAATTTAATGATATTTGCTAATTTGATCACGGTTGGGATTAATTATATGAGTTTAAAAGTACAGCTGATAATAAACGCAGGGGTATAGTTGAGAAAAGTTAAAAATACAAGGATACAGATTGGAAAAATCCATAAACTTTTAATGACGAGTGTTATAGAAACATAAGATTGTTAACACAAAGCAGTTAAATAGATATAATAACGTTTTCTACTCCGTATAACAAATGTCGCGTCTTTCATAATTAAAATTGTGCATTAACCACTACAATCTTTATTTGCTATTGCATTTTTGCCTTAGTAAAAATCTATTGTGTAATATTTGAGTACGATGTCGATGAGCGAGCTCGCCGTACAAATGACATCCCTCGCATACATTTTGGTAGCGACCAAAGCCTTAACGTTTTTTCAACGAAATGACCATATTGTGAAATGTGGGGTTATGGTTGGTCAAAAGATAATTATCTAAAATTTTACCGTACGTAGTAAAAAGCTCATCTAAGATATCAGCCCCAAAATGGTGTTCTAGGACCGACTCGAGTACAGCCCTAAGCATCTTCGAAATCATTGATCCTCTAGTGATACCCGGCTCATACGAGTCGAGTTCCTCTCGAGTTTTCCTCCCTCCGTCCCAGTCAAAATCAACACCTTCGTGGCGAACAAGTTGAAACGACGATTCTTCTTCGATCAATTGTTTTATTTCTTCAAAACATGGTGCGTAGTATGCAAAATTACAAGAATCCACCGCCTCTTCTGATATAAGACCCTGCGTAAATTATCCGTGTTAGTTACCATGTCATTGTACACCAAAATTATACAAGTGAAACTTTTCGCAATTTAATCAACAAATAAAAAAGATGAATAATGACCTGAGAAACCATGGACATAAGCGCTTGAGAAATGAGGTCGAGGAAATACTCTTGAGGACCGATAGCATACGATTTCCTGCCCATGAGCGATAGCACCATACGACCTCCGGAAACCAATTCATGTGACCGGTGGTTAAGGAACGTTAGAAAATCGTTTCGAAATTGTTTGTGGTATGCATCGATCACTTCTCTTGAGCTTGTTTTTGATAGGTATACATGTCCCTTGTTCATTGTTCTTTTTTCATCTTTTCCATCCAACCCTTTTGGTGCCTATAATTCAATCACACATGCATGCTTGTCATGGTAAGTGTAATCTTATAAAGGACCGTTTTCACTAATAATATGAATGACGAGTTTATTGATACGTAAAATGTAGTCACATTTAGATTAATTGTGACCACTATTGAGTGATTAGGTTTTAATAGTAATCAGTAATATTGACATTCAATCATCAGTTTACACTTTTAGTTCAACTATCACTTAAAATTTTAGTTGAGATGATTTTTTATATGGTATTAGAGTCTCGTGATAAAAAGGACACGGATCCCAGGTTCAAATCTAAATATGGGCAACTTTAGTGTATCAAAAGCTGTTAGGAATAACCGAGTCTGTCTTATTATCATTAGAAGGTATGGCTTATATATTACAGATGTTTCCTTAATCTTCAGGATACTCCCGTAACGACATGGAAAGTATATAAAATATAATATCTCGCCCAATATTATGCTTAATATACCCCCTCAAGTTGGAGCATGGAGGTCTAGAATGCCCAGCTTGCGGAGAAGATACACAAACTGCTTCACACCTGAAGCTTTAGTATTACGCCTAATAAAAACATGTGCTTCACGTTAGTGAAAAATCGTACTTCACAAGATTTACTAAACCTAAATAGTGAATAGTCTTACCTGTGAGAGCCAATGAAGGCTAGAAGCACAATGAACAAAGTTCAGAGTGTTATTCGGAAACAGTCTCTCGTAAAAACTTCTTGGTATACCCGCAACAAAGCACTGCCCGAATTGAGGACCCTTTTCTTGTCTCAACTTACTTTCAAAACTTGGCAACAAAGCAAACAACTGGTTGAAGTCATTGCTCGGCAAATCAACCAAGTACAACATAAACTTGGCCATTCTTCCTCTTGCTTCGGCCACGTCCATGATCTCCGACACCGCCTTCAAGGCCGTGGGTCCCGATGAGCACCCGAGCTCGGCAATGGTGATGGTGTTGGTCCATATATTTTTGCTAAGGTAGTCATGCATTGCCGCTTTCACAAATGGCTTTGTTTGCGACATTACGTTTTTCTGTTTAAGGATATAAGACATGAAATGATAGTGAATGATAATGTCAAACTTAACATTAATAGGGAGCTATCAGGTGGTACCGAATTTAAAAGAGAAGTGTACAATATACGAGTGGATGACTGGTAAATAAGTGTCGCTATTTTATTTTTTCTTTAAACTTTTTCAAGGTATGTATCGATTACATCATTCTAATAAAAAAAAGTACGGACAGAGTATCTTATTATCTATCGTAGTATAATAAAATTATTTATTCAGTTGTTTATTCACTGAACCATTTTTTAGAAAGCTACGTTAGTAAACTCAACCAAGTAAAGTTGTAAACTCATCCAAGTAGATCGAGTTTTTTATACGACTGAACGATGAAATTCAAACTCATTTTAAATTATTTACCGTCAAAATTTTGACACGTTAGCTTTTAAAAAGTGAAGCCAAAAAAAAAAAAAAAAACATACTTGAATGGTACAATTCCTAGCATAACTAGTAACACCAGCACCACCATTCATGTGAAACACTTGAGCCATGTCCAATGCCATGTCTTAGGTGTGTTACAAGAGAAGGAGAACAATTATTTTGTATATTTTAATTTCAAATTAAAGTAAGAAAATATGAAAATAATATTGTAAGATATTAAATTGTTGTTTGTTTTGTATGTCCATGCATGCTAGAGGCTATAGTATTTATACTGCTCCCTCCGTCCCAATACAGTAAATTGTTAACGTGTACTTATTGACTGGACAGAAAAAGTAAAAAAGTAAATGTTGTGTATACTACACATTTGAGTGACTTACGTTGTGCCATGCATGCATGACCTTGGTTTCTTTCCTTCTCAACAATATTTATTTCCTTTTCTTTTAATAATTGCATGTGCATTAATTGATCAACTTTGTTTGCACTAAAACATTATTCAATTTAAGGAAGGATGTATGTCGCCGATGTTGGATAACTATTTGATAAAGATTTTTTTTTTCTTTTTTGATCAAATTTGATAAAGATTTTAATCAAACTATTTGATAAAGATTTTAATCAAACTGAATTTGGAATAAGAATCTGTTTGGAAATTAAACACGTATGTCATTCTCAAATTTATATTTGGTCTAAACTCTTTGTTTGGTAACTCCATTGAATTTGGATGCCTTTGATTGAAACACGTGTAATCCAAATGACACCTCAAACCCCCCTCATTTTGAAATACATAATTTGATATTTCAACTTTGCAAATTAAAATTTACAAATGAAATCAAGGTTCTCAAACGCTAGCTAATATATAACTTGAATTAGAATTTAATCAAATTATCTGTGTGTTGTGCTATACTGAAAGTTAAGGAATTTGTGGATTTTATTATACATATTGAACTTTTTTGCATTGCGTCTATTATATTGTTACAGTAAGTCTTTTGTGACATAATGTCATATTAAATTAATGTGACATTAAAGTATAAATTACAATTAAAAAGGTAAAACAAACATAAAATAAATCTACTAAAATCATTTAGATAGCGTTTGGCAATGGTCATTGTATTTGTAAATCCTCATTTGAAATATGAAATGTGAAATTTTGTATTTATAAATGACATAGTTGAAAATATCAAATTTATGCTTGAATGAGATCACGCTTGAATTTTATACAAATCCAAATCAAAATCTTACAACTTTCCCAAACATGTAATTTGCATCAAATCCACATGTTCAAATGAAATCCCAATATCCAAACACACTCTTATAGAGTTTGCCCGCAAGGATGTGGTCTAGTGGTTAAAATATGGGTGAAATTCCTACGGGTCTGGGGAATGTTTGGCCTGACTTGGCGTGTATGATTTGCAGGCTATCATGCACGATTTGTGATATTTGTTATATTTTAGGATTTTTGTTACATGTACCTCTCAAGTTTTTACTTTTCCTAGTTGTATCCCTGCGTTTGACATAATACCGACTGTACCATTAAGTTTAATTAGTCATTCTCAACCGTAACCAAAGTATGAAAAAATTGAACTTAAGGGTACAGTGATAAAATGAAAAAATTGAGGGGTACAACTCAGAGTATTCTATAAACATATAAGTCATGTTAGCAATTATACTTGGAACTTACTCTTCATTATCACCAATGCAATCTCATTCTCAAAACCTTAAATTTTAAATATATTATTTCTTATCATCAATTATACTTCAAGCTCTACAATTAAACAATAAGTCTACAAATTATAATTCACATTTGCAATTAAAAATCAATTCTACAACAAAACCGTAAATTTTAAATATCTTGTTTTTTCCCATCTTTTTATCATCATATTTTCTTATAATTTAATCAATTTTTTTTTACTCACTTGTTGCAATCAACTTTAGCATCAACTTTACTGATATTTTCATCTCATTTTCCAAAAATTGATTCTCTTTAAGTAATGATTAATAATTATGTTTATTAATCCGTCATGTCTTCATTAACCCACTTAAACAACCTACCATCACACATCTTTGTACAGGATATAAAATTAATAAGCAACATACCTTTACTCGGATTTTGAAAGGTCTAAGAAGTTTGGTATGGCGCCGTGGTGAAATTTTACATTTAGATGTCAACGTTTTGGGGAGGAGAGTGACTGAGTTTTAGATAATAAATGGAAAGAGTGATTAAAAGTTAATGTAACTAAAGATTCATGTCTTAGTGGTAAAAAAAAAAAAAAAAAAAAAAAAAATGGAGGAAAAAAAAGCTTGAAAAACCAGCTTAGAATGGTAAGAAACAAAATTCTGTTAGTCAATGACGGTCAACTCACTAAAGTTAACGGAAAAGTGAGTTTGGTAGTGTTTCGTAAGTTTTTACAAAAGTAAGGTAGTTCTTCACAAAAAATAAAATGTAAGGTAGTTCCTCACAATTCGACCTAAATATAAGGTAGTGTCTGACAAAAAACCCTTTAGCTAATACCAATTGATAAAATACAAATTTCTGTTAAACTAATATAGTCTCCATCATTTAAAAACTCGTAATATATTGGCTCCCCTTTTATTTAAGATTTAAAATGTTCATTATCGGATAAACTGTAACGCTAAAAAGTAGTTGCATATTCAAAAAAAAAAAAAAAAAAAAAATTAAGTCGTCACGCTTTATGCACGAAAAGAGCATTTCGAAACAGGCTCCCAATTTCCAATAGCAATGCACAATTAACATTCCTGAAACAGTGGTTAGAAAAACACAGAGGATTCACAGAACATTCTTCAGAAACTCGTTATTTTCGTCGACTTTCATAAACCTTACATAGTATTCCGTACTAGGTTACATCCAAACTGACCGAAATCAGTTCTAGCGTGTCATCTATTCCTATATTTATGCGCCCGCTATCAATTCTAGCAGGTCCTGGCAGTGGGAATGAAGAGTTTCCGAGATGGATACCAGACTGTGCTGACTGATAGTGGTTCCCTAGGCGTACTTTATATGTGAAGAGTCGCATCATAAGCTATCTAAGCTTCAGAAGTGATGCAAGAACCGCGAAATTTCTCTCGATTATTTATATACATGAGGGAAGTAAACAGCTCGTGGTTTTGTGTTGAAATTCATTAACATGCCGAGATTTATTAATAACTAAGATAGTAGTCGTACTTGGTATTTTTGCAAACTTAAATCACCATCCCGTCTCTTATGGTAGCGTTCTTCAATATGACTGTGATGCCTGACCTGATGTAGAACCCGTCGTTTGGTCTGTCTGCTTCATCAACACCCTGGAGGACGATTCGAGTACAAAATTTAAGTCAGATTATTATTCGATTAATGAACTTAGATATCAGGGGATAATGAAGTACTTAGAGAACTTACATCCTTGTTTGTAATGATCACGTCTCTTCCAATTTTTGCGTTCTTATCAATGATGCAATTCCTATCCAATATTTATACCATATCAAATTCGATTAATCAGAGGACTTCGCTTGAAACTATTATGAAATTGTCGTCGTACACGGGTTTTTTCACTTTTTAGATTGAAAATTAGCAAAAAAAAAAGGTGATCGAGTATGCGTGTTTAATTAGTTTGCACCGAAAAATGACTTAAATGAGAGATTTACTTAATTTTGGTGTTTTGTCCGACACCAATAGGAACATTTCCCTCAGCAAGCAGAGAAGCGATTTCTGATTCAGTTTGATAGTAATCTGCACCCATCATCATCGTATCCTGAACATAAAAAAGACGTGTTGAGCTTCTGCGACGTTTAAAGGTCCGTAACATATCGCTGCCAAAAAAAAAGATACGACAGCCAACCTGAAACTCGACACCAGACTCTAATCTAGATCGAATCCCAACTATTGAGTGCTCAATGTTACACTCATGTATAAAGCAACCATGGGATATTATTGAATCAACGATCTGCGAGAAAAGACACAGAGTCACAGAGATAGTTTAGTTCACAAATAATATGTCGATATTCCAAATTTATGAATTTTTCGACAAGAAAGACATACATACCTTGCATCTGTCTACTTTAGTAGGAGGCAGAAATCTAGCTGATGTGTAGAAAGGCGTCTTCGGGTCATAAAACTGAAATTTTGGAGGCTATATAAAAAAAAAAAAAAAAAAAAAAAAAAAAAAAGAGGAGTTACTTTTCATTTCCGATAATCAGAAAGGCGTCAGTTTGTCGTTAGAAGATTTGTTGATACAGAAGGAGGAAATGCAAGACGACCTGTTCAGTGAGGGCCAAATTTGAATCAAAGAAAGACTTGATAGTTCCGATGTCCTCCCAGTAGTCGTTGAATAAGTAAGCCTGAAGGTATCATCAACTTTTTAGAACAGAGTACACGACAACTAAAATTCTGAGGGAAACGACAACGACAATGCATAAATTCGGAGGGAAAATTTGTCTGAGGTAGAACTCATTTCACCTGAACATTGTGCTCTGCGACAGCGGAAGGAATAATCTCAGAGCCGAAATCATTGCTTGAAGGATACTTTCTATCTAGAAGCTCCCGAAGAACGTCAGTTCGGAAAACATACACGCCCATTGATGCTATGTAAGGGTTTGTCGTGGCCTCTTGCTCTGATAGACCGAGAACGGTCGTATCAACTTGCTGGAAAAAAAAGTTAAGGAGTGTAAAATTGCGACAAAAATGGGAATAACATCGTTAACACTTAAAAATTGGAAATAAATGACTACGGTACCATAGCCTGCAGATCAGGGCCCTTTGGTTTCTCGGCAAAGTGGACAATTCGTCCGGTGTCATCGATCTTCATCAATCCATAATCCGATGCACGACTGCAAATCGAAAATTTATCATGAATGTAAAATTTTGGACATTATCTTAATTATTCTTGAAATGACATACGAATGCATACCTGTCATCCATCGGAACACATGAAACAGTAATATCAGCATTGGTGTCGATATGCTTCTGTTACAATAGATGGCGCCATGTAAGTTCAAATGATGACGGAAAACAACTTTGAAACACGGCAGTTCATTAGGATGAAAATGAGTACTACCTGCACAAAGTCCATGTAATCCATCCGGTAAAGATGATCACCAGATAAAATGATTATGTTCTCCACATCCTTGTACTTGGAGTCCTGAAATAATCATCGAGATAAAGACACTTTCATAAGCGATTAATCCTAAAGCTTATACTTTCAAATCTCACGGGATAAATTAAATACGGAGGAATGAATTAAAAAGCCAAAGTAATAACTACCTCGAATACCCAGAAAAATTGTCTCACTGCATCAGCTGTACCTTGGAACCACTTCTTTCCCGCCTCTCCTGGTGTTTGTGTAGCTGCTAGAACCTGCGGAAAAACATCCGTCGTTAATTCCTGCTCTTTGATAAATGCTTAAGCTTACGGAGTATTGACTGTTACCGATGACATTTCAATATTAACGTTGCATGGTACCGTGTTCAAATTCTTACCGGAACCAATTCAAAATACAAAGAACTCTGAAACAGATGATTGAGAACGTTTCTCTACACTCGTAAACAATTGGTTACGGAAGAAAAATGTGAATATAAGGCCACTACAGTTGATTTATGCTACAGACAGAAATCAAACTGAACATGAAGAAGATTTGCGATATTCACAAGGCTCGTTCATCAATCTACTGTACATGAAAGTATTACAGTGACAACAAAAGCTTCAAATACCAGTCTCGATTACTAACCTCCACAAATCCATCACCAAAATTCACACCATCTCCGAAATTGTAGGTCCGAGCAAGGTGACGGTTGAGTGAAAACGAATTAAACTGAGTAAGAATGACTATCTTTCTGAGGCCGCTGTTGATGCAGTTGCTCATAGGCACGTCAATGAGCCTGTAACACCCTCCTATCGGAACCTGCAATCCTTTTTTACTACGTCGATCATTTTGACCACAGATTAAAACCTATATGAGACTGTCATATACATACAACATACATACAACACACTCATTGTATGAGTACAATGGGTACGACTTTAGAATTACAATTTTATGAAAATCCGTCAACAAATTTTTTTTTTTTTTTTTTTTTTACATAACCTAATGCAAACCTGTTGAATAAAAACCGAAATCAACACAACTACTCAAAGATCCCAACATGGCAATATAAAATAGCATGAACAATTATTCTAAAACACCAAGTGAATGTAATTTGACAATATTTGATTGAATATAAACAAAAGGGCTAAAAAATTGTCATACTGCTGGCTTAGCTCTTCTGCTAGTAAGAGGAAACAGACGAGTTCCGGCACCTCCTCCCAAAATTATTGCAGCTACATTTTTCGGGTCTGCCTTCGGAGATTCGAAGAATGCAGGCTCAAACCTCTGCAAATTCCATAAATGATCAAAAACACATGTAACATTACAAGTTTACAACAACAAAAATGCAATTATTATACGATTTGCAACACAAATTTACGAAAACTCGTAAAAGAATTACCATGGATTCCTTGACATTTTGGTTAAAATCAGAGGTAAGAACAGAGAAAACAAGCCCTGGTTTATTGATTTTGTTATTTTTACTGCTGATTTTAACTGCATTTGCAGTAATTAGATCATTGGTTTTGAAACTTTGGGTGATTTTCTCCCCAAAAAAATGCTTCTTTAAACCTTCACTTGCATAAGTGTTAGGGTTTAAGGTTGCAAAACTTGACTTCATTGCTTATTGCTGTCCAAAACAAATCAATCAATAAACAAATGTTAGAAAGTTAAAAGATCTCAACTTTACAAAGTAAACTGAAAAAACAAATAATTTAAAAACAAAAGAAGTTAGTGGTTTTTGTTGTAAAATAATGTTCACGTTTTTATCTAAGAAATTACTTGAATTAACAAAGTTAGAGAGCTAAAGATCACAACTTTTTAGTTTTTAAAGTAAAAATATTGCAAAAAAATGGAATAAAATAAGCAAAATTGGTAACTTTATTGAGTGAGTGTATGCTTTCATACCAAGCTATACAGCAGATCACAAAAAGTGTAATTAAAAACGTTTTTATGAGGAATAATTTTTACAGACCCATGTAAAAGTTTGATCATTTTACAGAAAAATGACAAGAACCCAGATCATAAAAAGTGTAACTATTCATACCCAGGAAAAAAATTATAGCCAAACTTCTAAAAAAAAAAAAAAAGGTTTTGCAAAACACTTAATTAATTGTCTATTAATGTACATTTGAAGATGAAAATACTTACATAAGAGTTTTTTCTTTTCTTTTTTTTTGGGTGAGTGACTAGTTTTGGTAGTAATATGAGAAATTTAAGAAAAAATTTAGAGGAGAAAAGTGAGGCGAAATGTAGAAGAGTAGAGTGAAATGGAGAGGAGACATAGACATAGACATAGACATAGACAAGCTGCCGTAGACATCGAAAGTTGAGCCCACTGTTCACTGCATTGGATCGCACATTCTTGCTGCCAACGGCCAATCTTTACCGCTCTATTATTAATTGAAACAAAATTATTAAGAAAAAAAAAATACCGTTTTTAGTAAGAGTGTGAAAGACGAGTTTTTTAATGCATAAATTTGATTATATTTATGTTGATGATGATGATCATTATTAAAAAAAGTATTTTTTTTTTTTTTTTTTTTTTGGTCTGAAAGATGCATGAGTGATGAGGCCATGACAATGGAGGCCTAATACTTAGAGTGACTCCGCCTTGACCATTACGCAAAAACATTTTTACAACAAGAAGTATAAAAGTGGTGAAGTTTTGTTCAGTAATGGTCATGATTCACCTAATTGTAGTACAATAATTTTTTATGTGTAATAAAAAATTGTCTTTCACTTTGTAAGTAAGAGACAATATTTCATAAGACTTACTGTTAACTGAATGTATTTCGTATTATTTTTAAATTTTATTTCTTTTTGTTTGTAAAATGAGTATGGATTATGGAGTATTTTCTTAATTTTATTCTAAATGTTAGTATTTTGTATATTTTTATTTTATTAAGAATTATTATAGATAGACATAAAATCTTTGATTTCAAAGAGATTGAAAACATTATTGAGACATTTAGTTGAAATACATAAAAAGGTGATAAAAAGAGTATCATAACGATTGAATTTAATGTACTCCATATGGGATTTGGTGTGTACATTGTCGTTTGAACTTTTAAGGATGCGTAAAGGATTTTAATGTTCGTGATCGATTGTGACTAAGGCATATAATTATTCGTAATTGATCAATTGTACCCGAACTTTACTCAGTTGTACCCTTTTTTACCATAATTTTTCCCTCTCATTACCCTTCCTACCAATTTTTCTCTCTTTCTAAATAGTTTCAACTTTAAGAGGAATTCAATCAAAAATTCATCAATTTCTTCTTCAATTCTTTAAATTATTAATTATGAATCATACTCACAATTAATCAAGTAATTATGTACTCCGTAATACTTTTAATTTATAATTGATTGATAATAGTTTTAAAAACTAATGAAATATTTAGGGTTTAAAGGTGTTTGGTGGTTTATGGTTAACAATCGGAGAAGGGGTGATAGTAGGTTGGCTGGGACAGATAGGCGGCCGGGTAAGGTCGGCGGCTGGGACAGGCCGACAATGTCGAGTGCCAACGGCCAACAGCGCGACAAAGGACGATCGGAGGGTGGTGGTGGTTGATTAATTTTATTTTATTTTCAGTTTTTTTTTTTTAATCAAATAAATTATTTTTATTATTATTTTGGTGGCTGGGGGTGGATCACGGTGGTGGCTTGATGGCCGAGGTGGGGCTCAGGCTAACACGAAGGCTAACGGCGGGCAGTGGTGCCAGCGAGAGGCGGGAGGCAAGGCTGCAGTGGTGGGGCCGCCATTGCCATGGTTGTAGTCATAGGGTCGCAAGGAGGTGGAGGTCACCACGAGAAAGGCGGTGGTTGGCCTGTCCGGGGACTCCGGCGGCGAGGATGGGCAGGGAGGGCCGACAGGTGGTGTTTCATGGTGGGTCACGTGTAGGGTTTTGAGAACATAAACAAGTTTTATACAAACCCAATTTGCCAAGATCAAATCGCAAGTATTGAACGAATTAACAAATACAAGTAAGATGAATTACATACCTTCTCGCAGCGGAATAATATAATAATAAGAAGTATGTAGAATATAAGAAATCCTTGAGAACCCAGAATAATAATAAGAATAAGAATCCCATAATAATAATTAACACCCCAATTGTGATGCCTCCATTAGTATCCACACGTACGGAGCTACAACTGGTATGCTAGTACCGAAGGTTTACCAACCTCTCTCTAGATAAACTATTTTCTCTCTATATAATATGTGGACTAATCTCATAATTGAATTGAGTTCAATTGAATGAATAATTCCTTCACAGGAACCCCATATATATAGTAAAGAGGAAGATCTAGGTTTCCATAAACCTAATCCTAGTAGGTTTCCATAAACCTAATCCTAGTAGGTTTCCATAAACCTGTAAGAGTTGTAGCTGGGCTAAACTAGCTTTAGACCCGGTAATTAATTAATGAGTTCTACTCATATTATAACTACCCTGTACATTTGTGTGTGACCCAATGGGCCCACTTAAGAGCTACTAGACACATAACTTATTTATGTATCAGATCAACATTGGTCTCTAGCAAGACGTGTTGACCATATAGACTTAAGCGGGTTAATTATTATAGGACAGTGGACATAATTCCTTCATCACGGTGGTTGACGGTGGCGGTAGGAATTAGGGTTTGAGTTAGTAATTAGAGAGAAAAATGGAAAAGAGGGAAAAAGGTAGGGGAAATGACAAGGGTAAAATTGTAAAAGTGGGGTACAACTGAGTAAAAGTTGGGTACAATTGAACAACACCCTAATTATTTTGTAGACAGTTTTTAAATTGAGATATTATTTCTGGTTTTGAAATTATTTGTACTATGTTTGGGTGATATATTAATAATAATTACATTTTCAAATGACACTTTAAGTCCTGACACAAAAATTATGTTTTTTTTTTTTTTTTTTTTTTTTTTCAAATCTCATTGTTCACTTCATCTTGCACAAATAACATTACCTCTTGTGCTTAATTGCTTATGATAAGATTAGTCATTAATTTTACTTGATCAATTGTAGTTCTTCGGAGTATCTCTTTTTAAAAATTTGACTAACAAGAAACGTACTTTTGCAGTATATGAGATAAATTGGTTGACAATGGCATCCTCGTATCCCTTTAGAAAAGTAAATCCATTTTATAAATGTATTAACAAGCTTTCGTGTTTTACTTAAAGAAGTTTATGATTGTATTTTCACTTCACC
The DNA here is from genome assembly GCA_023091065.1 of Dianthus caryophyllus. NCBI lineage: Eukaryota > Viridiplantae > Streptophyta > Magnoliopsida > Caryophyllales > Caryophyllaceae > Dianthus > Dianthus caryophyllus. The sequence goes on from CM041522.1 coordinate 7,452,669, forward strand.
TCAATATAAAATGTTATTTGAATAAGTTATTTCTTAAACCCATCCAGCCTAAATTGTAGCCAACTGAATTAACTTAATTTTAAGTAGTGCAATGGAGAAAATTAAGTTAACCTTTTTTATAAGTAGTATTCTGTCCAACTTGACCATTGCGCATGTGAACCTGTGCCAATCAGAGTGACTCGCACATAATTTACTGTTAATCAGTCGGTATCCTTAATTCTTAAATAACGTGATAAGAATACTCAACAAATATACAAATAAAAATAAAATAAATTTGTATATCACCATTCCAAAAAGAAAATTGGATTAAACATATTGTGGGCACAAATTGTTTAATGGGGTTAACTTTATGGTAACTTTGAGTTTTACAACTTTGCACATGACATTCTTCAGTTTACTTAAAGGAAACATGAAATGGTTATAGACTTATAATTCGTAATTGGAATTTCAAAATTTCACGATTTCTTTTGTTTTAAAATCTATCATCTATATCATTAATTTGACAAAAAATCATACCAAAAATGTGCGGTTCCGTATTTTGGTAGGTCAAAAATATATTGCCATTTAATTCACTTTAGCTAATCTTTCATTCAAACTGATCAGCCTCACGAAATATACAATTTCTTTTACGAAAAAGACTTCCATCTGTATCTAAACTCGAGATTACAAATTATAATCCGTCAAAGTTTTTCAAACTCTATCGTATGATAAACCTCAAATTCGAGATGAACCCAATTTAATTGACCCGTTTACCAAGCCCAAAACAATAACATGGGCTCCCAAGAAAAAAACACAACACACAAAATCCTCACAAACAAAACCACAACATTTCCTCCAAAAACACACACAGTTCACAAACCACAAAACCCAAAAAAAATGGTGCTCACCTTATCCAATCAATTCCTCTCAAAACCACCACCAACCCGACCCACAACCAGAACCCGGCCCGCTAACCCGACCCGGGCAATCCAAATATCATGCAGGAAAAAGGATCTGCACCCGGAATTCCACGACGACGCAAAGGTGTACTGCAATGGAGAACTAGTGATGACAACAGGTGGGACCCAGAAGGATTATACAGTTGATGTTTGGTCGGGTAACCACCCGTTTTACCTGGGTAATCGGTCCGCTGTTCTGTTTGATGCTGACCAAGTTGAGAAGTTTAGGAAGAAGTACGAGGGTTTGTCTCAGATTATGCAGATTCCTGTTCTTAAGGGTGAAATTATTTTACCTCCTAAGAAGAAATCTGGTGTTAAAAAGAAGAAGTGATTATTATTATTATTATTTTCTTGTAATTTTGTTTTGTAATTTGTGAATTGGGAGTGTTTTTGCTGTTGTTTTGTGTTCAATGTTTGGATGGATGGATTTGATTTGGTTTCTTACAAATTCAGTAATTCTATGGTAAATATTGGAGACGGTTAATAGAATTACTCAATTGTTCGTTAATCTTTCAGCGTTAAACGGTCGACTCCACGCAAATTAGGTTAGGCTTCCATAGCTATGACTGCAGACTGCAGTAGCAACATTGGCTTAGGTTGCGAGATTGGATCTCCGTCATTTGATTACAATTTTCTCTAACAGAATAGAAAAAACGTAAACAATTTATTGGGAGCGAAGTGAATAATTGTCTAGCTGACTCTTACTCGTGATTATATGGAGTCTATTAGTAGATAATTTAATGTAACGACGACTAAATTGTAAATACAAATATACCTATGACAGACAATAAAGAGAAGACAGCCGATTTTGTAACTTATTCGATTTCCTTGGTTTTCCTTTGCAATGTTTATGATGATTACTTGACGGATCTTGTAAGGAGAGTTTTCAGCCGACTTCACCTTATGTTACTCGCGAAAATGGCCACAGAGAAACTGAACATTCGATTGTAAAGCTGGGTATTACACTTAATGTGTAGTTTGCGAAGCAAAGCGGATTCACAAATCACAATAAACGTCCTAGGTTGCTACAAAATCGAAACGCAATACTTTAAGGGTGCCGTGCCGCCGTACAACATCTTTGTTCGATCTAATTAGTGTCCTTAGACTTGCTTCGAGACTGTTATTTTCAACTTATTTTTTCTTATCTTATCAAAACATTTCAAAAAAAACCTTAAAAATGACTTCAGATAAATTCAGAAATTTATTAAATGCTACAAATACTTATTAAATTTATTAAAATACTTTCAAAATTTTTAAAAATTTTAAGATGACGAAAAGAACAGAGCCTTAGTACCTTGTTCAACTGTTGCTTATTTGAGCAGTTCGTGATAATTTATCAACATATTCATGAGAAATGCTAAGCTCAGTCTCTTTCCGCCAGTCTCTTTTACAGTCTCCCTTTTCTCTCTCACAAATACATAAAATAATGGATATATTAGACTATAGGACCATATACAGAAAATTTTATTTAATTCAATTGTTAGAGGAAATGGTAAAAGAGAAGGCAAAAAGAGAAGGTAGATAGCATCCCTCATATTCATTGGGTTTGTTATACTGGACATAGATTTTGCGTCAAAAGATACGGGCCAAATGGGCCTTCTAGCCCACATAGGTAGGCTCTATCATCAACTAATGAGTAAGTTTACCATTAAAATCATGAAGTTCATGATATGATGTTGGGCTATTGTAGTAATGGGTTAGTCACTTAGTCTTGTTACATAAGACCGTCTCGTACAACAATTGGTGAAAGAGTATATACTAACGTGTTTGTGAGTCGATCGATTATTCATTAGGCGGCACTACTAGCCCACTGCTTCATAGTCTTAAATGGGCGAAATGGTCAAGCAGTGGACAAAAATACGTGGTTTACTCAATAAAATTCTATCACTAGTTAACGTGTTAGATTATTTCCTGAATCAGTCGTAGACCTATGTTGTTTATTATGCATTTGTTTTGGCCGTTCTTAAAACTACTTTGCTCAGTCTTAGCTAAATGATAGGGCGTAGAAAAATCACTTTCTTAATTAATTGGTTGCTACAGTTTAATAAATCAAATTAATGAAAGCAATACACTCCGCAATTGTTTACCTCTTCAATTTTGTTTATTTAGAAATATGCAATCCTCAAAATTAATAATAATAATAAAAAAAAATCTTCTATTTTACCTGTGAGCATTGAGAATCACGAAATCAATAATAAAGAGTAAGATAACTTCGATAAACTTTTACCCCCATTATTGTCTCCATATTATTATTGTCTCCTTAACAATTGACATGCACAATAATGCAAACTATAGTTACCTATAATGTCAAAACCATCATCTTTGATTTCCAATAGTGTATCAACAAATATAATGTACTCCGTAATGAAAATGAAATTGATTTTGGTTACGCATGAAATATTTTGACCTTTGTCATAAAGTTCACTTGCTTAGCTAATTAAGATACTTAGTTGTTTTAATTTATATTCACTTTACATAATTATAGTGACAACATACGGAGTATAAGAAATGCCAAGAAATTGGTGACATAAGGTTATACACATATACTCCCGCATGATGTTTTCATCTTCGATAAAGTCAACAACTTACTTTTATTAGTTTATTACTCCGTACTTTTAAATGTAATGGAATAGGGCCTAGGTTATATATTCACGGTACGTAATTATTGACCTTTTTCGTTGATTCATCTCGTTTCAATAGTAATAATGACTATGTTATTGTATTGGTCTATTCACAAAATTATACTCGTAGTTAAGATATTAATGTCTTTATTTTCATTGTCGATTGCTCCTATTGTTAGCATGACAAGATTAGTGTTCTCGGTTAAACTAATTTAGTTGTTATTTTAGTATCTACCTCTGTTTTAGACCGTTAATTATTTCTAACGATCTGACTTTCATGGATCATATGTTACTCTAATGTTTACTTTATTATTTCACTAATTAAATTTAGCTAATAATATAAATTACTCGTATAATTTACTATAAACGGAGTATAATTTAAGTCAATTAATCTATTATATAGACTTAAAATAGTTAGGTGATGAGAGCATAAATGAGACATACATTATATTATGATGATGGTGCGTAGTACAACAATTGGAGACAAAAGAACACAAGGCATTTTCATTTGAAGTCAAATTTCAACGTCAATAATGAAAGAATAAATTAAAAGGAACCCTTTTGTCTCAACAATTGGTGGTGATACGCAAACAAAAAAACATTTCGATAAGAGGAAATTAAAAATTAATTATACACGTATGTAATCTTTGTCCATGCCTTCACTGTCTCCACATTTAAGGAACAATAGTAAATACTCGTAGTAAATTTTACGTTATTTGTTACAAAAGAAAATTGATTATAATATTTTTTGGTTTATTATAAGTAGATGATCGATCATATTACATTTAAGTTACTGTCACTCTTAAATAAATTATTACTTTGGAAATCAAAATGAAAAATAATTATCTTTAATTTACGTAATTGATCAACTGTACCAGGCTTTTTCTCAGTTGTACCCAAAAAAGACATCGATAGCCACAGCCACCCCCACCACAGCCGCCGCCGACCACTTCCCAACCATCCCAAATAATTCATAAAAAAACAATATAAACAAACAAACATAAACAAAATAAATGAGAAAAAATTAAATTAATGGAAAAAAAAAAAAGTAAATTACTTGAAATATATCGTCACAAGGATCCATATATTAGGAATTGAATTAATTGTATGAGTAATTTAATAAATTGAAGAAGAAATTGGTGGTTTTAGGGTTTTTTTTGGGTGGAAAGAGAACAGAGAAAAAAAGGAAGAGCAGGGGTAGGGGATGGAAACTTAATGACAAAAAAGGGTACAACTGAGAAAAAGTCGGGTACAGTTGAGTAACACCCTTAATTTAATTTGGTTTCGTTATTACTCTTACATTTTTGCAATCAATTATATTACATTTAGAGATATATATATGAAATTAAAACGGTTGAGCTCACAAACATGATCTATGCAAAATAATTATTAGAGAGTATTAGAGAATATTTGGGATATTAGGAAATAATATTAGAGATATTATTTAGAGAAATATTAGGATAGAATAATTGATGAGAATATTATTTCGTGTTTGTTTTGAATGCTTTCATGATAACAACATTTTTTAAACTTGTAAGAACTTTGTGTTATGAGTCAAACTTTTTTTTTTCTTACTCCGTAATTTAAGTTTAACGACAACTCAAGAATTAATTAATTAAGATATAAAACAGACCAAATAGAACGTAACAATAATACACATGGGCTGACTCAATGCAAGCTCCGTATGTGACTATTAATGTGAATTTTTCAACAATTATCTATCACGAATAATAAGTAATTCTATTGTGAAATTGTTGCATGTGTCCAGTAACAACAAATAGAATTATTTGACATATCATTTTTAGTATAGGAAACATTAGATGAAATAATAATGTTAATCAATTTTATTAGTTATTGTATGCGTACGTACAACCATCTCAATTTAATAAGTATATATATTCTTAAATTATTCTAATAATATTCCATTTATTATTTTTCTGATATATCAATTTTCTCTAATAATTACGAATAATTACATTGCATCCCATTATACCTATTTTCTGGTGCAATTTTAATATATACCACGAGATACATTTCTGCCGTTGTAACATTATTCGAAGAAATTGACGTATAAAATTATATAATTCTAGGCTTATAGCTCCACCACACGATAAACACAAAATATCAGACCTATTTCATTTGAGGAAGTTCAATAATTTAACACCCATTTAATCAAACAGTTGAAACGAAAATGAAAAAAAAAAAAAAAAAAGTGATCACATGAATGTGAGCTCCTACATAAATGAATCATACGAGTAACTTTTTAGATCATGAGGTATTGAGTGTTAACACGTACGTACGTTTAACCCACTGTCTTTGGTAAATAGTAATTTCAATCATAATAGTTTCCTTTTTTTCTTTTTTTTTTTTCTTTTTTTTTTGATTGAAATTTATGCATGCATGTGTTGTGTAATTATTTTAACCTAAAAAGTCTTAAGTTTGGTCGATGTTGCCTTCTTTAACTTTCACTACTCCTATCATTCTCATGCATGTCTAGTTTTGCCACAATTTTTGGTGCCCTAATTATGCTTTCCTTTTTAATTTCTGTTTTATTGCATGTCATAAATTTATAAGCAATAATGTATTTATTCGTTTTCTTAATTAGAATTATGAAATACGAAGAATTATGAAACTCCATTGATGAAGGATCTCAAGTATTACTGAGATAGTAGTGTTGTAATTGTTTTAGAGAGAGAAGTAAAATTAAGGGTGTTTAATTATTATTAGAATGAATATATTCGGTACAAATGAATGATAAAATGATTAATTGTCAAACAGAATCTTTGAAAAACAGTTTTGTCAAACACTAGTTACACCACCTAAAAAAAGAGTTATCAATTACCACCTTTAAATTTATTTATTTTGTCAAACACGACCTTTTAGCTTGAGTTTGACTTAAGTCAACTAAATTTCGACATTTTGGTCACCGGAGCGCGTTTTTAAAGTTGGAATGACGAATTTTAGTGGTGAAATTTTTGGTTTGAGGGGGTGTATTTTGGGTTTTGAAGGATGAACATTCGAATTTGAGGGAGATAAGAAGATGAAGAAAAAGTATGAGTTCCGGTAAGTCAACGTCGGAAATTGGTCAACTTAGGCCAAAAGGTCGTAGTCGACAATTCTTTTTTAAAGGTGGTAATTATCATTTTTTTTTTTTTAAAGGTGGTGTTTGACAAAACTCATTCTTTAGAGTTTGTGTTTGGCAATTAATCCATGATAAAATTACATTTATACTAGTACTCTATCACATAGCTAACAACCTTTACATGGACCTGTACGTGTCTAACAAAACCGTAACAAAGTTATACGGAGTACATGGTTTATATCACTAATTAGAAAACCGTTACAAACTTATACATAGTTCATAAGAATGAATCTCGGATAAAATATCTGTTGTTTATCCATCAATCATGGGATGTTAATAACTTGACTGTAAAAATATTTTCATAGAAAGATGATCGAATCTTTTTAACTTGTCAATTAATCTTATACAATAACAAATCGTCCATACTTTTAACTACTCTAATTGTTAGATAAAATAAGGATTATTAGCTTATAGAGAAAGATGGAGTGTAAGGGATATGCGGTTTCATACAATGATTCATGTCATGTTAGTTGATCTCCTGAAATTTTGAGAATAATGCTTTGATGTAGATGTTGTTATTCTTGTAGAGAAAGATGGAATATATTGATTGATTAAAATATTTCCGAGTAGTGATTAAAACATGGGTGAAATCTTGTGGGAATTTTTATGCCTTAGGCTATGCCTAATAAGATTACGAGTCTGTTGCGTTGACGTGTATGGACTCTGGGTATATCTGCACTCATGGTTATATGGTTTGCAGGCTATCGCAAGCTTGAAGTTTTACCCAATACGCACCGAAGATAGCGGCTACAGGTGCCCCGTTATCCAAAAATAAAAATAAAAATTTGTTATGAGTGTATTCACACATGACACATGGTAAGTTTGGTAGACTTCTTTTACCAATTTCACTCTACTTTGAAAAGGGTTATAATTAATTTAATCGATTAGCCAATTTCAATAAACTGTTTAATAAACTTGTAAATCAAAATGATTGTTCAATAATATTATCCCGGCATCGCCATATGATCATATATATCTTTTACTATTCAAATAATATTATTTTTTGAAGTAACTAACTAATTTATCCTCAGTATCAAAATATAAAATACTACGGAGTATAATACTCGTATGATTCTATTATAAGAAAGAATACTTTTTATATTTATCATGATTATCATATGTTATAAGGACTATATATAGTTTATATTTTACGAGAGTACTATTTTACGGCGAGATTATGTTTCATGAGTCATGAAATCTATTAATAAAAACAAATTAATTTTAAGTGATGGTTTAGTTGCGCAATAAGAGGAGGTTCACATGGAAGAGAAACGAGCGATGCAAAAATGCGGAGTTAAGTGAACAACACATTTTGGACTTTTAACTTGTTTCATTATTGTTGTTGTTTTGTCAAAATGTCAATCATCCATCATTTTTTTAAACTTCCACCGCCGACCATTTAAAACCTCTTTTTTTATCCATTTTGTGGTTCTAATAAATATCACTAATATTACTATTATTATTAATGTTTTTGTTCTTCACACTTTAATTTTTCACTCACTAACTTTGTTATATGATTTGAGCCCCTTTAATTTAAAGTACTTCTCTTTTGTTTTTGCACCTTGTCACTTATTAATAATGTCCTTTAAGTACCCCTACTATTATTACATTCATGCCCACTATAAACCCTACTATAGATCTAATTTGTTGTTTTATTAGGTTTTGTGTGTGATTTGATATTTCATCATCTTTTAATAATTACTCTATTTTTTTCAATTGTTTGGATGATAAATCATAACTTCTATTGGTTTCTTTATTTATTATCGGTAATTCGGTATGGTATGTTTGAATGACTCGTACTCAGTACAAAATACTAGACTTAATTCAAAATATTTAGAAATCTCAATTTGTGGCTGCGATTGATAATCCATACTTCCTCCATTTTAATTACTTATTTATTTATCAATCTATTTTAGG